>OZ010788.1:82375724-82975724 GCA_963932465.1 Maratus speciosus
TGATGTGACTACATCTCTTCCTTCTTCAGAAATATCCATTGATAAAATAACTCAAGCACCTGCGTTAGAAGGGGAAACATCTGCAGAAACTTTAATTGATGAGAAATTTAAAACAACCACTTTACTTGATAAAAAAGCTACAGATTTTATTAAGGAAGAAATTTCTACAACTTTAACCAGTAAAGCTGAAACGCAAACATCTCTGAAAACAACTGAACTAGACAAAGGCACTGATCAAGTTAAACTGTCAACTCCATCTCTGCCTGGTATATCAACAACTCTACCTTCTAATGTCTCAAGCACTGTTCATGTAGATTTTGAAGCTGAAGCGTCTTCCGAGCTTATACCCAAAGAAGAAGTTTCTATACTTGACGAAGACAAAGAAATTTTAGCAAGAAAACCAACTATTTCAGAAACAAGAGATATTGATAAATTTACTACTGAATCAACTAAAGTATCAGAAAGTGAAATTACATTAGACTCCAATATTACAACGACAGGATCTTCAGTAAGCACGAGAAAAGAAAAAATTCCAGAACTGACAGATGTTTATGAAGCAGAAACGAGTACTTTGAAAGATGCAGATAAAACTTTATCTACCTCTGATTTGTTCACTAGAGAAAATTACACTACAATATTGCCAACAAAGGAAGCAGAAGTTTCTTTTGTAACTACAGATATAAGTAAAGAAGGACCTGAAACCACGTTGAAAATTAAATTATCAGCTGAAACGGCTATTCCAAAAACTAATGACACCATTAAAGAGAGCACTTTATTGCCTCACAGAACAGAGTTTACTTCTTCGGATGAAATAGAAACACCTACAATTATGACTGAAACACCAACAAAAGAAGAAGAAATAACTGTTCGTATATTTAGCGAATTTTCTACTGTCACATCTTCAGTTGCTGCAGAAGATAAAACTACATTGTTTACTAAATTACCCGAAGGAGGTGAAAAGAAAGACGTGAGTATAAGTGAAATTGACATGACATCCGTGTCCCCCAAAACATCGTTCAAGACTGATTTGGAAACAAGCACTCATTTAAGAACGACTGGAATTTCAAAAGATGTAACTAAGGAAGCTCTTACAACTGAACAATTAAGTGCAGAAACCATAACTTTTAGCTCTTTAGAAGATGAAAAATCAACGGAAAAATCCACATCCACTGATATAGATCATGCTACTACTTTGTCAGAACATGATACCCAAACACCATCTGTTTCAACAGAAACACCCTTCCCAACCTCTAAACAAACTGAAGAAATAAGTGAAATTATTTCATCATCTACATTGCTTCCAAAAGAAATTACAGAAAAATCATCATCTATTGAGATGAAACCTAGTACATCGGTACCAGAGATAGAAACTGAAACACAACAAGCTGAAGAATTTGAATCTACCAAGACATTGTTTACTGACACGGGTAAATTTACGGAAATCTCTCACATTAACGATACAACACATATCAGTGAGAAACAGACGGGTACCACTCAAGAAATGACTGAACTACAAACAACCGTATCTGAATCAAAACAAACAGAATTAGCTAAAGATTTAGAAACACGCATTAGCACAGAAGTAACGCAAACTACAAAGACAGACTCTGAGACTACCAAACTTCAAACACCCACAATCTCAGATTTCATGACAGAAACAGCCAGGAATACTACATCGGGTATAATGAAAGAAACGACTTCTGTTTCCGAAGTTGAAACAAAACAAACTTCAGAGGAAGATTTGCCTATAAGTACGCCTAAAGTTCATGTCATAGATATGACTACAGATAAATTGGATTCAAGCACAGATTCTTCTGTTGATATCTTGAAAACTACAAAAATAGTTATTCCAATTCAAACTTCCAAAGCAGAAGAAACTGAAACATCATCCGAACACCCATTGTCAACACCAGAAAAAATAAAAACAACTCTTGAAGTTACAGATGTTACATTAGTAGATGAAAAGGATAAACCAGTTGCAGAAAAAATTTCAACTGAAACGGAAACAAGTACAAAATATGTTGATTCTGAGACAAAGGTTGAATCTGAATTAAAAACTGAAATAACAACTTTGTTTGTTTCAAGTGAAGAAACTTCTACTTTAACACCACATCCTTCTATAACTGTTTCCCAAGAAAAAGAACAAACAACTGAAGCAAAATTAACTACGCTAGGTGCTGAAACAACGTTTACAGAACATTCAGTGATTACCGAGGAAACAATCCCAAGCAATGCAACTTTTGCAGCTGATGCTATGATCAAACCTCAAACTACAGCAATAGAAACATCCACAAGTTCTTTACAGACTGATATTTCTGTAACCGAGGAAGATGTTTCGTCCGTTGATCTAAAACCAAAAACTGCTACAGATGTAACAACCATCGAATCTGAAGGTGAAGAAATTATCAAAACAACCATTGAAACTGAAACTAAAGCTAAGACAGATAAAGAAATCACTTCGGAAGGAGAGCTTGAAAGTTCAACATTCTCGACTATTGCAGCGCAGGAATCTATGAAAGACTTTACTACTACGCAAATGATGCCCAGCTCATTGCTAGAGAAAACTCACACATCTACACTTCCACCAATCAAACTTCAAACAGCATCCATTGAAAAAGTTGATATTGTTTCAACTACAGTTAAATTTAAAGAAGATACTTTATCTCCTGACGATAAAATATCTCCAACAGAAGAGTCTCTCAAAGAAATAACAGAAATGAAAACAGAAACACCCATTGCTATCGAAAAGGTTACAAAGGATATGATAACATCAGATGTGCCAAAATTATCCTTTACAACAGCAAAAGAGTTAGAAGAAAAAAGTGATGTCGCATTTGCAACCGAATTTGTTGGTAAAACGAGTGAACCACTAGAAACGCTGGAAGCTGAAACAAGTACCCAACAGGCAGAAACTGTGACGACAATTTTTGTTAAGAAAGATAACACTACTCTTTTAGAAGAGACGTCTATACCAAAGAAATTTACCACTGAGAAAGCTGTATTTATTAGTAAAGAAATCGAAACTTCTACAACAAAACTAGATACTTCTACCTTAATAGAAAAAACTACTGACATTTCGGCAATTCAGACATTCTCAACTGTTAATGAAACAACTACGGAGCCATCAGAAGTATCAGATTTTTATCCAGAAACCAAATTTACTGAAGGATTTTACAGTAGTAGCGATGAAAAGTTTGATGATATAACTCCAGAAAAGGAAACACAATCGCCAATAATAGTTCCTGATATGACACCAACAACTTCAGAAGATATAAAAACATCACTTAAACAAGAGACAGATATGAAAATGTTCGATGGAGTCAGTACAACTTTAATATCTTCTAAAATATCAGCGATAACAGAAGAAACTTCAGTAATTACTGATACCGAAACTTCTGAAAAATATTCATCAACAATTGGTGAGATATCAACTATTCCAACTTTCACAAAAACTGAAAAACCTGCAGTCTCTTTCACTGAAATCCCTCATAAGACTGAAATACCTCAAACAGCAGAAACTACAAAATCGTCTGAAATAATAACAGACAGAATTACAACTCTTAAAGATGAAACTATATTTACCGAATCTGTAAAACTCACTGATATCGCAAAAGAAAGTATGGAACCTGAAACAACATTTGCAGATGAGTTCGTAACTAAGGCAAAAGTAAGCGAAACGCCCAAAACCTTTACTGAAAAAGAAGATATTTCGTCTGAAGTCCCTAAAACAACGTCAGAATTTGAACTTTCAACTACTTCTCTTGCAGTTAGTACTACAGAAAGAGCTCCCATTTCATTTGACACAGCAGACACTAAAGATGCTGACTTTAAATTTTCAGCTACAAGTGCAATTCTTGATTCGGAAACTTCTATTTCACATGTAACTGAGAAATCTCCCGAAATGAGCGAATCAACTTCGTCGACGGCAACAACGATGTTTCCTAAAATGGTGACAGAAGAAACAACAACTTTGAGACCCATTATGATTACTGATTTAGAAAGAAAAGATTTTATATCTGAAGCAAAAAAAGAAACAACACCAACATTTACTAAAGAAGACGTAACTCCTGAAATTTCCGAAGACGACAGACCGGCAGAGACGACAGAAGGTACAGTGTCATATATATCTTTTATTTTTTAAGAAATGTAGCAAATTCTGTTTCATTTTTAAACATCTCGCCCAAGAATTTTTTTCTCAAATTATAATTAAATTGTTACTCACAAGGAAGGTCTCCATATGGGCATACTCGGAAAAATCTGAAAAAAATTACAGACTGTTCTTCTCATGTGGATATATATGTTTATAAAAAAAATTTCGGCGAAACCTCGATAGAGCGTCCACAAAAAGATAATGAAAATTTCATTTATTTGGCGATTTATCACCGGTTGACGATGAAATAAAATTTTAAAAAATACGCTTTTATGTCGAATACTCTTTGAGGAAAAAGCTTTTTATGTTGAATTTGTTTAAATAACTTTAGTTTTGCCATTTTTGCTTGTTTTGACGATAGTTTTGTCAGTTTTAGTTCATTTTAACTATAGTTTTTCAGATATATTTATATGTATTTATAATGAAATTTAAATATCATATTTCACGATTTAAAACAAAATTTAAATTGTTTCAAGCTCAAAAATAACCTGATTGAGCACTGTCAATTTGATTTTGTTGCTATGGAAACAACGACTTCTTCGATATGGAAATGTATATCTTCATGTGGACTTTATTTTTGAATAGCCGTTTAAATTTTAAAAAATCTTGGATTGGAGGATAAAGCAATGGCAAAATTTTCTTCAAACCGGTAATAAAAAGAAAAAAAGGGCGAATTATTTATTACTTTATAGAACATTAATTTAATATTTCTGCAAATGTAATAATACTCATAAGTAAATATTTACCACTTGAATTATAAAAAAGAAACAAATTAAATAATTAAAAATCAAATCTCAGCTAGCTAAAACTTAAAAGACATATTTGGAATTTGCAAAACAGAAAATATTTTTCCAGTGATAAAATTAAATAACTACAGCAACAAGCAACATATATGCGATAAAAAAAATAAACTCTTTCATTAAGTTTAAATTCATTAAATACGGCGCATTTAAAACTGCTCGCATTTAATTGCTCGTAAAACGTGGCAAATGACGAGTTCGTACTATAACTAGTTTATAAATATTTTTTGCGCCGCATATTGTGCTGAATGTATATTTTAGTGCATTTCATAAGTGCATATCAATTTCATTCTGTTCGAAAGGCTGTACCATCATTAAAATGCACTTACAATAATGTTTTCCCATTGGCTGTAATGTAACGGAAAACTTTTGACTGTTCCTCTAATTAAACTATGCATCCGATTTTCATAAAATTGGAAATGACTCAACAAAAGTTTGCAACAATTATGTATTTAAAATTTCAGACCATTCGGAAGGCTGTAACATCATTAAAATGCACTTGCAATAATTTTCTCGTTGGCCGTAATGTAACGGAAAACTTTTGAATGTCCCTGTAATTAAACTATGCATCCGATTTTCATAAAATTTGAAATGACTCGACAAAATTTTGCAACAATTGTGTATTAAATTTCAGACCATTCGGTTGAGTAGTTTTTGCCCAGTTACATGCGGACAGACCGACAAACAGACGGACAGACAGGTAGATGGACAGACGGACGGACTGAACGACGACTATAGGTGCTACGTATTTATATAATTACGAACACACCTAAAAACAATTAGCAAGCTATTTTCAGATGCATTAAAATCGTTTACTTTTAGCGAGGAAAAATCCTGCTCGTCAAATCGTATGTCGATTTCGTATTTTCGCGCCAAATATTCGTAAGTATTTTATTTTTTTACAGACCTCCTACTGGAATTCCGCCGCAAAATTTAACTGATCCTTTATTGCATTCATCAGTAGTTTCATTAGGATTTTTTTTCAACATTTTCTGAGTATGCCCTGTAAGGATATTTGAGTTGTAACTTCCTTGTCAATATTGTATTAAAACATGATTTTATGCCGTAAATTAGGCTTGGATGTTTAAGAGATATCACTCAAAATAACATTTAATCGGAAAATATTTTAAAACATGCATTTTATCATTTAAATTGAATGTCTCAGTGAGCGAAAAGATTAAAGATAGTTTAAATTTTAAATACAGTTTTGGCAATATTATTTCATAATATTTGTTTTTTAGGTGAGTGTATAGTGAATGGTACTGCCTACAGAGATGGTGAAGCAATCACTACGATAGATCCATGCGAGAAGTGTCACTGCTCTTTGGGTGATATAAACTGCTTTAAAATTTTATGCAAACTTCCTAAAGAGAACTGTACTCCGAAATTTAGTTCCACATTTGAGTGCTGCCCAAGTTCTTATGAATGTCGTAAGTAAATTTTCATTATTAGAAAATAATTATTTTTTAATATTTACCTCGATATAAATTATCATGGATATAAACTGTTGCGGATTTGTCTTTTATAAACGACGCAGCTTCAAAAAATATTTTCTTAGAATGTTCTAGAAAATAAAACATATTGAGAAACACACAAGCCATCACAGATTCCATAGATAAATATTTATTTTTGTTGTTTTAATAACCTTTTTTAAACTTTACATAAATGAAAGTAATAACCCTAATCAGGATGTCTAGCCACCTGGATAACCGGGAAAAGTCAAGGAAATTTTTATGGATTGGAAAAGTCAGAGGAAATTCATGGAAATTTACCATTTCTGAGGAAAAGTTAGGGAAATTTGGAATTTCTGAGAAAAAGTCTGAGAAATTTTAAGCTTCTAAAAAAACCCAGAATTTTTTTTCTAAAATAAAGCTAAAGATTTGAAAGTACAGTGCCAGTAAAATCTAAACTGCTCCTTATAAGTACTGTAAACAGTAGTTAAACCTCTCATGCAATTCCTTTTGTCTACACCCTTTCACCCCTTCCTTGTAACTCAGAAATGTTTGATACCAGCTTCACTCTCACTGAATGTACAATTCGTTATCCCGTACAGTTTTGTGAGGATTATCCAACTGATTCAGTTAGCTCATTTATCTTTGTTTGGGAACATTTGTCAGTTTAATTAAATATTTATAATCCTTAAATTTGGTTAGTTACAGAGTCTCTATATTACTTACAAAGAATTTATTTTATTTTTTTTATTTATTATTATTTTAAAATTAAAAAAAGTCGAAGCATTTTGTAACAGATATGATAAAGAATTTCATCCTGAATGGACAAGATGGGTGGAATCTGGTGCTAAAAGTATATCTGAAACATGTTTAGCATTTAAAAAAAGATTCTCATTAAGAAATATAGCAGCGTCAAGCAATTATTATATACAAATTAAAAATTTTTTGTATGTAACATTACAAAATCTCGATACCTGATTTCCTTTTCTTTTTTTTGGATTTGGGGGGGGGGGGGGCAGGGAAATTTATATCTGATAAGTGCATTACAAAATCTCGATACCTGATTTCCTTTTTTTTTGGAGGAGGCGGGGGGGGGGAAGTCAGGGAAATTTATATCTGATAAGTGCTAGACACACTGATACAAAATATAAATATTTTGTATCTTTTAATATTTCTTCATGTCACAAGTTCGATATTTAGAAATTTTATATTATCGGTTTGCAAAAGTCAGGAAAAACCTGGAAAAGTCCAGAAAATTTATGAAGTAGTAAGTAGATGTATGACTTCATCATAGGTATATTGGTCGGATATAAATATTCAGCGGCTTCAAAGGAAATCCAGATGTGTTCGAAGAAAAGTTTTTTGCATATTGGTGAGAGAAAAGCAGGGACTGACTTAGACCATCTAGGGCCTCGGGACAACAGTATTCTGGGAGGCTCCCTTCCATCTATCCATAAAAATTTTTCGTGAATTATGCTGAAGTGACTAGTACTAAACTTCATACCTATTGTATGTCCACATAAATTTCGTACTAGGTGTTATTCACATCTGTATTCAGGGTATCATCAGAAAGATCGCCACAACTTTAAGAAAAAATACTAGTTGGAAAACTAGCATTAAAAATAATGGATTGGTTGACGGGAGTATTTTTGTGCAAACTTTTTCTTTGCATATGTTATGAGATGTCTAAAAGAAAAAATGCCCTTAATTACTCATTAAGTTTAACTTAATTCGTTACAAGGAAAACGACATAAGGAATTTCTCTTAAAAAGAATGGAATACTAAGTTGTTATAATAAAATTTCAATAATTAGTTTTCTATTGATATGGTTAATTCTTTTTTTTTCTCTTTTTTTCCCCTTTTTTGTGCAGGGAAGGGGGGAGGAATAAGGGAAGCAACGAGGGGAAGAGAAGGACTGCACTCCCTTCCCAAAGCTTTGAAAATGTAAAAATTTGGGTCACGTTTGGCATTTTTAACCATTTGGCCTACATAACGAAAAAGGCTCTCAAAGTCTACCATCAAATGGGAAGGTACTGCTGCTCACAACGGACTCTAAAGAAAGTAGAATAAAAAAATCTGGAAAAATACTTATTTATATTATTTTATTACATTTTTATTGGCATATAAGGGATAGCAAAATATATTTTTTAAATAAGCCGAATACACAAACAATTCGATTGTTAAAATAGCGTGTAACTTTTCTGTACGAATTTTGATCTGTTTTAGATATCCAACAATTGCTCGGGAAATCCACATATTTTCTGAAAGAATAATTGCATTTGGTATTGGAAGATAAGAAAAGTATTAAATGGAGATCAGAAGAAATATTCATTCTTATCACTTTGATAAAAATTTTTAAATGGTACTTTAAAGAAAGCAAAACTCATTTTAAATTACTTACTGCCCCCCCCCCCCCAAAAAAAAAAAATTGTTAGAGAAATTACGATTTCACCGTGCGATTGTTGATTTCTTTTAAATAGGCTACAAGAGACAATCCACATATCTAAAAAAAGATATTTCAGGTAAAATAAAAAGGAGAAAAAGAAGTATAAGAACATGCTGATTTTTATTATTTTGGTAAAACTTTAGAAATTTTACGTAAATGTAAGCAAAAACTTTTTAATAAAGTGTTAATCAATAAAAAAGGCACTGTTGGGACAAATGTTGATCTCTTTTAGATTATGTATTGTTGCGAGAAAAATCCGCACATTTCATGGAAAATATTGTTTTTTCTATTTGTGTGAGAAATATTAGAAAATAGCTCTGGACATCGGAAATTCTATTTAATTATTGTTATCCTTTTTAAACTGCATAGCTAATTTTATCGTTTTAATAGAAGGGAAAAGGCTTGCAAAGGCACACCCAGTACTCGAATATGTATGTAGTTTTTAACACTGCATAGTTTTTTAGAAAACAAAAGAAAGAAACAGGACGTTCGAATGATACAAAGTTTCAGAAATAGAATTGAATTTGTTAAGTTAATTCTATCGGGCTGTCTTTCATTTTTTTAACACGAAGATAAGCATAACAATAAAATCTAATGCAACAAGGGGTAATTTTCTCTACAAATTTATATTAACATTTTAGCATAACTAAAAAAAACATTAATAAGAATTTGTTAATAATATAACTATTTAGTCTTTTTTGCTAAATGATAATAATTATATTTACATATTTTGTTTTAGCTGAAGAGGATAAAGAAAAGGCTTCTACACTAATGTCCTTCGCTGCCGCGGAAACTGATTTAACGACACCCATTCCAATTAGTTTTATGTTTTCCACAACTCCAAAAGCCATCGCCTCGACGGTATTTGTAACCAAATCAGAAGAAGAAAAGGAGCGAAGAAAGGATGTTACAATAACACTTCCTACAGATCGTTTAACAATCACAGATACGATCGCAACTTCGACTGAAAGTGATACTTCTGTTACAACCCCAACTACAAAGAAGGCCATATCTGATGCAATAGATTTATCTGGTCGAAAATCTATTGCACATGATGAAACGCCTGAAATGCCTGAAGATTTATTGAAGCATGTAGATGCCCCTGATCAGGTTTTCGAAACATCCGAAGCAACTGAAACTTCTGCAAAGGAGACTGAATTAATTTCCACCACTGAAAAACCGAAACACGTTTCTGAAAGTGATGAGCTTACAACTTCGTCCATGGAAGGTGAAGAATCGTCTGAAGCTACTCCCGAAAAATCAGCAACATTTGTGACTTCTACTGTTAGAAAAGAAACAGATATTACTGAAGTTACTAAGCAACCAACAGAAACACCTACAACTTTTGATACTATCCGCACTACCTTTGCTGATGTACACAAAGAAAAAGAGGATGAAACTTTGTTTGAAAGTACCACCATCACTCCCTTAAAACCTGATGAAAAAATGACGACTTTACCAGACTTGACTAGTGTTTCAACTACTTTATCAACAGATAAAGCAACTTTAAAAGCTGAAACTGAGATCCCATCTGTCATAACTTCTGAACTCGGAACAATAACAACCGAAAAATCAGCTAAAGAAATAACTACGGAAAAGATTGAGAAGGAAACCATAAGAGAAGAAACGGTAAGTTTTGATAAAACAACAACAAGCAAGTCATTCGAAGTAACTGAAAAAGAAGAGGCAATGTTTGGAGAAACGGTAACAGCCGAATCTACAGAAGAAAGCGCCACTGAACCTACCAAAACAAGCAAAGTTACATCTTTTACAGAGGATATGGCAACTTCAACTTTTACATATATGCCAAGTAAGCTTCCTAAACTTGATGACATGTTCACTAGCACAGAGATGATAATATCAGAAACTGAACGAAGCAAGGAGATAAGAAAGGATGTGGAAGAAACTGCTAAAGCAGAGACAATGCCAACAGAAATTTCTATGATTACAGAAACAGTTACACAAGACATTTTGAAATATTCAAATGCTACGACAATAAAAGATGAAATTTCAGTTGATGTCAAACCTAGTACCAAGTCAGTTATTACTGAAAAAGAAGAAGCTGGAGTTACTTTGTCTGGAGAAGAACAATTTTCATCTGAAAGTGTAAGTAAAACTACTGAAGAAATAAAACTAGATACGACACTGGGAATATTATCCACTTTAAAATTAGATACCGATACAGTTAAAGATCATACAGTCCAACTAACCACAGAATCATTAATAACATCAAAATCTGAAGATGAAATAAGTTCTGTGACATTTAAGCCAGTCACTGAAGAGACACCAATTAAGTTAAAAACAGACGTCAAAATCGATAGGCCTACTACTACATTCGCCCCTGAAAAAGATATTTCTACAGTTCATCATGAAAAAACAACAGATTATGAAATTGCAACAGAAGTATTCGAAGCGAGAAAAACTATTGACACTCTCGACCAAAAGGGAACTGTTTCGACACTCGAAAATGAAACAGAATTTTCGACTATTTCTACAGATTTCACTTCCACAACTGATAAAATTTCAGGAAGGACTTTGAGGCCAAAACCACCTCACGAACATCAGCTGGGATTACATGGCTCAGAAGGCGAAGAAGATAAACACATGTCTACAGTCGAAGAGATAACTACCGCTTCTCATGAAAAGGTAGCTGGTCATGAAATTAAAATTGAAGAACCCGAAACAAATGAAACTGTAACAACCCTTGATAAAAAGGTAACATTATTTACTCATATGGAAGAAACGGAATTTCCTACTGTTTCTACAGTTTTCATTCCAATTTCTAATGCTACTTCCGAAGATACAGAAACAACACCTACAGTTACAGATAGAATTTTCACATTTGTATCAACTCGATTCACCGACTTAATGAAAGGCATAACGGAATTTACCACGAAAGAAGCTGAAACAATGGATTTCACAAAAAAAGAAACAACAACTGTAAGTCCATTTGATATAAGTACCAAAGAAACTGAAAAAGTTACACCATTAACTCTTTTAACTCGCAAAATTGATTTAGATTTGGATCAGACCACAGTGAGAGAAGAAATTACACAAGAGGCAGAAACTGTTGAATTAGCATCTAAAAAACTACTCACAACATCTGAAGATAAAATAACAACGCCTAAATTTGACATGGAAACTGTCAAAGACCTTGAAACTACAACAGGTAAACTAACAGTAACACCTCAATCTGTATCTCTAGTTTCATCTACGGCAATTGCAGAAACAACAAAAAGAGCTGATAGCGAGTTAACAGAAATGCTCGAAGAAAAAACACGAACTCTTGCACCTGAGGAAAATGTTACTAGTACTGAGATCGAATCAACAGCTGGTGTAGAAAAATCGTCTGTATTCGCAGAAGTCACAGCATCCAGTCATAAAGAAGAAACTACATTTTTCACTGAGAAAAAGCCGGCTGATATTGCAAGTATGACTACCATTTTGCCCAAAACTTCACTAGAAGAAGAGACAACAAGAACTAGTCTATCCCAAGACGGAACATCATCAGTTCAACTTACAGAAGAAATCAGGTCTGAATCCACAAAAGCAGAAGAAATTACATCTTTTAAAACCGAGGAACAAACAATTTCTAGTTTATCAACTCAAACATTAGCTGCAGAAACGTTAAAAACAGATAAAGAAACTAAACCAATATCGATTACTCTGGATGTACAACCCACTACAATTGCATCTACTACTGAAAGAGAAAAAGTAGCTCTTTTTGATGAAACGGAAGTTCCAAGCAGAGCAACAAGGAAGGATGTAGAATTTGAAGTAACTCCTTCTTCTTTTACAAAAACTGAAACAGATTCAGAAATTTTACCGGCAAATATAAGCACTACTGAAGAGAAAATCACTGTTCATGAATTAAATGTGAGCTCTGAAATCACACTACCTGTTACACCTGTATTTGACCAATCTACAATTTCAAAAGGAACCACTGTTAAGCATTTAGAATCATTACCAACATCCCATGACATTGTAACTGAAAAATCTGATTCTGAAACCGTTTCAATACACAATGAAACATTTTCCACTATTTCTGAAGTTACAGAGAAATCAATTATTACGACATCTGTACCTAAAATTGTGAATGAAACTAAAATAACTGCAGAAGAAGTCTCTCCGACCGAAACAAAAACTGAAGCGTTTACTTCAAGTGTGGATGTTACTACACAATTGCCAATAATTAAAACTACACATAGAGAAACCACTCCGTCAGTTGCTGAGGACGCTGAAACGATGAAAACTCAAACAGAGCTACCAAAAGTAACTGAAACTATAGAGACAATGATTACGGATACTACAAGCGAAAAACACTTGATAACTGAGGAAATCATGACAACGCAAAAGGAACAACAAAATTTGACGCAAACAATATCAGCAGAGACTACATTGTCTCCAAAGATCAAAACCACAGTTACTACTGCCCCTGCGGAAACTGTAGAAACAACTGCCAAACCTAAATTAACAACTGCTATAGAAGATGCTGAAACTACGGTACTCATGACAACGCAAAAGGAACAACAAAATTTGACGCAAACAATATCAGCAGAGACTACATTGTCTCCAAAGATCAAAACCACAGTTACTACTGCCCCTGCGGAAACCGTAGAAACAACTGCCAAACCTAAACTAACAACTGCTATGGAAGATGCTGAAACTACGGAGCTCATGACAACGCAAAAGGAACTACAGAATTTGACGCAAATAATGTCAGCAGAGACTACATTGCATCCAAAAATCAAAACCACAGTTACTACTGCCTCTTCTGAAACTGTAGCAACAACTGCCAAACCTAAACTAACAACTGCTGTAGAAGATGCTGAAACCACGGTGCTTTCCTTCAGAAAACCCCCCGAACCAGAGGCAACAGAAAGACCCGAAGTTTCGACACTGTCAACAAGAGAGGAGTTAAATGCTACAGAATATGTGACAAAGGGTTACAAAGCAATCGAAACTACAAGTTAGTATTTTTTTTTATTACTAGTTCAGTAAAATATGTTAAACATTAATTTTCTGAGAATACGAATTTCTGAAATTTAATATAAAAAGACTTAAATAAAATCCAGAATATATTAAATGCCTTTTGCTCACTCCCTTTATTTTAAAAATTTACGTTTCGAAGAAAAAAATTTCAGAAACGTTTGCATAAGTTTTCTAATTTTCTCATAATTATTCTCAGAAAATCACAATGCAATTTATCCATGTAATTTTGCATTTTTATTTACACTTAAGCTAATCTATTGTAGTTTATATAATTATAACTGTTATGTTGTGTTTTTGTTACCTACTTTTTTATATAAATTTTGTTAATTTAAGTTGACTTAAAATACTTTCATTCAATGATATACTAATATTTTGGCCTTTCTACTTATTAATATTTAGACTCTGTAAATATCTAAAACTCCTATTAAATTCAAATATAGGTTCACCCTTTTATATGTTTTTTAAGGTGTCCGTCGCGTTGTGTTCTTTACGGTGCTCTTAAGGCCGTCCAATCAAATAATAATTATAGATTTTACATGTTGGTAATAGAGAATAAATATACATACTTACGTTAAGTTAATCTTTGTACTATCTTTTAAGAATAATAAACAATTATTAAAAATTCAAATAAACTTCTATATATTATTCCTATAATTAACACTTTATTTTACAAAATTTACATTTAAGAATTATAGATTGTAACTTAGTATTTTATAAAGTTTTAAAACCCCTAAACATAATATGGTTACAAAATAGTTAATATAATTCGGAGGGACAATATTATCGAGTAGTACTTCCACTGTAAAACGCATATCTCCCATCACACGAACACCCACGACTAAATTTCTCTTTCTCTGCAATGAGAAAAACAGACAACGCAGACACCCCTATTTGTCTAAATATGGACCCACAAAAAGACAAAATAACAGGACATTGCTGCAAATAAGTTGTATTTTATTTTGCTTTCCAAGTGCACATTTTCGAATATCTCTACACCTCTTCAAAGACACTAATAACATAACCATATATTAAAACCGGATAAATAATTTAAATTTAAAAAATATCTTTTTGTGATGTAACTTTTTCAATTAACTTGGTAAATATAAAATTAAATTATTTTTCATATTTTTTTATATTTGTAGTTATTTCTCCAATCGATTAATTTCTCTATTTCCCCCATCTAGCTATGAAAGAAGAGGAAGACTATATTATCGATGAAAATAGTAAGTAACCCATGTATATTTCTAACTTCATATTTTAGACAGCAATTCATTACATATACCGGGTGAGCCAAAAGTTCGTTAAAGCTTTAAAAATTCATAAAAAAAGGAAGAAATTATGATAAAGAATTGCGGTTTGCAAGAAAGGGCTCACAAGGCAGTCGGATTTTTTTTTTTTTTTTTTTTTTTTTTTTTAGCAGCAAAAATTTTTTTAGTTTAAAAGTCGCCTTTAAATTGCGCTGACATGCGAGAGATTCAGCAGAATTATGCAAATTAATCTTGCAATAAGACCGTGATAAACGAGGATTTCTCATTCACTTTCAGAATGTTATCATTCATTACCCGATCGAGTATTATTGGTGAAGTTTTTATATCTAAACGGAGAGTCAGCAACAGTTGCGTTACGAAACTTCCGCACGGTGAAAGAATTGAAGACGAAGAATGCCCTATATTGTGTTCTGGAATAGTGAAGCTTGTCAAACGGTTAGAAGAAACTTGCTCTTTGGAGGATCAACTACGAAGTGGAAGATCCTCGTTGGCGGAGGGCCGAATTACTTGAGTGGAAACCACTATGAAGGATTTAGTAGGAGAATCGTCCACGGGGAGTAGCAGTGCTCGCAAAGGAGGGAAGATATTGGATGTGCCTCACTCGACGCAACCGCACGGAATAGTGCATCTCTATCCCTAAAAACTGAAGTCACTGCAGAAGTAAAAACCGGACGACATAACTATGAGGGAATTATTTGCCGATTGGTCTATGGCAAGAATAAAAAGTGACCCCCAGTGGTTGTTCAACGTTTTCGGGACGGATAAGGCACACTTCACACCACCTCGGGATGCCAACTACCAGAACACTCTATATGGGCGACGTCTGATTCTCGTGAATACACGACGAAGTCACTTCATCCAGCAAAGTTGACAGTCTGGTCTGGCTTCACCTCCTCTTTCATTGTCGGAGCATTCTTCTTTAAAGAACAGTGTCACATTTTGTGCTGGAAAACGTGCGCAATAACCGCTGAGCGTTATCTCTCTCTTTTGCGTGACAAAGTCGTGCCCGCATTAAATCAAAGAGGTGTGTTATCTGTGATAAGCTTTATGCAGGATGGTGCATCGTCACACTATGCCAATCCAGTAAAACGGCTCCTATTGAGTACTTTTGGTAAAGACAGACTGATCAGTCGAGGTTTCAAGATCGCATAGCCTCCACGATCACCCGACCTCACTCCAGTCGACTTCTGGTTGTGGGGCTATTTGAAATCACTTGTGTAACATTCATTCCTTTCAACATTCGCCGAACTGAAAGATTCCATCTTTCGTGAGGTTTCTGCAATTGATTCCGACATGTTGCATTCAGCTGTAACGAGCGTTGTGAGTCACCTTAGTTGTGAAGAATGTTCTGGAAGTCATGTTGAACATTTGTTATTGCAAAAAAAAATAATAAAAATGAATAGAGCGTACTGTTTTCCTGTTCATTGTATTTCGGGTCGTCAGCGCCCTCTAAAGGTGACTTTTTCAACTAAAAATGTTTTTGCTGAAAAAAAAAAATCCGATTACCCTGTGAGCCCTTTCTTGCAAACCGCAGTTCTTTATCATAATTTCTTCCTTTTTTATGAATTTTTAAAGTTTTAACGAGCTTTTGGCTCACCCAGTATATAGTATATATAAATCTATAAAATCAATATTGGAAAATTGTACACTTTTTTTTCCACCGAGCAGTAGAGCATAAAGCATAAATCACCATCGTTATTTCATTTATTATTATTATTATTATTACTATTATTTAGTAATTTCATCTTCTTTATTTATAGTTGTTATTTTATTTTTTTACATTTTTGTAAAATTCGTTTAATTAAAACTATAATTTTCTTGCAGCGTGCATTTTTGAAGGAAGAATCTTCCAGTCAGCTGAACAAATTCCACGAGCGGATCCTTGTGAGTTCTGTTTCTGCTTCAGAGGAGATATTATTTGCTTGCAACAATCTTGTCCGCCACCGGCTGCCAACTGCCATCAGACGACTATTCCAGGCTACTGCTGTCCACGATATGAATGTCGTAAGTACTTATCAAAATATTTAGGTTAAGTTCATGGGTGTAGGACAAAGGTGGTCATTAACCTTACCTAAATTATTAAATTTAATCAACTAAATTTTCTTTCTATCTGATAGTTTAAAAACAAATAAAATTTATTCTTAGTAAGTAAGTTAACGTAACTAAATACTAAGAGATAAAGCAATTAATAATTTCTTCTTAAGGAGGCTCTACTACCCTCCGAAAATCGTTCATGATAATTTAAAGTTTTTTTTTTTTTTTTTTTTTTTTTTTTTTGTATGCTGGTAGAAGTTTTTCTTGGATTTTCAAAATATGCTACATTTCTGTATTGTTTATCTTCTGTGCTTAAAAAATATCTTAAACCAATGAACGGGGTTTTCCATAACTAAAAAAAAATATCGAGTATATTCGACTCTTTCATATTCTATTTTGAAATACGCAGATAGAAACATATTTTTAAATATTTCATAATAATTGCAGTTCTCTTTATGTATAGTTTCTAATACAGATATTTAAAAAATGTCTTGCGAGAGGTTTTGCCATAAAAGTCTGAATTTAGCGTATTTGAAAAGCTGCATGCGCTGCGGGCAGCTGACAAACTGATCCAAAATTTTGCCCTGAATTTCGTTCTGCTTGCGTCCATGATTAAGATCAACATGCACAGTTTTCAAGCGACCAAGAGTACTTTTGATCTTTCATACTGGAAAATCAAGATTGCGACTCACTATTTGCCTCACGCAGCCATAATCTAAAAAGTAAGCGCATGATCAATATGTAGTGTTACTTATCATAAGTATAGTTATAATAAGTAAGTTCAATACTTTATAGCTGATATAAAGGCATTTACTAAAGATAAAGGATATTTAATAAAGTGTAAGTAGTATACTAATAGTATAGTAAACTTTTAAGTACTTCTTTAAAACAAACTTTTACTAAACTGTTTAGAATGTTCAACAATATCGCTTCTTTTAAACACTTCTATTTCTTTGATACAGGGACGCAGAGGGAGGCGCAGAGACGGTAAATATTGCTGGAGCCCGGTTACATTACAGTGCCCGTATCGGATTCTGTTTTTAAAATAAAACAGCAAAATTGTAGGCTTAAGAACCTTCTATGTGAAAATTTCAAATTAAGATAACTAAAAAATAAAATAAATAATGATAACTTGAGTCGTACAAGTTATGCATATTAATGTTTTTACACGGCGCTTAGAAGTAGTAATCCAAATAAACATTTCCGTGTATTAATTACCAAAAGTAGTGCAACTAAACTTGAGAAATGTCAAAGATTTTAATGGCAGATTCAAATGAACACACTAATAGGACTTTTGACCACGAGCTCTTCTTTTTTGCTGTATTTTGTTAATATAATGAAGTTTAAATTTTAAACAAATACGCATTGTTTAATATATATAGATATATTATTCAACAAATTTTCTTTCTAATGAGGATTCGCTTTCGAATCACTACAAGGGATTGCAGACACTGTGCGACCCTGTTAGATATCATTTAAAACAAGCTGGTAAGTGTGATCACAGATTGCGCAGAGGGTTTCGTTTAATATTCCTTTCAAAACACTTTATCCTTTTGCAAAATCTGTTAGTGTCACATTTCGCCACAAAGGGGCGCACTCTATTCTAAACAAACCCCTATCCGAACGAAACTCCGTTTTACAACCTATCCGTAGATGTATTAGTCGTGGGGATCGAGCCCATAACACCCGAGATAGTTAGACGCCCCTGGCGGTAAAAAGTGGAACTAAAATATGTAAGACTATGGTGCATAATATGAAAGAGTAATCAGAGGGATACCGGAAAAAGTTAGGAAAGTGCCCCCCGGGTAAAAAGGGTGGAGGTTAGAAAAATTGCTTAAAATACACAAGTTAGAGACCGGAGGGGTAAATATAAGACTTTTTTGAATTTTTATAATTTGTCGTTTGATGTGAGGTGTTCATCTATAAGTATCCAAAATTTCAACTCTCCAACGTATATGGTTTCTGAGAACGGGCTCTGTGACAGACAGACAGACAGAGGAGTGCGACAAATAGGGTTTCGTCAGATGAACGAAATCCTAACAAGTAATATAAAAATTTTGTTTTTAAAGTCAATTCCTTTAAATCATCAAAGAAAAAATTAATATAATCCCTTAAGCTAATATTAGTTTTTGTTGCATTAAAATATCTCAATTTGTTGATTTTCTATAAACAAGTAGGTTTACAATGGAACTCTATGGGAATTTGGCGAAATATTAGAGATATCGCCAAGTTGGCGTCACTTTTGGCGACTCATTTTGGCCGACAAATTTGGCGATATATCGCCAAGTTAGCGACAAACTTGGCGGTATTTGGTGACAGAACAGGGTCCCCCTATGGTAAACCCCCTTATAGATATGAAGATGTATTAAATGCTTCAATAACCAATTGTCGCCATTTTATCTCCCATGTAAAACTGTAATTAATTAATTAAAATTTAATTAATGAATTAATATTTGAAAAAACTGTATTAACATCAATTGTCATCCAGTACAAGTTTAAAAAAAATTATTTCAACTTGATAGGATGAATAATAAGCATATTATTAACGATTGAAAATTTGAACAAGATATATAAATAAATAAATAAATAAATATAGGGAGAGTGTGAACTAATAGTAGGAATTGAAAAATGACCTGAAATAGAAAGAATAGGAGCTCGACAGGATTGAGGCATCAACATAGAAAACAAGACGGAAATTGTACGTCAAATGTGGCAAATGAGGTGCGTTCGTACTATAACTAGTTTTATAAATATTTAGATCTTGGTGCAATAGCTGTGGCACTCTTATGCAAAAATGCATGAATGCAAAATTTATTACGATTCTATATATTAAATTCAGTAATACGGTAATAATAGGACACCATCTTAAATAGGGCGTAATCACCATGACAACCTAGAGTCATTACTTATCATGGGATATCATTGAATTAATTACGTAAGATAGCCTTTAACCGGCTGGCCCGTATTTTTCCGTTTCTAGAAATCATGTTAAAATGGCCGTGGACAAAAATATTTTAAACAGAATTTTATTTTGAACCACATGCAGAAAGAATTGATATTAAAGATAATATAGCATAAAACTGCGATTAATAAATATATATATCCTGGAATTTACAAGCATTTTTATAAAAATACAGGAAAACAATAGAATGAAGAAAACTTTTATTAACACCTCTTTAAGATTTGATTCGATTTTCATAAAATTTGAAATGACCCGACAAAATTCTGTAGATTATCTATTAAATTTCAAACCATTCGGGTGGGTAGTTTTTGCGCTGTTATATGCGGACAGACCAGACGACGACTATAGGTGCTACGTATTCATATAATTACGAACGCACCTAAAAATTGAGATTATACCTTTTTATTAAAAAAATAGCAATAATATTGCTGAATTTTAATTCAAAAGCATGTTTTATGTAAACTGCACTGCTTTGTCCTAGTGATAATTTGTTAGAATTAGGGAATCCTAGCCAAGTACCGTTTGCATTCAGGGTACAGAGCATACGTAAAAATCGTTATTAATCGAAAACTGATAATTTTTACATATTTTTCAGAATGCCTACCAACTATATGGATAAGCAATTAATATGAATGACATTAATTATGTATTCAAATAATAAAGTTTTAGAATTTGTTAGTAACTGCATACTTAAAAACAGCCCGTATCCTAATCTCGTTTATAATCTATCCATATAGAAAGTTTCAAAGGAATTATTTCAGCCAATTTACCCTTTTACCAAAGAGATTACTTTGTTTCGATTATGTGAGGACGGTTGAAGAAGTTGCTCTCGACATGCTTGGCCAATCCATTGTCAATAATGGTAAAGCTGCCACTTTCTTCTTAAAAATAGCAAATAAAGCCTTTGTGCAAGAATATTGAAAGGCAGAAAACCAGCGTTTAAAAACGCACAAATAATACACAAAAAAAACAGCAAACAGCTGTTCCGAATCCACAAGCGAGATTCTTCTTCAGTGCTACAGGGAGAAAAGCACAGCGTGCAAGAAAAAGCAGCTTTGTGCAGAAAAAGCAGCTTTTTCTTGCACGCTGTGCCTTGTTCTCTGTAGCACTGAAGAAGAATCTCGCTTGTGGATTCGGAACAGCCGTCTGCTGGTTTTTTTTTTTTTTTTTGTGTGTGTATTATTTGTGCATTTTTAAACGTTGGTTTTCTGCCTTATGACTTTCTTCTTAGTTTTGCATATTTATTTATATTACTGCAATTGTTACTTTACGTTATTGAAACAAAGAAGTGTTCATTGTTTAGATAGATTTTTTTTTTTTTTAATTCGTATTTGAAATTTCTTTTTATGTATAAAAAGCAGTAAATTGTTTTACAGTTTCTAACACAAATTTTATTAACGCGATATTTAGAGCAGAAGAATAAGCTATAAAACCATAAGCAATAACCATGGTAATAGCGCACTATAACCAAAGCAAAAACCAAAGCGTTGCCATCATTGTTTTCATGTCAGCATTAGTGAAGCACATGTTTTTGCATTATAATATATAGATAGGCAACATTAAAAAATTTATCTTGTAACGCTTTGGTAAAACATCTGAACTTAATTAAAGCTCTTGATAATTTAAAATAATTGCTATGAAGAACTTATTGACACGGAACGTGTTTCTATAGGAGGCTTGTCGATGTTAATCCGTTTTGAATGTCAAATATCTTTTTTATTATTATTACCTTAACCAATTTATGCATAGCGTCCCATTTTTGGGACGTTTCGAATTTTAATAATTTTTTTAATAATTTTCTTCTTTACAAGATGAAAATTGTATGAAGTAATTGTCTCCGAGAGATGACAGCATAAGTTTGATATTTATTTGCTTAAATGAAGGCCTTTTTTCGGTGTTTATAGATTTTTCATTTTTCAAGATAGCGAAATGTAAAAAGTAAGTTTACTTGAATTTTTTGTATCAAGGATCCAACTAAATAAGTCATAATATTAGCTTAGACTTCTTTGAAATACGTATTTTTTTTGAATTGCGAAATTATATGTTCAAGCCTATTTTTTATGCATGTTTGCAACGTACAAAATATAGGACGCTAGGCGCAAATGGGTACATATTTCTGTCAGCCATTTAGGGGGCAGTTATTGATGTAAAGTCCTTTTCAAGATGATTTTGAAATAAATTCTATTTTAGTCTCAAATACGATTATTCTTAATTTATTATTAATTATACTTATAATGTTATTAATCTCTGTAAAGAAATAACTATATTTTTAATAGTTCATAAAAATACTGATTATAGTATATAATATACAATTTAAAAGCTTAATTTATATAAATTTAGACAAAACATATAATTATGCATTTTTCCACATATGGATATTCCCATATTTAGTACATTTACATTTTATCAAATAAATACAAAAATATTTTAGCGTAATTTTTCTTTTGTATTTTTCCAGTTCATTTTGCAACATTTTAAAGTGATTTTACCAACAAATTTGAGAAAACGAAAATTCAGGCATAAATGGGTTAATGTGTGGGTGCGTATCTTTGTAATATTGTTGCATCGTAAGTATATTTGGTCTATGACTCTCATACACAGCTTGAAATTTTTATATGTATTGAAAATATCCTCACAATAATGTGCAAGTTTGTCAGTTGCTCTCTGCTGAATTTAAAGAAATTTTGTTTAAATAACTAAATTAATGGGGTTTCAAATTCCCTGCTCAACAACTGGTGCAGTTTCTGACTCATTTTTAAACGTAAGGGTGTAAAATTGGCAGGCCTGACTATTGAAGCGATTTGGAATCGAAACACGTTTTTTTTTCTTTTTTTTCCTTTAAATGAGCTACTTATCAAGTTATAAACAATTCGTGTCACGTGTAGACAAGTTTTTCCCTTTCTCGGGCTGACGCATCGGGAATTCGGTTCAAAACGCCGACTTTGTCAGCATTTTTGGAAAGATCTTCTGACCTTTACCTAAAAAATGAAAACGTATTTCAATTACATAGTTTCTGAATAAAAATAGCTGCCAATTTCATTCGTTTCCGAAAAGAAAAATGAATTCGGAAATTTTAGAAAGTAACTTTTTTCAGGGCAATAATTTTACTATTTTTTTTTAAATCGATGATATATTCATGAATTTCCTCAAAGCCAAAGGTTTTTTTTTTTTTACAAATACTATGGAAAATTTAATGAATAGTATATTTTGTTATTTGTTATTATTGTTTATCTAAATAATTATCCCCTGAATAATGCATAAATAAATAAAATTATTTCTCAGGTACACTGTAAAAAAAAAATCTGTGAAGTTACTAAAGTTTTTCTAGGAAACTTGGATTCCTAGAACTTTTCATGTAACGGCAACAACAAAATTTCATGTAACAGACACACTTTTGCGCCGAAAATCAAAAAATCTGTAAGGTTACTAAGAATTTTTTTGGAAACTGGGATTCCGAGAACTTTTCATGTAACTGCAGCCAGGGTTACAAATAAAAGTTTAGTAAGATTACTGAAATTTTAGCAGATTCATTTGTAAAGTTACAGATTTTTGTAGCTTTACAAAAACTAGTTTTGTAGATTTGCAGCTTTTTTCGTACAGTTACAGGTGAAAATTTAGTAAGCATGTAACTTTACATCTGTAGAACTACAGATTTTTTTTTACAGTGTAGTTTAACTCAACAGGGAATAGATTTGTTTTGAAAATTTCCACACTAAGTAAAAAATAAAATGAGAAAATTTTAGTTTTCAATCATTTCTTAAATATAGTTCACGACAAAAATATTTTTTTAATTTTTGAGATTTAATATTTAATTAATTTAATACTTTTAAAGCAATGAAAAACAATATTTAATTTTGTTATATTAGAAAACATTTACTTTTGCAATTAAAAAACAAACAAATATTTACAATGATTTTCTAAAATTTTGAATTTTTTATACAATTAAGTCCCAAGGTACACATATGTGGACCTCCATTTCCTGGTGCCCTGTACATCAATTTTTGAAACTATTTTATTACTTTCATTTTAGAAGCCAAAATAGGTAAGAAAACGTATTCCAACATTTTTTCAAAAATTATTTTTTATTCAGTAGCGAAGAGGTTAATAATGGTCCAAATAAGGAGAAATATGCAGGTATATGCATAAATACTATTTCTGTTAATGTTTTCTAAAGATATTTTTACTTATGAATGTATTCTGTAGAGGTTTCAGTGAAACAACAAAAGCAATATTTCAACCAAATGTGATCATGTTTAATTGGATTATGAGTAATCTATTTCATATTTTTTTGACATAATAAAATGCTTATCTAAAGTTTGAATACTTTATTCTGCCTCTAATATACGTAACTTTTTTTTTTTTCTAGCTGTATATGTGACTTCAAAGAATATATCTGCATTAAGTAGGAGAAAAGGAGTTACTCCTATCATAATACAAAGACGCATTGACAAAAGAGAAGTTAGAAGGCCAACAATGGAAATTAAAGGTATCAAAAATAATTTTACATTAAAGTTTTTAAACTATCTGCTGTTAAAAAGTTCTTTTAAACAAGCAAATGCAAATGTTAAACGGATGAAAATTATATAATGCATTATCAGTTTAAACACAGTGTCAATAAGTAATTAAAAGTATGAAATAATAGTGATGAAAGCAATGTTGCTAACGTTGCTAAATTTCGAAATTTTAAAATAAAATTTTGAAAAAAAATGTGTTAAAATTTATTGAAAATGAAGATATATTGTTATTGAATTTGTTTTAGAATCAAAGGAATAGTTTTCCACCAAAACATATCAAAAATTAGTGAATAATAATAATAATAATTAGACAAAACCACATTTTTAATTAAAGCGGTTCTTAAATCCCCTGCTCAAAAACTCGAAACTTTCTGACACAATTTCCTGACTCATTTTTAAACTTAAAGACATGAAATTGTCAGGATTCTTATTGAAGCGATTTGGAATCGAAATGAGTTTTCCACTTTTGACAAATAAGTTACTTATCGAGTTATAAGCAATTTTGGTCGCATGACGACTGGATTTTTCCTCTCTCAAGCTGCCGCGTGGAGAATTCGGCTCAAAACGGCAACTTTGACAGAATTTTTTGAAAGTTGTTTTGAGTTAAAAAAAAAAAAAAAGAAAATCGGAAAACATCTTTTGATTACATAGTTTCTGAATAAGAATAACTGTGAATTTCATGTGTTTCGGAAGAAAAATGAGTTAAAAAATGTGTCCGAAAGTAGTCCTTTGGATTTGAGAACAGCCTTAAAAAAACCCTACATTATATTTCTATTTCATTCTATTCTTATTATTCTTCTTAGTTTGAATCTTTGATAAATAATTTAATTTTTAAAGTTATATGTTTAGTTAAATTACGTTTTCGGCATATTGAAAATATAGTCATATTTTATTCAGCCAACTTATTTTATCCGTTTTATTTTATTTTATTTATATTATTATTATTTTTTAAATAAAATTATTCTAAAAATATTTCTAATAAACATTTTCAATGGAAATGAAAATTGAATATTTCTGACCAATCTCAAATAATATTACAACATTTATCGCTATGATTTAGTATTTTTTAAAGGAGTTAAAGAATCTATGTTTTAAAATAATTTAAATATTTAGTATTGTTGATTCTAATGTTGTTTTTTAGTAATATTAATGTTGTTGATGTGTATGATGCGTAAAATAATTTAAACATTTAAATTATAATATTCATTAACTAAGAATGGTAGTGTAACGGTTATATGAGAAAAATCATGTTGATAAGCAAAGTAAGTAATCTGCTAGATATTTTAATATAAATGACACGGTTTAGTAGCGTGTTAGCTTACAAGTAATACATTCCGGGTGATCCCAAAGTCACAAATGCAATAAAAATAATGTGTTATTGCCAGAATAGTTACATTTTCCCCGAAATAGTGGCATTTTACTTGTACCAGCAGTTTCTGCTACAGACAAACACAGTTCAAAATGCAACTAGGAATACAAATGTTCAGTTTAACGGATGCTACTTTTATGTCCTTACAAGTACAAAGTTAAATTATAAATTATAATCAATTACTTAATTTTATCCTTGTAATATTTTACATGCTTAATTAAATGGAATAAAAAAGAAACTTAAAGAAAGAAGGAAAGGGATTCATATTTACCATTTATTAATTATAATTAGCAATTTGGAAAAAAATGGGTTATTTTACATTAAATTTTTTAGAATATTTTCCATTCTATTCTCGTACTTTTCGTTTAATGAGCTAATTCCACCAAAAGAAGTATTCCTTGCGCTCTTTGTTTCAAAAACTTTTAAAGTTAAATCTAAAACTTTTAAAGTCTTCTGAAATTAAAAATGACTGCATATGTCGAAGAAAAAGGCTCACAATGTTCAGTAATGGTGCAGATGCACAATGAAATGGCATATTTTGTTTAAGGAAGATTAAAATGAAAAACGGGACTTTTTTGTATATCTGGCAAATTTTTTGCTTCGTTGTATCCGAATTTCATTCGTTATAAGTAAGCTTCCTGAAATGCACTTTTATATTGAGCCAAACACCTACTGAATAATTCCTTGTTAAAACCTTCTTCTCGTTACATCCGAACACGCTCTAACTGATCTCGATTGATCCCCCAACAGATTGAAAGTTTTACATGCCTAAAAAAACTTTTTTTAGTATGTGCACATATAAACCAGAAATTTATTCCTAGGTTGTCAATACAATGGAACATTTATATTGAGCCAAACACTTACTCAATAATTCCTTGTTAAAACCGACTTCTCGTTACATCCGAGCTCGCTCTAACCGATCTCGACTGTATTAAAACCCTCAACAGATTGAAATTTTACATGCCTAAAAAAATCTTTCTTTCTTTGTTACAAAAATTTGTAAGTAATGTGCACAAATTAACCTGAAATTTATTCTTAGGTTGTCAATACAATGGAACTTTCTACGAGATGGGCAAGACCGTAACTTCGGCTAGTGGACCTTGCCTTCACTGCGTGTGCCAAGAAGATGGCTTTATGCATTGTGACCCACAACGATGCAAGCCAGAAGCCCCACTTATGCTGAAGATGAACAGTAATTTCTTCAGAAGGAGATAGTTGTCGACTCTGTTCATCTTGAAGATTTTCCAATTTGTATTTCGACTGAATGAAGGTGTTTAGATTGTTGATGGCATTAAAAAAAAAAAAAAAAAAAGGCCATATGTGGCGTTTTATGTTTCCTTTCCTAGTTCCTGCACTATTCTCGGTGCTTAAACAGTATTCAGTGCGACGATCTACGTTTGTATCACTGTCTTTGTTCCTTTGTGTTTATTTATGCAACTATCTTTTCTTCTTTCAAACGCCAATCACAGTCGTAAACTTGAAAAAAAAAATGAATGCTCAGTTTGCTATGGCAACAAACTACTTTGTTTAATTCAATCGGTGCTGTGCACTCAAGTTGATGTTACATAAACTGCTCACGACTGACTGCTAATCCAGGAAGGACAATTCCATTTCCAGACGATGCATACTTCTAGGTACTATGGACATCATGACTCTGTCGCAGTTAGTTTCAAGCCATGCTGATTTAGTCAAGTGTTTTCGTTCATATTTATAATTTTGTTTGTGTTGGTGAAGAGCTGATCGTTTCAAGACATTATTTAAGAGTTGTTATTTATTGGTTAGGATAGAACTAGTTGTTTTGTTTTAAATTATTTGGTTGAGATGCTCAAGTAAATAATAAAATAGTTTAAGCTTGATCTGCATAAAGTATGTTAAAGTAATAATTTTTATGAAGAATAGTAGGAGCTATATTTGCTGCTATATTCATATGTGTTGAAACGGAGCTCTTCCTATACAGTTTTTTTCGTTATTTGCTTTCTCTTGGTGCTAGTTTTCTTTTGGGAAATCATGTTCCTCAGCGGTTACAACAGGTTTTGGTCCTTAAATAAAAAACTCATATAAAGGTGCCATACCATATTTCTATCGATTTTTCATTTAAGCTAGGATTACGTCTTTAATTTATTAAGAAATATTTTATTTTTCTCAAAATGTGTTTATATCTATGGCTCTGTGATAACTATAAAATAAAGTACTGTGTTGCTATTAAAATCTTTATTTATGTATGAAATAAATTTCCATTAAAACGTTTCACGGTTAGCTATGTGCTGAAGCAGATGCTTATAAAAACGCTTTTCAATCATATTTACATTAGCATGTGATTTTTCTAATACCCTAATTATCACTAGATGAAAATGTTATTAAATAATAATTACCAAAACTAAAAGTATATAATTTGAATTTGAAAAATACTCGATATCTTAAAAACAGTTAAGAAAATAATCGTGTAAAAAATGATTCCGATACTATTCCAATATTTTAGAAGATAATAACTAAATGTTAAGTATCCAATTTAATATAAAATACTATATATATATTTATTTGTTCATTTATTTAAAGTATTTCTACAGAAATTCTTACGTGATTTCTTATGTTTTTTAAACTGAGAATTTCCTGCAAAAATTAGAATTGTAAGGGTTTAGCAGAAAATTACATACTTATAATTCAATATTGGTATAAGTATTTTGTGGCGTTTTTGCTTCTTTTAAGGAGTTTTTAATTTATCATCTGTAAAAACAGCTCTAAGATAACAGTTTTAAGATATTCACAGTTTTATATTTCTTATATTTTGCAATAAGAGTATTTTATTTATTTTCTCACCGGAATAATCTTTATTCATAAAGAAAGAGACATTTGTGTGTTGCGCTTACATAAAGATCATGCATCATTGTGCGTTTTTATTTATGTCATTTCTTTGTCATGCTTAAACTTATAAGTATTCATATCATATTAGACGGTATCGAATAAGATGCCAGTTTTTTACCCAGAAATGTGCCTTTTATTATTAAATACATTCAGTGCATTATTTATAAAACAGAATTTTGAGAAGCTTGTATAAATGTAAGTGAAACTGAAGGTAATTTATTATATATGAGAGAAGAGTCCGGAGTTTATATGCATGCTTTCAACTGGTTTTCTGTATTTCCATGAATACAGATTTGATAGTTTTGAAAAACATTTTTTCCCGAACTTTGTTAAGCTGTTATTAAATTGTTGTTGGTTGTATATTTTCATTCTTTTCATATAAGATTTTTTCAAACTAGTATATAAATTTTCCAGTTCTTAATTTGTTGCATCAAAAGTCGCACCGGTGTAAGCCAAAAAATACTTACTGAAGTAAATACTGCAATGAATATTCGAATAACAGTAATATGGAATTAAAATTTAGACTTTTAGTGTATATGTATTTTAATGTATCAGCTGTTTATATTTAACTTAAAAGCGTGGAGAAAATTTCAAAATATCTTTGTGTACTAAATGTAAAAAGGAAATTCCATGCATTCTCCTCAAGTCGCGTGACATTTAAAACCCTTTAGTATATATATATGTGTGCGCGATAAAACGTTTTGCAAATAAAATAAAAATTAAATCACAAGGTAAAATTGATACTGTAGAAATTAACCATTAATTAAAATACTTAATATTGCTATATGCACTGATTAATAAAAAGGTGAAAGAAAATCCAAAAGTAGAAGATAAGAACAATATAAAAAGAAAATGGAAACTTATATTGTTAAACAATTTGTCAAGGGCAATATTCCACAATATAAGGAAGTTGAAAATTATTTCTATTTGAATATAGAAAGCTATAAACAGAAATATCTATATGCAAACTGCCCAGAGCAATAATGCATATAAAAATAATACAAAATTTGATCAACCATGAATTTCATATAATAAAAATGCTATTTCAATATCAATAGAAAAATTCATGATAGGTATAGTCTCTTAGTGAAAGCAAAAAAAAAAAAAAAAAAAAAAAAACAAACAAACAAACATTGAAAGCAAATCCAATGTAAGAAATAAAACAATAGAAAATATTCACTTATCATTACTGCTCTAACACAATGAATATGAGTTTTAATCCCTGGATAGATAGCTAAAAACTTATTTAGTTATTTATTTATATTTTTTGTAATAAGTTACTAATGCAGTTTAGAATACAATGAAGTTATATTTTAAATAATTACAAATTCTTAGAGGATTATTTCATTACAAAAAAATCTAGAGTATAAAATTTTCTTTAATTGTAATGGAAATTTGGAAAACCCCTTGAATTGTCACTGATATCAAAACATGTACCACCCCCCTCCTTCTTCCACAGTTTTATCACCGCATTACAACATAGAAAAAGAACATAAAAAAGAAAACATATTTTATCTGTGGTATATATTTGTAATATATTTGTATTTTTATTTACAAATATACTTACGTTATTCAGTATTCAATTAATTTTTTTTTAATTTACGAATTCTTTGTTTATGTTTTTCTTATATAGATACATGTTTTAATTTTTACTTCTGTTTCTGATATTACACACAAAGAATGTTTATTTGTATACATTCTCTGGCAATATTTTGGTGCATTCTATTTGGATTCTACTCAAAACCCTTTCTTCCATTTACCTACAGGTTCTACAAAAGGAATATACAATTACGGTTTAGTATTTTTTATACTTAATATAAATTACCTCTAGTTTAATGATTGATTGAAAAGGTATATTTTTGTAAACTATTAAATGCACTCATTCCATATGTACTTCGTCCATATTCCGTCCTACATTTGTAGAAAATATTGTTGAATGTCCTATAGTTGAGTTGTGTGTCGGGAATTGCAACTTGAGTTAATCGAAATGTTTGACAACCTTCGCCATATTTTGTGACATTTTTAGTGTATTTAAATATATATGAAGTTGTTTTACATAGCGATTAACAGAAGTTTTCATGTCTATTTTTTATGAAAGTATGTATATTTTGTGTGTTTAATTTAATTTTATAGGATGATGAATAAATAAACTGATATAAAAATTGTTTTTGTCTTCATTATTTTTTTTATTTTCTTACGTTTTCAGTATGATAAACCAAAATTAACCATTTGGACATCACAAGGCTGCCTGGAATAATAGAAGTCTTATCATATTTTAATGTAAAATATTAGAGGGTAGTATTAAAAATTTTAAAAACAAAGAAAACTGCGTGGAATTAGTATTATACGGTTCTTACATAACGAACTTTCGATATGGCACATTTACAATCTTTCTATTCAATGAGACGATTTATTTCAATAATTAGCAAAATCCGCGGCTTTGCTCGCGTAATAGTTGAAATATGCCAAGTAGTATATAGATGTATGTCTAATTTTTATTAGAAGAAATTTTTCTTTTAGGAATAATTCAAAAATTACTAATTAAGTTACTAAAAATTGCATTTTTATAACGCTTTTCGCTCACTTCATCCGTTTAAATTTAGAATTTTCTTTCGACGGTTCTTAGAAAGCATTTGAATCTTTTAATTACCATGCCAAATTTCCAAAATATTAGACCCCTCAGTATCACAAAAAACGCAATCTAGAACACTTCTTGCTCCTGCAACTTCCAGGTGGTAGTGACAACAACATAAAATATAGCCTATGTTGGAGCAGGGACTGTCGGCATTCATTTAAAGCCATTACTTTTGAAATCGGTTTCATATTTCCCGAAATTGCTCAGAAATCACAATTTAGAACATTTTTAGAACGTGTTTCGCGCATTTTCACCCCTTTTAAATTTCTAATGTTTTAGAAACTGTTCTTAGAGAGTATTTACATCTTATAAGTAATTACCATGCCAAATTCCAAGTTGCCAGCCCCTGCAGTATCACAAATTAGAACTTTTTTGCTCCTGCAACCCTCAGGTGATAGTCATGGAAGTAGGAATACAGTTTTTCAACTGTTTTATGCGTTTTCTAAAATGGTTACTTAGTTCACTTATATACCTTATTTCCCTAAATAACGAAGTTTTGTTAAAGCATTCAGGAAGTGTTGGAAAGTGTTTCATAATCTATGCTTAACGCATGATTTTTCTTACTTGTTTGTGATAATAAAGAAAAAACGGACAATCGCTTTTTATCCAAATGTTACAGGTCAAAATAAAAAATTTCTTAACAATGGTATGTGTTTTTAATTAACATTAGATATTACTTGGAATTCCTTGAAAGAGCTAACAAAACTTGGAGCGGCAGTTTGTACCGAGTCCGTTTAAATCTAAATCCCCCTTTGCTTATACCAAGAATTGTGATTATTGCCTTGCTTTACATGTGTGATTATTGCCTTACTTTACAATAATCCTTTGATTATTGCCCTTCTTTCGAAGTAAATAGTATTAGTTAGTATCCTCTACTTGAGGAATTATATTTCATTTTAGTATTTATTTGTATTTATTACGTTGAATATTTTATCGCTAAAATAATTTGACTTTTAAATAAAAAGTAAAGATGTAATGCATGCAATGCTAGATGAATGCAAGCCACGTGCTTATAAGCATTGTGATTATTGTCGCCAGGATTTATTATAGCTAGATTTGCATCCGGAAGACTTTTGGGGAAAAATAACTCTTAAAGGCAACCCTAAATACAATGATGGATTGCTTATCTCGCCCCCTCGAGCGCAGTTCATACAAATGGGATCGAAGCTGTAAGCGCAATTCATGATCTCCTCCTACCGTAGGCGCAATTGATGTACACCCGCATAGGTGACAGACGCAATTCCCAGTGTGCTAAAACATAGATAAGACATTCCCTCTAGAAAAAGTGTATGATATCGATGATCAAGTTCAAAATCTAGAGCTATACCAGTAAATCCAACAGCACTCATAAGAATAAGTTGGAGAAAAATTGGGAAAGAAAATAAATCTTCGTGTAGATTTATTATCTTGCGAGATTTTTCATGCATAACAGAATGTTTAAGAATATTGTCTCTCCAAATGCATGCAAATTTTACTATATTTTTCTGCAATTCTAAATAATTAGCTAGTTTTAGAAATGAGGAAAAGAAGATTGGCAAAAACAGTGTTGGAAAAGTAATCAATTCAGCGAAATAAGAAACCAGACACAAAAAAATAAATAAATCAATAATAAAAAAAAGCAATTTATCAAATTACAACGACCATTTGGAAAACGATTTTTTTGAAGACTAAAATTTAAAACATAAAAAATCGCACGGAGTTGATCATACATTACGTACGCCATGAATTAAACATTAATAGTGTTATGACACGTAAAAATTGCAAGCCAAAAATATCGCCTGCGACCCGTCAGATTTCATGAAACTTAAATATTATCCACCTGAAACTTACGTAAATATTCAAGCATTTCATTGGCTGTTCGGGAAAAGGCTTTTCCATCGTCAGATTTCCAAGAAATCTGACGGCCAATTTTAAATAAAATTTCATTCTTAAATTTCTAAACATCCGACAATATTACTTTTTACACCGTCGGATAGAGAAAAAAATGTACTTTTAAATGCAATTTGTTTGAAAGCTGTATCTCAATTTGTTTCCGAGTTATTAATTATTTTTTTTTTGTAGTTTTTATTACTTTTTTGTCATAGTGGCAACAGAAAGTATCCATCGTTGTTGATATTAAAGGAAAATACAGATTACTGTATAGATCAATCAGAAAACGAATAAATTGCGGATTAAACCAATGAAAACCTTCAGATATGCTTTTCATTTCCCATCCTGACGAGAACAATAACCATTTTTCCAAATGGTTAAAAAAGAACAATGCGATTAATGTATTCTGTTTCACTAACATCATAAGCGAAGAAGAAAACCCTCGCATACGAATAAAACAACTTTTCTGTGTTACAAATGCAATGTGTGATGGTAATATTAAAGGAATAAAAAAAAAAGAAACGATATTGAAATTATCCAGATTTTGCAGCTCAAATTATGCGTTAAATATTTGTTATTATGGCAGAAATTCCTGATGGGAGATCTCGCTGAACTTCCATAGCTCAAGTTAAGAACAGAAAATATCTTATACCGACAGTAATAAACTACATGCCAAATAAGTAGAGATAATATACAGGTAAACATTGAACCAAACCTCGATTTTTCATCTTCCATTAATGTTTTTTCTCCCGATTGCGACAGTACCGAAAGGCTATAAAACATTGAAAAATGCACAAATATTGTAAAAGGTTGCAGAACTGCTGATTTTATTCTCCCACATTTTGACCTAGTCAATTTATTTTTCCCAATTCCTGTAACGTGTAGCAGTTTAACTAGGACTTCCCTTTGAGGGATTAGTCTGAGCGATATTGCTGAGAACATAGATTTAATAATAACATGTGGAAGCAAAGAAAGTGTTATGTTATCTTTAATTTTCCATATACTGCGATAAATTGAGATAATGAAAACAAACGAGTCGTAGAATTACCAAATCTTATATATAAATTCGTATACACTGTTTAAAAAAAATGGGAAAGCAACCCATGCAAGACAGACATGCATGGATATAAGATTGTAAGTACGCAATATATTAAAAGTAAAATAGAAAATGAAACTCTAAATTATTTTATATCGCAATTGTAACTGTATAAAATTATGTCAAAAGCACAATCAGACGCTCCGCACCAATTTGAGTAACTTTAAATGACAAATATATGATATTTGAAAAGAATGGACTATACTTTATATAGTGTGTGCTCCCTCGGAAAAGTTAATATTGTACAATATCTGTTTTCCACGCATGCAATGAGGTTGTGGATAAGAATTAAGGAATTCTCTGTTCTAAATCTGATGTTGTATCAAAGTACCGAACACATCAATTGTGGCATACAATGCATCATTAGAGTCTGTTTTAAATATGCTCGATCGGATTTAAATGATGAGTGCTTGCTGGCCACTACATACGCTGTATTGTTTTGTTTTCAAACATATTCTGCACAAGTTGAGCTGTATTTAGCATGTATTAAATAAAAGAAATCGGCAATGATTGCAGCATAAAGTATGACACAAAATCTGAATATATCGTCTGCATAACCTTTGAGCTGTCAAAGTGTCATTTGAAGTAATTTACTAATCCATACATATTTTTTCAGCAAATCATGCAAGCTAAAATACGCCCATATGAAACCGATTACGAAATTTTACAAGAATAAGTTAATATATAATAAAATCTACTAATGACAGTTGAGAATATGACCTTATGATAAAATCTCTAGAAAAATGAATCAGAAAAAAAATTCATATCAAATTTAAAACGGTACTTCCCGCTGTTAGTGGCCTTGGCGAGAGAGAGAAAAGTCTAGAGAAGGAACACTTTAACAAGTACTTTCGGGCAACCTACTCACTGTTTCATACAGGTCTTTATTTAATATTTACACAATTTATTTAATGCTAGGTGGGTATCTATCTGTTTTGTTGCGTTTAAATTGCACGCTTTGTGGAGGAAATGCGGCATTATGAAATATTTAAAGTTTCTATACCTAATAATTCCAAATTAATGTTAATTGAGAACGCTTTCCGTTCATTTCCTCTTTTTAAAGTTTTTTAGAAACCATTCACAGAGACAATTTTAAATTTTAAAACTAACCCGAAGCAAAATTTCAAGGTTTTGGTCTCAGCAGTAACACAGAAAAAGAAAATTTTCGAACGTTTTTTGTTTCTGCAGTGTTTTATATAGCGACTTTTTTAGAAAATGTTCTATTGCGAGAATTTACGTCATGATAAATACAGCCATGTCAATTTTCATGTTTATATTCCTAAGAATTCCATGTACTGTGTTACTTAGATCATCTTTAGATCTTTTTTTTCGCTTTGTTTAGTCTTTCGATTTTTTAGAATTCATTCTACAACGAGCTACAACATCATACAAATTACTGCCATGCCAAAGTTCTACTTTCTAACCCCAACAGTATCCCAGAAATTTCCGTATTCCAAATACATCATAATTTAGAACATTTCTAGAAATTTTTACGTTTATCTGTCAAATTGAATTTTCGAACTTTTTAGAGAGCGTTCATAACGAGTATTTACATCTTAAAAGTAACCATCGCACCGAATTTAAAATTTCTAACCCAATCACTATCACAGAAATTGCAATTATAGAATTTGTTTGCTCCTGCAGTGATATAGGTCGTTGCACTGACATAAAATATAGTCTTTTCTTCGGAGCAGAAATGGCCACCAACATTTTTTTAAGTTGGCTATAGTTTCAGACTTAACACCTCACAAACGCGCAAGCATTATTAATATTATACACTTTATAATTTTATATCGCTTTATAATATTAGCATAGATGTACAAATACAGAAGCCATTTATCTGTTACAAACTAAAGTTTCCGGCGTTGCCCAGACTTTCAAGAATGTTTGTTCTGAAAAAATGATTTCAAAATTTAACATACAACATAAAACAAACATTAAAACAAGAAAGAAAAATCATGCGCACAGCATATATTATGAAATACTTTCCAACACTCCCTGAAAGCTTTAACGAAACTTCGTTACTTAGTGAAATAAGGTAAATAAGATAACTAAGTAAACATTTAAAAATCTGATTTCAGTAGTTACCGCCCATAGCCAAATATGTATTCCAATTCTTTTGAACAGCCCTGTATTCGATCTGTATGTTGATATATATACTATATAATGGGAAAATTTAGTTTAGCAAGAAAATTCATAACAGGTTGAAATTGATCTTTCAGCAATTTATACTAATAGATGGAAACATACTTGAATAATTTTGTACAGCCCTGTAGTTTAGCTAGTACCTTTATTACGTGCCACTATTTAGCTAAAATTTAATTCAAACTAAAACACGCTTAAAACTACTGAAATTACATTTCCAGAAATTATCCCCCATAGACGGCCACGTATCCAACTCTTTGCGTGGCCCTGTATATCATTTTATCTATATTCTACAAATATTTCTTAATACATTAAATTCAGTTCAGCGTAAAAATGCATAACTCCTTTAAAACACACCTTTAAGCAATTTATGCTCATACTCAGTAACCTTTACGAATTCATTTTTGTAGCCCTGTATATGAACTATAGCATTTATACGCACTTTATAGCATGCATAAATATAGTGAACAAGTAGGTAAGTATGATCACAGATCGCACAGAGGGTTTCGTTTAATATTCCTTTCAAAACACTTTATCCTTTTGAATAATCTGTTAGTTCCACATTTCGTAACCAGGGGCGCACTCTATTCTAAACAAACCTCTATCCGAACGAAACTCCATTTTATAGACTATCCGTAGATAGATTAGTCGAGGGGATTGGGCGATAGCACCCGAGATAAGAAGGCGCCCCAGGCGGTAAAAAGTGGGAATAAAATATGTAAGGCTATCGTGCAAAATATGAAGGAATGGTCAAAGGGGTGTCGGCAAAAGTTGGAAAAGTGCTCCCCGGGTGAAAAGGGCGGAGGTTAGAAAAATTGCTTAAAATACCCAAGTCAGAGCCCGGAGGAGTAAATAATATAAGACTTTTTGAAAATTTTATGATTCGCCGTGTGGTCTGAGGTATTCAGCTATACGCATTCAAAAATTCATGTCTCCAACTTAATTAGGGTCTCTCTTAGAAAGAATTGCTTAAAATACATATGTGGTAGCTCAAAGGGTTAAACGTAAGACTTTTTCAAGATTTTATGATTTGTCGCCTGGTCTCAGATGTTCTGCTATAAGTATGCAAAATTTCAAATCTCCAATTTCTCAGTTAGAAAGAATCGCTTAAATTACGCATGTGGGAGCCCAAAGGGTTAAATGTACGATTTTTTCAAAATTTTATTATATGTCGTATGATATGTGGTGTTCAGCTATAAGCATGCAAAGTTTCACGCCTCCAACCTAAGTAGGGGCTCACTTAAAAAGAATTGTTTAAAATACATATGTGAGAGCTCAAAGAGTTATATGTACGGCTTTTTGAAAATTTTATAGTTTGTCATTTGATATGAGGTGTTCAGCTATAAGTATGCAAAATTTCACGCCTCCAACCTTATTAGGGCTCACTTAGAAAAAATTGTTTAAAATACACATGTGGGAGCGCAAACGGTTAAATGTACGACTTTTTCAAAATTTTATGATTTGTAGTTTGATGTGAGGTGTTCAGCTATAAGTATGCAAAATTTCACGCCTCCAACCTAATTAAGGCTCATTTAGAAAGAATTGTTTAAAATACATAAGTGGGAGCTGAAAGGGTTAAATGAACGACTTTTTCAAAATATTATAGTTTGTCATTTGATGTAAGGTGTTCAGCTATAAGTATGCAAAATTTCACGCCTCCAACCTAATTAAGGCTCAATTGGAAAGAATTGTTTAAAATACACATGTGAAGCCCAAAGGATTAAATGTACGACTTTTCAAAATTTTATGATTTGTCGTATGATATCTGGTGTTCAGCTATAAGTATGCAAAATTTCAAGTCTCCAACATGTATATAGTTTCTGAGAACGGGCTTTGTGACAGACGGACAGACAGACAGACAGAGGAGCGAGACGAATAGAGTTTTGTCAGATGTACGAAACCTTAAAAAATAAAGAAAATAAGAAAAAATGATGCTATAAAGCAAAATATTTTATTAAACATGATATAATTGTTTCTAATTTTCACACGCGAAATATAAAATATGCTTTTGGCGATTAAAAAATGCTATTGAAAGATTATCGCCAAATCTCAAATCAAAGTTTTTATGCCTTTTTTCTTTTTAATGGAATAACAGATTTCTTTTCCTGTTTGATTAAATTTAAATTTTTTATGGCACTTCATTATTACCGCGTGCGTTTTTTTTTTTTTTTTTTTTTTTTTTTTTTTTTTTTTATTATTTACTCCATGTGTTCAAATCAGTTGTCTACGAAGACATCTACCAGTGAAAGTGACGCACAACAAATATCTGTGACGTATGCAGATAAATTTTGCTTTTTTATTAGTTTTTTTTATATAATTTTTAAGCGGTTTGGAACTTATTTTTCATAGTAGGTGCATTCAGTAGGCGACCCTCATAGGTACCTTCTGGTGCAATCAGAAACGAAATCCGGTAAATATTTTTTGAGTTATGCTTGACGAAAGCTTTTATTGGGGCTTTTTTTTTAGTAGGACATGGCCTTAATATCAATCGTAGCTGTAATATTGCGTTGAGTATTAGCCTTCGCTTCGCTCAGACAATTAAAAACACTCTCACAGAATAATCATTGATTCTAGAATGAAAGAGCATTTTTACTCTTTTATTTGCGCTATTATTTAATAACAGAAATTTTTAGAAATGTCTTTAGAAAAACTTAATATCACTAAGGGAATTTAATCTGGCAACACCTACTCAAAAATAAAATTTAAATATTGTTTTAAATATTGTTACTTTACTAAACAAAATAGAGGTTGCTATCCAACGTATACTTTATTCATAAATTTAAAGATGATATAAAAATAAAAGCACATGAATAAAATAAAACTCAACGTTTCGGTTTAATCTTCAAAACCATCTTCAGGGGTAAAATTTTCTAAAAACACAAATCGACAGGAAGCAATCCAGATGCTACATCTTCAAAAGTTACATTCAAACTGGAAGAAGCAATGGAAACTTTAAAAATCCTTTAAAAGCAACTCCAGTGCAGCCATCTGTTATTCAAAATAAATAACAGAAGGGGGTGGGGTGAAAGTATACGTTGCATAGCAACCTCGATTTTGTTTAGTATTAGATTTTACAACGCAAAGTCGTTAATTATTATTTTTATTTTATTCGTAAATTCAGATTACTCTAGATATCTTTATAAACTATCGAAATTCAAACTAGAGTATGCTGATTTTTGTAAAAATACTGGAAAGTTAACAAACATTTATGACTATAATTTTTATAAAAGATTTCTATATTCCTTAAACTTTTTTAATTTATTCTACCAAGCTTTCTTCTATGAATTTTTTAACAAAAGATGGAAAAAAAGGCCAAGGTTATAATCTGTCATTTAATAAGAAATGTCTAAATTATGGATTACATTTTTTTTATATTTTGCGTTAAAAAATATAATAATAAAGCTTTACGCTGTATTACTACCTTCCATCAAAATTTAATTATACCAGCATATTAAGAAATAGATAAAAATGGATGAATAATCTATAATGTTTCTCTTATTAAAAAAAAACATAAATTTGCATCTACAATAACAAAAGATAAAAGTCTAAGAAAAAAATTATACCAACAGTAAGATTGGCAGGTTATTTTACAATAAAAATAGGCATCATTTATCATTTTCAGAATATGGCAGTTGCTTATGACAGTAATAATAGATTAATCGAATTTTAATTCCATCAATTTCAATTCAAAGTTTTTATTATGAAAAAAAAAAAAACTTCTTCAGACCACATTTGGTGAAAGAAACTTTTTCAAAAGTTGAAAAGAAAATTTCCATTTAGAAAATTAGAAATAATCTGGAAGGTATTATCGATTATTTAATCCACGTGAGAGAAGTTTAACGCCAAGAAATCATCAACGTTTTCTCTAAACAAACATACGGTAAAAAGGGAGAAAATAATAACTTAGAAAACTGGTACAGCCCTTAGAATGAATTTTTCATAAATATTCTTCTGCCATGTCACTTCTATTTTCAAATTTGCAAGATTAAATTTTCAGTAGTAATCTTATATTTTAACAAAAATCCACTTTGTTACTTGTAATTTCCAGCTAAAATTATGATTAGGTTTTAAATTTTTATCTATTAGATAGCCATTTGAAGCAAAAGTTTTGGAATTACAGATTATTCAAAATGTTAATCGTCTGGTGTTAAATTGCTGTTTTTAATATTTTCATTAAATATCTTAAGGTTGTAATTTTATAGTATGAAATACAGGGCGTTCGCACATTTTTTAGACGATTTTCATGGTATTCACAGAACTATTTTATATAAAATATTTGTGTTTTAAATGTTCAATTTTGTTTCAGTTAAACCTGTTTCTCCTTCCATTTTTCCCAGGAAATTAACAGATTGTGACGTTTGGCTGTATGCTAAACATTTCTTTAGATACATTGAGCCATGTTTTAAGATTTTTTTCTCCTCTTTGATGATAATAAATGGACCTCTTTTTATTGCAATAAGTTAAATAGACTCAAGCTTCATCTTTTGTAACAACGTTTACACATTTTTATCCGGATAAATGCTTCTCATAAAGAATTTTGTATCGTGTTCTACGCTTGGCGACATGTAGTGGAGAAAAACGCTGAAAATTGTATTTTTTGGCCTTTTTAAAATTCAAATCCGTGTTAATTATTTTGGTACTTCTTAGTTATCCCGTCGACCACTTTCGCCAAATTATGTAAATCGCCAAGCCACTCGCCAAATTATACACATTGACATAATTTTTTTTTTAAATAACGAAAGAACAAATAAATTAGTAAAACATTAATAAAAATACAAATAAAACGTCGAATTAATGGTTTTATTGGCCATTATTGGCATTTAATCTTACAATTAAATAATGGCAAGCATTATTGGCATTTAGTCTTACAATTTGGCGACAGTAATTTGGTCGACGGGATAACTAAGAAGTACCATTATTTTTTTAACAGTTAACACTGAGAGTTTTAACTATTTAGCAGCAGTCCTTTGACTCTGAGTTTTTTTTTTTTTTTTTTTTTTTTTTACCATAAAAGATCTTACCTTTGCAATAATTGAAAAATTCCTTTTTGTTCTTGGGTAGATATTTGGGACAATTTTTGCACTTGAAGAAGACATTCACATTTTTTCCCTGTCTTATTGACAATATTACACATTGTTACTTTAGATTATAGAAAAAATATACCTTTAACAGCATTTTTCAATAACCGAACATGAATAATTCTCTTCGGAAAATGATTACATAGTCTCACATCATCCATCCGTTGCATAAAAGAGAAATTTTGCGTGCAAACAAAAATTTCAGTGGCCAGACGAGAATTTATATTTTCGAAAACATATTAGCTGTGAAAAATAATTTCTTTATCCAAACGATTTTTATTTTACACCAAAATAAACTCGTATAAAAATTGTGCAAATAACTTTGTATAACTTATGAAATTAATTCTTAAGACATGTGTGTTGTTCGGGTAGATAAAATAGTATTATAATACAATTCTTTTTATTAACTTTTCTTTGAACCATTTCAAATTGGTTGTGTAGTTCATTATTACCCGACTGAAAAGAAGGATTATGTGTTTCACGCGTATCTGTGTATGTGGATTTCTTTATACCCTCGAAACATCCAAACAGCTGGATGGATTTTTATGAATGATGTCTCTATCGATTCGTCTTAATCTTCCGATGGTTATAGGATAGGTTTTGTTTTTATGAATTCAAAATGGCGGCCGTAAAATACAAAACGGCGGTAGAGACGAAAAAAAAAATTTACGCCCCATATTCAGAGGCATATCATTGGAGAGTTCTTTCAAAATGAATACGATGTTTCATTGACTATTTTACAGTCAGAGTTTCCGTTTAAATATTACACAACCTGAAAGTTGTGTAGGTAGGATCTCTATCTTTACTGCAACTCTAACCTTCAAGGACATCTATAGGCCTCATCAAAACAGTTTTTATAGACAGGAACCAATAATTAAACACAACTTAAAAGTCATTAATACAAGTAAATAAAAAATAGGTAAGCAATATAAAAAATAGTTTCACATTGATGAGAAATAATTATTTAGTTGGCTTTTATTCATTCGGGTTTTTTGATTTTTTAAATTTAATTACTTGTTTTGAAAACTATTTTTTTTAAATAGATATTTCTAAAGTTTTAAGTCTAAAGTTTTAATAGTTATTTTAAATAAAATTGGTAAGAAACAACAACCTTACAGAAGGCCCTAACAAGTGGGGCAACTCGGACGATTCGGACAACTTATTTCCAAATTTAATTCTTCAGCAGTTTTTGTAATAAACTGCTTTAATGATATTGATCAGCTTTTCACTTATATTTGCTATTTTAAGAACTTTTCAAAGGAAAACTCTCGGTACACTGTCATAAGCTTTTTCAATATCCACAAATATAAGTTTAACGAGGTCGGAAATTGTACGTCAATCGTGGAAAATGGGGTGCGTTCGTACTGTAACTAATTTTATAAATATCCAGATCTTGGAGCAATAACTGTCGCACTTTTATGCAAAAATGCATTAATACAAAACTTATTACGATTATATATACATAATTCAGTATTACAGAAATAATACGACTCCATCTTAAATTGGACGTTATCACCATGGCAACCTAGAATCATTACCTATCATGAGATATCATTGAGTTAATTACGCATGATAGAATTTAATAGAATGAACAAAACCCTTATTAGGTTTTTATCTTTTTAAGTTTTGATTCGAGTTCCATAAAATTCAGAATGACTCGACAAAATTCTGCAACGATTATAAAATTTTAAACCATTCGGTTGAGTAGTTTTTGCGCTGCCATAGGGACAGATGGACAGACAGACAAAGGGACCAGACGACGATTATAGATGTTAAGTATTTATATAATTACGAACACACCTAAAAACAGTTTCGATAGTAAAAAGTGTGCAGTACAAGTGTCATTCATTGTAGAGGGGAAAAGTTGAAAGCATTATTTTCCTTTTAAGGTTCCATTACAATGCAATAAACAATGCTTTGTTTAAAATTGTCAAATTATCAAATTTAAAATTACTCTTAGGAGTACCGCGTTTAATCTTTAGTTCTGTTATTCGAGAAAAAAATGATGATAAGATGATAAGAGTAAAAATATAGGTATTAATAATTATTAGTCAATGCTCATATTACAAAATCTTGTACAAAAATTCAACAAATATATTTGATTATAAAAGAATGTCATGTAGTTAAAAAGGATGAACTTGGTTAAGAAGCAAGGAAAATCGATTATTTTTTCCTCGCTCAAAAAAAAAATAAGTTTTTTTAATTCATTAACTCATTTTCATTCCTATATGCATGAAAGTTTTAAGATTTTTATATCAAGTGTTATAGAATTTAGCAATCTTTTTTTTCCGCCATAAATGTCATATATCTTTAATTATCGTTGATTGTATCTTTGTGATCAGTTGTAGTGATTGTCAATATGTCAATACGAACCGAAACAAATTTTTCATACTGAAACCAAATTTCGGTCTTTTCTCCAGTTTTGGCCGAAAGCGAAACTCTACCAAACGAAATTTTAAACTATTAATATATACATACATACAAAAAAATTAATTAATTAATTATTCACAAATACATATAAAAATCCACAGAGAAACTTCACATATGCATATGCATGAATGCGCATGTGCACAAAGATTATAAAAATGCTTAATATATCTACTTTTTCACTTGGTCGAAAAAAAATACATTTAAAATATGCTGCTTTAAGAGAGCATATTTTAAATAATAGTTATTTTCCATTTGAATTACTATTACATTAGTAGTAATTTTAAAATATAGTATATCGATTTTTAATTTTTACACTTGATTGCTGAAGATATTTAGTTTGTTATTATTGTTTCTATAATTTTAATACAGTGACCTTTTACTTATATGAGATTAAAGAGATATGTTTTTAAAAAAAAGGTTGGCGCATATCTGAAAGCAACGGATAATGAAAAAACTCTTATAACTTAATTTTTAGAAAAATATAAATTATATAAAACTCATAAATGAAGGTTTTTAGAACAAAAAATTACGCATAATAAATAGGGTTCAGCAATATATGTAAACAAATAAAATTTCACATATATATCAGGCTACCCCTCAATTTTTTTAGAAATGTATACGACAGTAATATTTTCGTAGAATTTCAATTTCATATTTCAACTTCAAGAAAGAGCTCAACCCTTGTAATTTTTCTATACACTTGTTTCTAAAAAATAAAAGCTTCCAAAATTTACGTATATATATTTTTTTTACAATTTCTTACAAAAGAAAAAAGTATATAGAAGTAATAAATAGAAATATAAGTATATTTTGACCTTTAATATTACAAAATAGTGTGTAAAACTGATTTTTTCATTGTTTCTGATGGGATATATTTTCGGCGTGCTTCTACGACCTGCAGCATGAATTGTTTTTCATCTTCATCATTTATTATGATTTTATTGAAATCTCCAATAAGCTTAATCTCTCTTTCTGCAGTGTCATTCACTACTTGTAAATTTTGAAGCCGTCCTTTTTCTTTCTTTACCGGCCCCACCAGTGGCCAAGAGGTTCTGCTCTCGAAGCTGGTAGACAGGAGGTGCTGGGTTCGAACCCAATCGCGCCCGTCGGCCTAATTGTTTTCGTGGTTTTCTTCGAAACCTTGGATTTCCAAGGGTAAATCCGGGTTAGGTTCTCTTAGAAAGACCCTCACGAAGGGCACTCCCCCCACTTTGGGGTCTATATCCATCGTGTTCATAATTGGCCGTCAAAAATCAACCAACCAACCTTTCTTTGCCAGGGGCGAAACTAGCCTTTTTTGCGCCCGGGGCAAATATGGATTTTGGCGCCCCTCCCTCCTCGCGCACAATAAAAGTTATCGACCTCAGGTGCCCTATGCAAAAAAAGAAAAAAAAATCTTTAAAAAATAAAAATAAATTAATAATAATTAAAATGCTAGCAAGAAATATGTAAACATAGGTATAACATTAGCTTGGGGGTTAAGAGCATAGACTAGTCACGCGAAGAAACTGGATCGCAAATGTTAAACCTGTAGAGGCGTTTTTTTTTCTTTTTTTTCCTCACTTGAATGTTAATAGTTTTAAATGGTTTTTTTCTTTCTTAGAATAGCTGAGATTGAAATTCTAACCGGGCTAGTGCACTATCTCCTACATACTAGTATGTAGGAGGTAGTGGTTAGTGTTTACTTTTTCGATTTTGGTTGCAGATTTATTTATTTTTTAATAAAGTTACTTTCACTTTCAGAAATTTGAAAAGAACACTCCTATAGGTTTAACATAGCTTGTGAGTTTCTTTGTATTTCATATATATATATATACATTTTTGCATGAAACGACAAACAAAATCTTTATTTGGCGCCCCCCTTCGCCTTTCGTTCTGGCGCCCGGGGCACATGCCCCCCTCTGCACCCCCTAGTTTCAGCTGTTACGATAAAGGGATCGTCGTTTACGATAGTCATCATTGTCATTCCATTTTTCAGGAGAAAGGCTTAAGGGGCCTGGTCACCCAGCTTCCGATTTCCCCTCATTAATGTAAAGTCTATGGGCATGTGATACATTCGTATATTTAAAATATCTCCTCGGGAAATTAATATTTTTAACTTCTATTTTTTGTGTACACTTCCTAAAAGATGTCTCTTTTTTTTCTTAGTTCTCAAAATATTCCTAAAGTATAGACTTAATTTTATATGAAGTGTTAAAATCTTACTCACAGTTAACCCGCTTTTAACACATAAAATATTAAATTCAGCATCAGCATAGATTTTAGAAATATTTTGAAAACTAAGAAAAGAAGAGACATCCTTTAAGAAGAGAACACAGAAAAAAGACGTTAAAAATATGAATTTCCCGAGAATATATTTTAAATATTAGAATGCATAAAAAGTCCAGACTTAACATTACGGAGGAGATTTCCGAAGCTGAGTGACCAGCCCCTTTAAGGGGGGAGATCACCTTCAGCAGCTCGATATTGCTTGATTTTAACACAATATTAAACAAATTTTGGAGCTGTAAATATTTCTTCAAATTAAACATTTTGTTAGAGTAAATTGTACAAATCTTCGTTTATGTATTCCTTTAAATACGTTTAATGAAAAATAATTACAACTTAGTTTAATTAAGACATACTAATTCAGGATTTTCAAAAAGGTGATTTGACATGCATGTTTTGATTATTAAAAATACATTTGATATATCCACTTAATATTACATATATATGTTCTTAAAATATTGTACTTTAACTTTAACCTAAAATAATAATCAAGTTTACAGATGAAAATATTTTTTTTTAGGTAATTAAACCATAAAATGCAACATTTATGATAAAATATCAATAAAAATTTAAAAAATAAATGAATATATTAAAGGTGCTTACTTAAAAAAATAGGTAAAGGTTATAAAACTATATAAAATACAATATAACACAAAATATCAAGTTTCTGTGTTAGGTAGTTTTGGAAATAGGATGCGCGCAATGTCAAAAATATCTATTTTGAGAAAAAGGACTTTAACGTTCAAATTTACCTTTGTTTGGATAGTTATCACTCCACATATTTTATCATAAAATCGGTTCTAATTGGAGTATCGTCATAATTTTTTTTTCTTTAAAGTTTGGTTACATGTTATTCTTTAGTAATCGACCAAAAAAATGACTTTTTAAAACGTTTTAAGGTGATCTGCCCCCTTAAAATGACTTGCTTATGTTGATGCGAAAGAAGAATTCTGTTGTTCTCCTTGTAGAAAAGACTGACAGTCGCACACCACCTTCTTTGAAGGTCCCCACCAGTGGCCGAGAGGTTCTGCTTTTGAAGCTGGTAGACGGGAGGTGCTGGGTTCGATACCAATCGCGCCCGTCGGCCTAATCGTTCGGAGTTTTCGAGGTTTTCTTCGAACCGTGGATTTCTACGGGTTAGGTTCCCTTAGAAAGACCCCCACGGAGGGCACAACCCCCCCCTCCCTTACGGCCTATATCCCCCGCGTTGAAAATTGGCCGTCATAAACACAACCAACCAACCACTTTCTTTGAAAATATTAAGTTCACCGCTTACATTACTGTTTGCATAGCTGTTTATTCGCTCTGCAATTCTTTGTTTTTCTTCCATTGAAACTCTATTATAAAATAGTCTTACTAAGACTTACTGCATTGTCTTACTAATAGACATCAGAACACTCACAAGGGAAGGTCCCGAAGTTGGGGTCACCGAATGCGATGAAATTTTGTGTATCGATAGAGTATAGCTAGTATATAAAAATATGATAGTCATAAAGCCCAACCCCAGGGGAGCTTGAGAAAATAAGTCACAAAGTTTACGCTACAGTTTATAATCGGATAAATTTCTTTCATTGGCAAGTTGCTCTGTAGCATGGCTTGTAGCATGCTGGATTTGAGATTTTTCTATGTGAATTCGAATCCCGCTCGGACTTATTTTTCGGAATGAAAATTTTCATCAACCATTTTCGAACCGCAATTGGCCCCACCAGTGGCCGAGAGGTTCTGCTGTCGAAGCTGGTAGACGGGAGGTGCTGGGTTCGATCCCAATCGCGCCCGTCGGCCTAATCGTTCGGAGTTTTCGTGGTTTTCTTCGAACCTTGGATTTCAAGCGTTAATACGGGTTAGGTTTCCTTAGAAAGACCCCCACGAAGGGCACCCGCCTGGGCCCATATCCCTCGAGCAGATAATTGGCGGTCAAAAAATCAACCAACCAACCGAACCGCAATTGAAAAAATGTATATAATAATTGGAATTTGTGAAAAATATGAATTAAATGTATGTTTTGTAGCATATAAGTGCTTTTTTAACTATTTAAAATTATTTACAATTATTTCAATGGTTATCTACTATTTTTAACAGAGAAATAAATTAAAATACGTGAACAAATATATTATTTTCATTTTGTTTCCTCATTAAGATACGTCAAATATTTCATGGTTTATTAAAAATACTCTTTTATATTTTTAATATAATTTTTTAAAGTCTGGGATTCTTGATTTTTAATTAGAATAAATGTCTAAGTAGTAATTTTTTTTTTCGGAATTCAATTTTTTTTCATATTTAATATTTTTATATAATGCAGTTTAATTATAGAAATGCAATTTTAACTGCGAATCTTTGCATGTTTATATATTTAATGAAAAGTAAAGATAAAATAAATAAATAAATAAATAATAATAATAATAAACTAAAAAAAAAATCAATTAGAACTTTTATAGACCACAAAATTAAGCTAATTTTTTAATTTATTTACTGTTATTTACATAAATAAACTGATATTCTTCACAGTTAAATAAATGTATCGTTTTTTAACAACTAGCTTTTTAACGTTTGAATTTTTTAAATCGTGGATTCTTATGATTATAGTTCGAATGACTGTCTATGTTCTTAAAAATAAGTTCTAAAAAGATATTGAATTGCTGAAAATAGTTATTACGTAGGCAATAATTACAAAACCAAAAATCCGAAATGAAAAAAAGTCATATTAAGAATTTTAAAAAGTGTTTTAAAAAAGTTACCAAATATTCGAAATACTTTTCAATGAAACGATTAAAATAATATAATTATTACGGCATTTATATCAAGTGTTCAATTTATTTCTCTGTGAAAAATAGTTCATTGAAATAACTGTAAATAATTTTAAATAATAACAAAAAAATTCTGGTCTATGCTCTATAGACATATAAATATTTCTATTTATTTATTTTATTTTTCATTATTAGGGGGCTCGGCCCCCTACGAGCTACGCTCGCCAACACCCGTCCAGACACTGCAGACTCTAAATGCACGCTAATTTGATCGGCTTTAAAAAGGTTTTGAAAGATTGAATTATAATTTAAAAAACAGTGGCGATCTCCCTATAAACGAATTTCTATTCATTTCTCTTTGATTGGGGAATTTTAACGCCAAATCCGCTGCGGTAGTACTTGATTATCCTGTCGACCAATTTCGCCAAATTATATAAATCGCCAAACCACTCGCCAAATTATACAAATTGATATAATTTTTATTTTAAATAACGAAAGAACAAATAAATTCGTACAACATTAATAAAAACACAAATAAAACGTCGAAATAAAAATAACTTGATGACGTATACATGTGTAACAACATTTCAAAATAAGCTAATATAAAAGGAATTAAGTAAAGAGAGTCTTTGTCTCCTGGTATTTTTTAACAAAGCGAAAAGAAAGTTCTTTTAAATGAGACATTTTAAATTAATTCTCAAAATATCAAATAAATGTCTAGCGCAATTTCTAAATTTAAACTTTTTTGCAATATTATTTTGTGTTCATTTTATGTAATAACTATAATGTGACGTAAATATGACGTAATTTCTCCTAAGACTTCTAATGCATGTTAATGAATTTATTATTTTACAATATTCTGTCTCTTTTAAAATTCACGTGTATACTTTTTATGATGTAATTCTTAATAAGTTCCTGCTTTATATACGTAATTATTTAATTCTAATTTGAAAGTTTTTTTCCTGTTTATAATAGTCACGTGTAAATAAATTTTTAACTTGAAGCAAACATTATTGCTTGCGCTTTTTATACAGTTGGCAACAGTTTAAATTAGTACAATTTTCTGAAATCTGTAAAAAATATCTCTAGAAATGCTGAAAATTTGAATTTAAAATAGAAATAAAACCTGAAAAAATGAGTCAAAATAAAAAAAATTAATGCAATCTGCACTCCGGCAAATTCTAACGCATAAAATGATCTAAAAATTATTACACTGCCATGTATAGTTTTTGCTGCTATAAAACTTTTTTAGTGGAACGATTTTGTCCAACTTTAGCATTAAATAACTCTTAAAATAATTCTTCGATTTGAAAACTGTCTGCATCAGCGTGTTTATCAAACATTTCTGTATAAAACCACCGATTTTCACATTTTTGTATGCATTATTTTTGTTAATATTAATGAAGAAAGGCCTCCGGTCACAAAAAAATCAAAACCGGCGGCGGCGGCGGTGACAGCGGTAGTTACTTTTTTTTAGAATAGAGAGATATATTTAAAGATGCTAGTTAAAAAAGCACTTATATGATACAAAACATACATTTAATTTATATTTTTCATAAAATTCAATTATTATACATATTTTTTCAATTGCGGTTCGAAAATGATTGATGAAAATTTTCGTTTCAAAAAGTAAGTCGAAGAAGGATTCGAGCTCACATAAAAAAATCTCAAATCCAGCATGCTGCCGACCATGCTACGGAGCCACTTGCCATGAAGTGAAATCTATCCGATTATAAACTGTAGCTTAAACTTTGCGACTTATTTTCTCAAAACCCCCTAGGGGTTGCGCTTTATGACTCTCATACATTTATATTCTAACTATACACTATCGATACACAAATGTTCATCGCATTCGGGGACCCCAACCTCTGGACCATCCCTTGTCAGACATATCATATGACATTCCGTTACTGTGCTAGCAGAAAGCGCAATTACTTTGTATATTGATAGTTAGTTTTCAACTCTCAGAGCTTTGCGTTTAATTAATTAGACAAATATCGGATGAACAGGCGGTAGCTGAGAGTAAAGAGGCTTGTTTTCGGTGTCTAATGAAAACACAAATCATCACGTTTCTGCAAATTTCAATATATAAATTACAAATAACAATGTTTGTGTACAACTCAATACTAGTTATTATTCCCAATCAATTAGTTATTTATACCGGTACTGTACATGTTCCTCACGATTATTTATGGAAGAACTTGTAAGTTTTGTTTAGCTTTTAAGCCTGTATAAATATTGCCTTATGCCACAATTTATGCATTTAATTATTTTCTTGTGAAAACAATCTACAAAGTAAACGTTGGCGAATCTTGTACATCAAAGTCAATTTAAATCGATTAAGCTGTCAAATCTTGTACGTCAAAGTCGATTTAAATCGATTAAGTTGTCGATAATGTTTTCGAGACGATTTTAATTTTCTAAATGAATGTTTTCGACCTCCAAAAGGATGATAACGTTTATTATCAAATGTTACTTGGTGATATTGACGAAGGTTGCTTTCCTTTTCTTCTTTTATACACATATATGTATAATAAACTACGTTCAATTTTAAATCTAAGTTATTGGACTAATGATATTTTTGAGAGTATAACTAATCCATTTAACACGTCATAGGCAATTTAAAAGCTTTTAATTCCCATTTTAAAAAATATATGTTTCTTTTTATTGTGGAATAACCTACTAGTCTAACTACTAGTATAGATTTTTATAAATATTTTCTTTTTTGTCGCAGTACATGCAAATTTAACGAAAAATTTGTTCAAATGTTTTTAATATCCTTTTTTTAAATAAGGTGATAAAGATTATAGGTTGTTCATCTATTTCGGTGTATTTCATAATATTGTGGCTATAATTTAAATTTTAATAGACGCAGTAAAATATAACATAGGTAAATGATTGCTTTATTGTTTTATTTAAAAGAAAAAGAATGAAAATAATCCGCAATATAGAAATTTTTTCTTAAATGGTAAAATAATGGTGACTTTTTCTTTGTTTTTTCTACCTTTTTGATTAATGTTGAAGAAAGAAGAAGTATAACACATTGGGAAAGAAAGTATAAATTGGTTATTGAAAACTATACAAGTAAGAGACTAATATTTTATTAATAATAAAATGAAATGTGTTAAATTCATGTTTGTACTTTGATAACCTAAAAATAAAATTTTCAGAGTTATTCGTTCTAAACTTTTGTCGAAAAAAATCCGTTTCAAAAATGATATTTTTTTTTCTAAAGCCTGTATGGTTATTATAAAGTTTAACAAAAGCAAAAAAATAAAAATGCTATTTTCCCCCAAAGTTTATGTGAATTCAGCTAGGATTTGGTTAATAAAACTGTTATATATTACTGGTATAAGAAAAAGCGGATATAAAGAAAATTGCTCAAAATTAAAAATATTATTATCAAGAGTTTTACAACCTTTTGCAATTTTTTTGCATTTTTCCATGTTTTATAGTCTCTCGGTTTTGTCTCAATGGGAAAAGAAACCCTTTATGAGCAGTGAAAAATCAAGGTTTGGTTCAATATTTACCTGTATTTTATCTCTAACTATTTGGCATGTCGTTTATAGTCGCCGCTGTAAAATATTTTCTGTGCTTAATTTATGCTACGGAAGTTTATCGAGAATTCCGTTTAGAGATTTCTATTACTATAATAATGCAAATTCAAAGCATATTTTGAAGTTCAAAGGTCTGTTTATTTTGATATCGTTGATTTTCTCTATTCCTTTAATATTATCTTCATATGTTGCGTTTTTGGAAAATAAAGAAGGATTTTATCCTTTCGCCAGGATTTGGTTATTCGCTTATGTTAGTGAAACAGAATACATTAATCGGATTGTTCTGTTTTTGGCCTTGAATATTTATTTTATAGGATTAATTTTTTTCCCGACTCTATTTTTGCTGATCTTCTGTTTCTCATTATTGAGACTAGCAATTTTTTTAGAAGAAAATAAAAACATTTTAAAGTTTTTATGTATTTGGCGAAGTAATATCCTCAAGCATTCTCGTACACATGAAGAAATACTCAAGATAATAAAGCTTCACGAAGAAGTATTTTCCTTTCCAATCTTTCTCCAACTTAATTTTATGACTGCAGTTGGATTTACTGGAACAGCTTTAGAATTTGAAGTTGATAATCGATTTCATGTGCACTTTATAGAGGGAGTGTTGTACTTATACTTTAGCGCACTGGGAATTGCATCTGTCACATATGTTGCATCAAAAATATTCCAAGAACAAGAAGAAATTTTGAAAATGTATAGATGTGCTTATGAGCATATGATTGGCGAATGTGAGACACAACTGACGCCACCAATCCTTAAAAGACTAGCACTTCTGAAAGTGATTTATGAGCGACCTGTTGTATATTTAACCGCTTGGAAAATAACCCGCTTAGACAGAAAATTGGTTTTTACAATGTTTGGAATAATGCTTACTTATGGATTTTTAATTATACAACTAAAGGTAATATAAAAGATGGACATTTACACCATGAAAATTTCAATATTAACGTGAAAATAAAAACTATACATGCATGTTATTAGAAACTATACACGTAATAGACTAATATTTTATTAATAATAGAATAAAATGTGCTAAATTTAAGTTTGTACTTTGATAAACTGAAAATAAAATTTTCAGAGTTATTCGCTCTAAATTTTTGTCGATGAAAATCTGCTTCAGCAATGTGAATTTTTTTTCTAAAGCCTGTATTGAAGCAAAATAATAAAAATGCTATTTTTTGAAAAGTTCATGTTAATTCAGCTAGGATTTGGTTAATAAAACTATTATACATTACTGGTATAAGAAAAAGCGGAAATAAAGAAAATTGCTCGAAATTTAAAATGTTATTATCAAGAGATTCAGAATTTGAAGTTGATAATCGGTTTCATGTGCACTTTCTAGAAGGAATGTTGTACTTATACTTAACACACTAGGAATTGCATCTGTCACATATGTTGCATCGAAAGTATTCCAAGAACAAGAAGAAATTTTGAAAATGTATAGATGTGCGTATAAGTAATAGATTGGCCAATGTGAGACATCAGGGCCCTACTTCGACAGTGGGGGGCCCTGGGGCAAACATTATTCGGGGGGCCCCCTTCGAACTTTTGAAATATTTTGTGAATTATATTGAAATGACTAAAACTAAACTTCATATCTATTGTATGTAGACTTAAATTTGATACCAAGTACTATTCACATCTGTATACAGTATAGTACAAGAAAGATAACTTTAAGAAACTATAGCATACATTTTTTTTTTTTTTTGGTTATAGGAATATAAGGATAAATGTGAGCCGTTAAAATGTAAATACAGTTCTGTCAGACATTATTGGCTGTTTGTGTTAATACTTCTCTATTTAACTTAATCTTTGTATTCAATCAACATGCATTTGGGTGATTCCATCGCATAGATAGGCAAGTGGTAGCATGCAATTTAATAATAATAGCAACAAATTTCAATACTTGTTACGTTGTTACTGCATTCCCCATGATGCCTTAAAGTACTTTGGTATAACGTTTCATTATATGAAAATAGATAGCAGATGTGTGATATTACTGCAATATTTTAATTAAAATTATGTATTTAAAAAAATTATGAAATCAGTAAGGAAGAAATTAAATATCACAAAATGAAAAACACTTTAAATTAGAATCTGGTCACTTTTGTATATTTTTTATCATTTGGCTCTCCTTTAACTAAAATTTATATCTGCCCTTGGGGGTCCCCCTCAAATCGGGGGGCCCGGGGCAGCTGCCCCGCATGCCCCTGCATTAGTCGGGCTCTGATTGACGCCGCCAATCCTTAAAAGACTGGCACTTCTGAAAGTGATTTATGAGTGACCTGTTGTATATTTAATCGCTTGGAAATAACCTGCCTGGGCAGAAAATTGGTTTTTACAATGTTTGGAATAATGCTTACTTATGGATTTTTAACTATACAACTAAAGTAAAGATAATAAAAAGATGAACATTTACACCATGAAAATTTCAATATTAACGCGAAAATAAAACTATACATGCATGTTATTAGAAACTATACATGTAATGGACTAATATTTTATTAATAATAGAATAAAATGAGCTAAATTTAAGTTTGTACTTTGAAAAACTGGAAATAAAATTTTCAGAGTTATTCGCTCTAAACTTGTGTCGAAGAAAATCTGCTTCAGCAATGTGAATTTTTTCTCTAAAGCCTATATTGTTATTATGAAGTTTAACAAAAGCAAACAAAAATAAAAATGTTGTTTTTTTCCAAAGTCCATGTTAATTCAGCTAGGATTTGGTTAATAAAACTGTTATACATTACTGGTAGGAAGAAAAAGAGGATATAAAGAAAATTACTCAAAATTTAAAATGTTATTATCAAGAGTTTTACAACCTTTTGCAATTTTTTTTATAACTTTAGAATTTGAAGTTGCTTATCGGTTTCATGTGCACTTTTTAGAAGGAATGTGGTACTTATACTTTAGCACACTAGGAATTGCATTTGTCACATATGTTGCATCGAAAATATTCCAAGAACAAGAAGAAATTTTGAAAATGTATAGATGTGCTTATGAGCCTATGATTGGCCAATGTGAGACACAACTGACGCTACCAATACTTAAAAGACTGGCACTTCTAAAAGTGGTTTATGAACGACCTGTTGTATATTTAACCGCTTGGAAAATAACTCGCCAGGGTTGAGGGTTGATTTTTGACGGCCGATTATCTATTCGAGGGATATAGGCCCGAGGGGGGAGTGCCCTCCGTGGGGGTCTTTCTAAGGGAACCTAACCCGTATTTACGCATGGAAATCCAAGATTCGAAGAAAACCACGAAAACTCCGAACGATTAGGCCGACGAGCACATAACCCGCCTGGACAGAAAATTGGTTTTTAAAATGTTTGGAATAATGCTTACTTACGGATTTTTAACTATACAACTAAAGTAAAGATAATAAAATGATGGACAGTTACGCTATAAAAAGTTCAAAATTAACATGAAAATAAAAAATCACAAGTTGACTAAATGGTGTATACAAAATGATGTAAAGTTAAAACTAAACAAACATTTAAAAAATTATAATAATCGACGTTTCGGTCATCGTCTATGACCATCTTCAGGAAAGAGTTGTTAGATTGCTTTTAAAGTTTTAAAAAACAAAGTCAAGCCGTCTTGAATTTGAAAAGTTCGTTAGGTTCCAAATCGATTATCCCTTCAACCAATCATAAGAACAGAATATGCAGTGGAATCATCTATCGGACGAAAACAGAAAAGACATAGTAAAATGTTTAACAGAAAATAGTACTTTTCGGAAGAAACTTTAAGCGTAGTAATATTCTTTGTGTAATAAATAAATAAAGTTTGTTCATTTCAAAATAAATGTTATACAGAAAACTAAAAGCTAATTTTAACATAATAATTATTTATTTAAAAAATTGTATCAGTATTTAAAATCCAGTTAATACTCTAAAAATAAAATTTGTATACGAAGTATATAAAAATTAAACAATTCTCGCAGGACTTCATTTCAAAAGACGTTTAGCAGAAAATTCATTGCTTAAAAAAACTGTAGTTATATATCTAAGAATAATGTTATTTTTACACATTTTGAAAAGAAAAATAAATCTTAAAAAATGAATTATTAAAATAATTAGTATTTGTCACGTTACATATAAAATGAAACGAGCTAATTAAAATATATCTATACAACTGGTTCATAGAAGAAAAGAAAAATAGTATATCCATGTAAAACAATGTACCTCAACGGTCTAAGCTTTTTTTTTCCTCGTGTGAGACTATGAAAATTACATACTAAGATAATAAAAAATTGAAATGAAACTCTTCATTGTTTACTCTCGGACTTCCCTCAGAGGGATTAGTCTGAGCGATATTGCTGAGAACATAGAATTTATAATAACATGTGGAAGCAAAAAAAAAAAAAAAAAAAAAAAATGAGATGTTATCTTTAATTGTCCATATACTGCGATAAATTGAAATGATGAAAATAAACGAATCGTAGAATTACAAAATCTTATATATAAATTCGTATACACTGTTTAAAAAAATGGGAAATCAAACCATGCAAGACAGCCATGCATGGATATAAAATTGAAAGTACGCAATATATTAAAAGTAAAATAGAAAATGAAACACTAAATTATCTTATATCGGAATTTTAACTGTATAAAATGATGTCAAGAGCATAATCAGACGCTCCGCACGAATTTGAGTAACTTTAAATGACAAATATATGATGCTTAAAAAGAATGGACTATACTTTATATGGTGTGTGCTCCCCCGGAATAGTTAATATTGTACAATATCTGTATTCCACGGATGCAATGAGGTTGTCGATTACAGTTAAGGAATTCTCTCCTCAAAATCTGATATAGTATCAAAGTACCAAATACATCAACAGTGGCATGCAATGCTTCTACAGAGTGTGTTTTAGATATGCTCGATCGGATTTAAATGATGAGTGCATGCTGGCCACTACATACGCTGTATTGTTTTGTTTTTAAACATATTCTGAACAAGTTGAGCTGTATTTAACATGTATTAAATAAAAGAAATCGGCAATGATTAAACATAAAGTATGACACAAGTTCTGAATATATCGTCTGCATAGCTTTTGAGCTGTCAAAGTGTCATTTGAAGTAATTTACAAATCCATACATATTTATTCAGCAAATCATGCAAGCTAAAATACGCCAATATGAACCCGATTATGAAATTTCATTAGAATAAGTTAATATATAATAAAATCTACTAATGACAGTTGAGAATATGACCTTATGATAAAATCTCTAGAAAAATGAATCAGATAAAAAATTCATATCACATTTAAAACGGCACTTTCCTCTGTTAGTGACCTTGGCGAGAGAGAGAAAAGCCTAGAGAAGGAACACTTTAACAAGTACTTTCGGGCAACCTACTCACTGTTTCATACAGGTCTTTATTCAATATTTACACAATTTATTTAATGCTAGTTGGGTATCTATCAGTTTTGTTGCATTTAAATTGCATGTTTTGAGGAGGAAATGCAGCATTATGAAATATTTAAAGTTGCTATATCTAATAATTCCAAATTAATAGTAATTGAGACCGCTTTCCGTTAATTTCATCATTTTAAATTTTTTAGAAACCATTCATAGAGGCAATTGTATATTTTAAAACTAATCCGAAGCAAAATTTCAAGATTTTGGGTTCAGCAGTAACACAGAAATAGGAAATTTTTTAAAGTTTTTTGTTTCTGCACTGTTTTATATAGCGACATTTTTAGAAATTGTTCTATTGCGAGAATTTACGTCATGATAAATACAGCCATGTCAATTTTCATGTTTATATTCCTAACAATTCCATGTACTTCGTTACTTAGATCATCTTTAGATCTTTTTCCGCTTTGTATAGTCTTTCGATTTTTTAGAATTAGTTCTACAACGAGCATTTACATCGTATAAATTACTACCATGCCAAAGTTCTAGTTTCTAACCCCAACAGTATCCCAAAAATTTCAGTATTCCAAATAATTCATAGTTTAGAATCTTTCTAGAAATTTTTACGTTTATCAGTCAAATTGAACCTTTTAGAGAGCGTTCATTACGAGTATTTACATCTTAAAAGTAACTACCGCATCAAATTTAAAGTTTACAACCTAATAAATATCGCAGAAATCAATCGCAATTTTAGAACTTTTTTGCTCCTGCAGCGATGTAGGTTCTTGCATTGACATAAAATACAGTCTTTTTTTCGAAGCAGAGATGGCCACCAACATTTTTTTAAGTTGGCTATGTAGTTTCAGAGATAACACCTCACAAACGTACAAGCATTAATAATATTATACACTTTATAATATTATAACGCTTTATAATATTAGATATACAGATACAAAAGCCATTTATCTGCTACTAACTAAAGTGCCCGGCGTTGCCCAGAATTTGAAGGATGTTTGTTCTGAAAAATCAATTTCAAAATTTAACATACAACACAAAACGAACATTAAAAAAAGCAGTCGAAATGTTGTATGAATGAATCATATGAAAACGCTATATAAAAATGTATAAATGTATATAACAGATGCAAAAGAATACAGCTATAAATGAACTTATTTCAATTTATAATTGGAACAATAATGTTAAAATACGCCAATTTTTCCCTAATCGGGTTTTTATCATGCTTCAATACATTTTTCACACACATATGACGTTATACTATATCCACCATGTCCTTTATATTTCCAGTATGACGTAATATTTTCCTCTTTCACGTGGAAACCTTGAAATAGAAAAGTTATGAAGTTATATTCACTTTTATTTAAATTCTTCAAACTATTTATTTCATTTTCATTTTTTACGTGAATATCTTGCAATAGAAAAGTTATGATGTAATATTCACTTTTTTTTAAATTCGCCAAACTATTTATTTCATTTTCATTTTTCACGTGGAAATCTTGCAGTAGAAAATTAATTGTTGTAGTAATAATTTTATTGTGTATTTTTTTGTTGGCAACTGCTATAACGAAAAATGTTTAAATTTGATAAGAAATTGCTGTTAAATTGGTGGTTTTTTATTAATTAAAAATTAACTACAAATTATTTCGATTCCGGATTACTTTAGTTGCCTCGGCCATGTTTTAATACACATGTAGTACGTATCTTTTCACAAATTTGGCTTCCAAATTGTGGATTTTTATAGAATTACAAACAAACAGATAGACAAGTTTTCATTTGTATATATCTCTCTATTCTAAAAAAAAGTAACTAACGCTGTCGCCGCCGCCGGTTTTGAATTTTTTGTGACCGGAGGTCTTTCTTCGTTAATATTAAGAAAACTATTACATACAAAAATATGAAAATCAGTGGTATTATAGAGAAATGCATGATCACACGCTGATGCATACAGTTTTCAAATAGAAGAATTATTTTAAGAGATATTTAATGCTAAAGTTGGACAAAATCGTTCCATTAAAAAAGTTTTATAGGAGAAAAAACTATACATGGGAATTTAATCATTTTTAGATCATTTTATTCAATAGAAGATCCTGGTGTGCAGATTCCGTTAATTTTTTTTAATTTGACTCATTTTTTGAAGTTTTATTTCTATTTTTAATTCAAATATTCAGCATTTCGACAGATATTTTTTACACATTTAGAAAATGGTATTAATTTAAACTGTTGCCAACTGTATAAATAGCGCAAACAATAATGTTTGCTTCAAATAAAAAAAAATATTTACACGTTACTATTACAAACAGGAAAAAAACCTTCAAATTAGAATTAAATAATTAGGTATAAAAAGCAAGCACTTATTGGAAATTACGCCATAAAATCTATATTTACATGTGAATTTTAAAAGAGAAAGGATATTGTAAAATAAATTCATTAACATGCGTTAGAAGTCTGAAATAGAAGAAATTACGTCACATTACACTTATTATGCAAAATGAATAAAAAATAATATTGCAAAATAGTTTAAATTTTAAAATTTCGCAAGACCAAATATTAGACTTTTTCAAAATTTTATTATTCGTCGTTTGATGTGAGGTGTTCAGCTATAAGTATGCAAAATTTCATGTCTCCAACTTAATTAGGGGCTGAGTTAGAAACATTGTTTAAGATACATAAGTTAGAGCCCAGAGGGTTAAATATTAGACCTTTTTGAAAATTTTATTATTTGTCGTTTGATGTGAGGTGTTCAGCTAGAAGTGTGCAAAATTTCATGTCTCCAACTTAATTAGGGGCTGAGTTAGAAAAATTGCTTAAAATACACAAGTTAGAGCCCAGAGCGTTAAATATTAGACTTTTTCAAAATTTTATTATTTGTCGTTTGATGTGAGGTGTTCAGCTATAAGTATGCAAAATTTCATGCTTCCAACTTAATTAGGGGTTGAGTTAGAGAAATTGCTAAAATACAGAAGTTAGAGACTGGAGGGTTAAATATGACTTTTTCAAAATTTTATGATTTATCGTGTTATCGCAAGTGATCAGCTATAAGTATGCAAAATTTCATGTCTCCAACTTAATTAGGGGCTGAGTTAAAAAAATTGCTTAAAATACACAAGTTAGAGCCCAGAGGGTTAAATATTAGACTTTTTCAAAATTTTATTATTTGCCTTTTGATGTGTGGTGTTCAGCTATAAGATGCAAATTTCCAAGTCTCCGACATATATAGTTTCTGAGAGCGGGCTCTGTGACAGACGGACAGACAGAAGGACAAAGGGGTGAGACTGGTAGAGTTTCGTTAGATGAACGAAACTCTAAAAACATGCTGCGGATGACTGTAACAACATCCTAAAATTACATTACCATCAGCGATCTACCAATCCCGAATTTAGTTTATATTAATTTCATATAATCTTATTCTTTTGTGCGGCCCTGTAAAATAACTATCAATAATATATACAGTAAAACCTCTGAATAGCGGACACCTCGAGAATGCAGAATTTGTCCTCCATTTGGAGTTGTCCGCTACTGACAGTAAAACATGTACAGTTTTAAGTGTTGGTAATCGAAAAAAATGTCCGCTAAATAGAGGTATCCGCTAATCGGGTGTGTCCGTTATGGAGGTTTTACCAGTAAAACCTCTGAATAGCAAACACCTCGGGAGGGCAGAATTTGTCCTCTATTTGGAGGTGTCCGCTACTGAGAGTAAAAAAGGTACGGTTATTTAAGGGTTGGTAATCGAAAAAATGTCCGCTAAATAGAGGTGTCCACTAATCGGGTGTGGAGGTTTTACTGCATATGGAGGTTTTACTGCATAATAATATCATCCTTTACAAGAAAATTGCATGCTGTATGATAGACAGACAGATATCCAGAGAAAGATAACCTTCCGGAGCAATAAACACCCATGTCTTTTGTTTTAATCATCCACAATCGTTTCTAAATTTCGTTATACGAGTATTAAAAAAATCTGTTATTTTCCAGCCGATAGACTGACAACTATCTTTTAGCCTGAGTTTTTAGCTGGATTTAGCCTGTTGTATGTCATACAACAGGCCAGATTTTATACAACAGGCTAAAAACGGTCACCGTGGTACTGAGTACTCTATTATTATTTGTTTGCTCACCAAAACTGGTTGCCACGGGTTGTTGCAAGGTTTGTGATCACGTGGTTGAAACTGATCTATTCAATATTACTGCGCGCGTATTTTTTTTTTTATTTGCTCCATGTATTCAAACCAGTTGTCTACGAAAACATCCACCGGTGAAAGTGACGCACGCCAAATTTCTGTGACGTATGCAGATAAATTGTGCTTTTTTATCAGTTTTTTTAATATAATTTTTAAACGGTTTGGAACTTATTTTTCATAGTAGGTGCATTCAGTAGGTGGCCCTCATAGGTACTTTCTGGTGCAATCAGAAACGAAATCCGACAAATATTTTTTGAGTTATGCTTGACGAAAGGTTTTTATTAGGTTTTTTTTTTTGTTTTAGTAGGACATGGCGTTAATATCCATCGTAGCTGTAATGTGTCCGGACAGTAATATTTCGCTGAGTATTAGCCTTCGCTTCGCTCAGACAAATATAGAACTTAGAATAATTTCGTATCTTGAAAAATGTGTTCGCATTGTAGACGACTTCAATTCCCGTGAGCTCCACACTTCGATTCAATCACACTCGCGCACTCCACATTAGTGCGGTATGAGATTCCGCCTTCATTGAATTTCATTGAATACTAGCAAACCCCGCGGATTTGCTCGCGTAATAGTTGAAATATGCCTAGTGATATTTGCATGACTATTTTTTATTAGAACACTTTTTGGAATAATTCGAAAATTACAAATTAAGGGGACCGGAAAAGGCCCATCTCCGCCATGTTATATTCACCAACTTTATGCTCCTTTTTCTCAGAAATAGTGAAAGACAGAGGTCTAGATTTTTTAGAGTACTTAGAATAACATGATTTATGTATTTTAACAGACCATTTTCTTTCTAAGTGAAACTCAAAATTAATTATTAATTATTTATTGGAAGTCATTTTTAAATTAGTATTTTTGGTAAGATTTCACTGCCTAAAATAAATAATTATCATCAAATCCTTGCGTTAAAGTATGCACTATAACATAATAAAAGTATTAAAAAAATCTGAGTTCTTAAGTTTAATAGATATTGAAAAAAAAAAGAACATAAACATGAAAAAGAGAAAAAGTCAATTAAAGATTTCAATGACCATTAAGCTGTGAAGTACTCTTAGAAAGAATGACTAATTTTAACACTTATTTTTTAGGGTTTCGTTCATCTGACGAAACCCTATTCGTCTTACTCCTCTGTCTGTCTATCTGTCCGTCGGTCACAGAGCCCGTTCTCAGAAACTATACATGTTGGAGACATGAAATTTTGAGTACTTATAGCTGAACACCTTACATCATACGACAAATCATAAAATTTTAAAAAAGTCGTACATTTAACCCTTTGGCTCCCACATGTGTATTTTAAACAATTCTTTTTAAGTGAGCCCCTAATTATGTTGGAGGCGTGAAACTTTGCATACTTATAGCTGGACACCTCACATCAAATGACAAATCATAACATTTTGAAAAAGTCGTACAATTAACCCTTTGGGCTCAAGCATGTGTATTTTAAACAATTCTTTCTAAGTGAGATCCTAATTAGTTTGGAGGCGTGAAATTTTGCATATTTATAGCTGAAGACCACACATCATACGACAAATGATAAAAATTTAAAAAAGTCGTACATTTAACCCTTTGGGCTTCCACATGTGTATTTTAAGCAACTCTTTCTAAGTGAGCCCCTAATTATGTTGGAGACATGAAATTTTGGGTACTTATAGCTGAACATCTCACATCATACGACAAATCATAAAATTTTGAAAAAGTCGTACATTTAACCCTTTGGGTTCCCACATGTGTATTTTAAACAATTCTTTCTAAGTGAGCTCCTAATTATGTTGGAGGCGTGAAATTTTGCATACTTATAGCTGAACACCTCACATCAAACGACAAATCATAAAATTTTAAAAATGTCGTACGTTTAATCCTTTGTGCTCCCACATGTGTATTTTAAACAATTCTTTCTAAGTGAGCCCCTATTTAGGTTGGAGGCGTGAAATTTTACATACTTATAGTTCAACACTTCAGATCACACATCAAATAATAAATTTTGAAAAAGTTTTATGTTTAACCCTTTCAACTCCAGCTTGTGTATTTTAAGCAATTCTTTTTAACTGAGCCCCTAATTAAATTGGAGATTCGAAATTTTTTATACTTATAGCAGAATACCTGAGGCCAGACGACAAATCATAAAATCTTGAAAAAGTCTTACGTTTAACCCTTTGAGCTACCACATATGTATTTGAAGCAATTCTTTCTAAGAAAGCCCCTAATTAAGTTGGAGACATGAAATTTTGCATATGTATAGCTGAATACCTCAGAACACACGACAAATCATAAAATTTTCAAAAAGTCATATTATTTACCCCTCCGGGCTCTAACTTGTGTATTTTAAGCAATTTTTGTAACCTCCGCCCTTTTATCCCGGGGAGAAATTTCCTACTTTCGCCGACACCCCTTTGACCATTCTTTCATATTATGCACCATCGCCTTACACATTTTAGTTCCCTTTTTTACCGCCAGGTGCGCTTACTGATCTCGGGTGCTATGGGCCCAATCCCTTCGACTAATATCTACGGATAGTATGTAAAACGGATTTTCGTTCGGATAGAGGTTTGTTTAGAGTCGAGTGCGCCTCCTGGTTGCGAAATGTGGAACTAACAAATTTTTCAAAAGGATAAAGTGTTTTGAAAGGAATATTAAACTAAACCCTCTGTGCGATCTGTGATCACACTTACCCACTTTTTTATATATAAACATGTGTGACACATCGTTGGAAAGTTAAAAGTTTAAACTATTTAAATGATATAAAAAAGTAAAAATCGATTTTTTGGATGAATTTTGCTTTTCCTGTCCGCTTAAGCCACAGTTTGACTAAAATTCATTATAAAAGTGCAATAGACAGAAATTAGATTTTAGTTAATAAGAAGAACTAAAACTAATTCCAAATAAATGATAATTTAGAAAGTATTTTGAGACTTTTATGCTCATTTTCCCCGCTCACTTCAGTATTCATTTGCAGTTTTGAACTTTTTAGAAACCATCTTAACACCTTTATATCTTAAAATTAACCATCATGTCAAATTCCAAGCTTCTTGCTAACAGTCTACCACCTCTCTGGTGTTAGTGGCACCAACATAAAATGCCGAAATAGAGTCGAAACAGAATGTCTCGAAAAATGTTGAAACAGAGACTGTCACCATTAATTTGCCAACATTAACCTTGAAATCGGTTGGTATTTCCTAATATTCTATAGAAAACGGAATTTAGATGTTTTTAAAGGCTTTCTTGTTGTTCCTGCCAACCAGGTGATATAGTGACACCGGCATAAAATATAGCCCGTATAGGATAAGGGACTGTCACTCTTGATTCGCAACCAATAACTTCTGTAATCAGTTTATTATTTCCTGAGATTCCTTGAAATCGTAATTTAGGACTCTTTTAGAATGCTTTTCTCTCCTTCCCTTCGCTTCACCCCTTTTTAATTTCGAATTTATTTTCGACTGTTTTTAGAGGGCATTTATATTTTATAAGTAACTACCGTGCTATATTTAAAGTTTCTAGCCTCTTTAGTATAGCAGTAATCGCAATTTAGAAAGTTGTTTGCTCCTGCAACCCTCTAAGGGTTGTGGCATCGACATAAAATCTAGCTTATGTTTGAGCAGGTTCTATCACCATCAATTTGCCCCCCTTATGTTTGAAATCGGTTTCATATTTCATACGATTGCATAAAAATCGTAATTTAGAGCGCTTATAGCACGCTCTTTGCCGACTCCATCCTTAACTTGGAGTTTTCTTTCGACAATTCTTAGAAAGCTATTGCACCTTTGAAGTAATTACCATTCCAAATTTAAAATGTTAGACCCCCCTCAGTAACACAAAAAACGCAATTTATAATTTTTTTTGCTTCTGTAACCCCCAGGTGGTAGTGACAACAACGTAAAATATAGGCTATGTTGGAGCGGGGACTGTGACCATAAATTTGAAACCATTACTTCAGAAATCGGTTTATATTTCCTCAGATTGCGTAGAAATCGCTATTTAGAATGTTTTTAGAACGTTTTTCGTTCATTTTCACCCCTTTTAAATTTCAAATTTTTAAGGAACTCTTCTCAGAGATCATTTACATCTCATATGTAGTTACCATGCCAAATTTCAAGTTGCTAGCTCCTTCAGTATCACAAAAATAACAATTTAGGACGTTTTTGAAAATGCAACCGCAATGTGGTAGTGACGCCGACATGAAATAGATCCTCTTCGAACGTTTTTTTTTTTTTTTCGCTCCTGCACCCCCTTTGTGTGTAATAGCACCGACATAAATAGTAGCTTATGTTAGAGCAAGGGTTGTCACCATCCTTTTGGCACCATTATTTTTTAAATCGGTTTGGTACTTCCTGAAATTGTGTAAAAATCGCCATTTAGAACGTTTTTTAGAACGGTTTTCACGCATTTTCACCCCTTTTTAATCTCGATTTTTTAAAGAATGTCCTTAGAGATCATTAGTATCTTATAAGTAACCACCATTCCAAATTTCATGTTTCTAGGCCCTTCAATAACACAAAAATTGCATTTTCGAAAGTTTTTTTTGCTCCTGCACCCCCTTTGGGTGTAATAGCACCGACATAAATAGTAACCTATGTTAGAGCAAGGGTTGTCACCATCCTTTTGACACCATTATTTTTGAAATCGGTTTGGTACTTCCTGAAATTGCGTAAAAATCGCCATTTAGAACGGTTTTTAGAACGGTTTTCGCGCATTTTCACCCCTTTTTAATCTCGATTTTTTTTTAAAGAAATGTCCTTAGAGGTCATTAGTATCTTATAAGTAACTACCATTCCAAATTTCATGATTCTACACTGCAAATAGAGGCGTCTTAAATTCAGACACATATGTGACTGAAAAAGTAATTCAGACACTTAAGTGTCTGAATATGAAATTTCAGACACCATATGTGTCTGAATTTAAGACACCTATGTGTCTTACTATGATCATGGTATAAATGAACTGAAAAAAATGACTTAATAATGATCATGCGTCTGAAATTAAGACATTTAGAAATTCAGACACTTGTGTGTTTGAACATGTAATACAATTATATCATATATAGGATATGATAACTGTAGATACAATTGTATCGCAATATATATGGCAGCACTATCAGAAAATGTTTTCGAATTTATAAAAGATGTTTTAAATACTGGGCCATGCACTAAATTTGGTATTATTTTATAAAACAAGCACCATGACTGGACCATAAGGACGTCTGCCGAAACTGTAAATGTCTTTTACTGACTTTTGGAAATAAACAATAAGTAGCTAATGAGTAACAATAAGTTGCAATAAGTAGCTAAAGAAGCTTTTGACAAAATATAAAATTCTTCAAAAACTACTTCCACTCTTAGGCGTACGTATGAAGGTTCAAGGAATGGCCGCTCCCTAAATGTCAAGAGATATAAGTGATCGCAGAAAAAAAATGTAGTAAGGGGAAAGATTGAAGAGATGTGCTTGGAGTCCACTGCCTAGTTTGCCTAACTGAAACAAAAATATAAACATGAAATAAGCTAAATTAAGTCTCTTTTATCAGAACGCCTCGTGCAAGAAAATTTTTGGGAAAAAGAAATATAAGAACTTAGCAAGTAAGTAATTAAATATTCAAGAATAATTTTGTAACTTTTTTTATTTCTGAAAATGTATTTTGCTCTACTGAACACTCCTTATCTCACAATTTATGATAAATTTTAAATACATGAACGTAAAAAGAGAAACGGATTTAAAAATAGACTTCGACTAGCGGTTCAGAAAAAGAGGGAAGGGGTGCTTCTCTGTTGACAAATTGTTAGTTCCCCTTTCTCTTAGTGTTTAATTGTGTAATCATTCGGAAAAATAAATTTTATTATTTTTTTAAGTATAAAGAAGATCGTGCTTCATGAAAATTCGCTGTAATAGTGTGTGTGGAGGGGGGAGATGTGTATAGGTAAGAACAATGACCTATGACAGAGCCAAATATTTTTTTAAGGAATTTTCCTTTTAGGAATAAAATGTGAGATTTAACTGGTTCTGTATGTTTTCCCCCTTCCTTCCTCTTTTTTCCCCCTTTTTTTTACTCGTTACTGTTTAAGTATGCTTGTACAAGATATAAAATATAGGTTGTTCAAAAATTTTAATATATTTTGACATTTTGCAATTTTTTTTAACATTTTTTTCTTTTTTTTTTCTCAATAAAAAGTCCTCATAATATGAAATGATTTTATAAAGGATATTTGAAAGAAAATGTGAAATATTAAGAGAAAGAAAAGAGCTTTATTTTTTATTTTTTATTATTGTTGTTTTACTATTCTATTCAAATATAAAACTAATTCAAAGCGCACTTCAAGGAAAGAAACATACTTTTTATTAAAAAAACTGAATGCTATAAGATATTTATTGTATATCAATATTAATTTGATGGTTCTTTAAAGCAAATTAAGCAGAAGTATTTCTCTGACAGTTTTCCATGAAAGACAAATGAAATGAATATTAAAATGTAAATATAATAATTTAAAGCAAGATTCGCAATAAAATATCTCTTCAATATTGGAAAGGTTATCAATTTCACAAAATTAAGTGATGTACGTATAATTAAATTATACATAGCAATAAAAAAGAATAAGCATACATATGTAAATATACAAATCCAAATGGACATTCGTGCTTGAATACTTTTAATTTTCTGAAACACTGATTTAATTGCTATTTATTTCAATATTTTAGATTTATAATTTGAAATTTTATTTTGCAAGTTTTGTAAAAAAACAATTCCAGTTCAGAAATAATTGTTTAATTAAAAATACTTATATTTATACTTATCATTATTTAATTTAATGTTTCACAGAGAAGCAAATATTAAACTGAAAAACCGATTGAATTAGTAAAGCAAAAAGATTGATAAATAAAAAAAGTAACTGTCTATAAAAATTGAAAAACGGAAAACCGCTGCGATTAGTTAACTATGAAACCTTGAATATAAATTTCATTGTTTGCATTTGACTATGTATTGTAGATTAATGAGAGTTTACTGTATGCATTTTAGAGCATTTAAATGAAATAATACATTTTGTGATTATGCGATTTTTGCTGAAATTGAAGTGCTTGTTTACATTTAATGAGCGGTTATTCTATTATGATTATGTTTTATTTATTTATTTATTTATTTACTTTGTTTTTTAGCAATGAAGTGCAGTTCTCTGCTATAATTTAATGTGAGAATTTAAATGAGATTTTTTACCATTTCAATTTCAAAATTTTAAATTAAGTTATTTATTGTAAGGGTGTTATCGGTATATGTTATCGGTTTTCTGTTGAAATTCAGATATTTCTTTATATATAGTGTATGCTTATGCTATTGATTTGCATTAAATTCTCAGACGAGACATAATTTATTCTAAAATTTCTGTTCTTAGATTGTCATTTAAATGGTTCAGAATTAGAAACAAGAAAGCTCGGGCATTTTTTTTTTTTTTTTTTTTGGGGGGGGGGGGGGGGGTAATTGAAAACTATTTTAGCAAACTATTATATTATGCTGATAATATTTTATGTATTATGCAGTGAAGCCATCTGTGATGGGAGCCGCAAATAATTATTTTTTAAAGAACTAAGAATGAAAGTTTCTGTTACAGTTTGAATTTCCAATCTACAATTTTTAGATTAAATTGTGATTTTTTTCCACATTATAGTGATTGTCGCTATAACGATTAGACAGTAGGGCCCAAATTAGAAGCCCTATTACAAGGGAGTCGGTAAGATTATATTAAATGAAAGAATATGCAATAAAACCTTCATAATGGTCACTCACAGATAGTATACATTTCTATTTAATGAATCATAGAGCAGGATTGTTCTTCTTCAAGATGCAGGACCTGATTACAAATTAAAACATGAACAAACTGACTTGTAGACCTGCACCCCTCTTCTGATTTCAGAAGGTCCTCAAATTTGGTATGCAGTTTTCATAAACCTGATATTTTAAATCCCGTTCGAAATTGCACTGATTTTATCAATATTTTGAACTTTCAGATTAAGATAAAATTAAAAACAAAACAAAACAAAAAAATAGTATATTTATTTAAATACAGTAAAACCTCTCAATAGTGTACACTCCGGGACCGCGGAATTTGTCCGCTATTCAGAGGTGTCAGCTTTTCTTAGTCAAAAATATACAAATATAAATAATATGTGTTGTTGTCAGAAAGAGCAACTCATACATATTTGCATACTTCTGAAAAGCAGACACCTACGAATAGTGGCCAAATTCCGATGTCCCGCAGTGTCTGCTATTAAAACGTTTTACTGGATTTAGATAAATATATATTTATTGTTTTTAACCGTATTTTATTCTAAAAGTTCAAAATAGCGATTATAATTAGTGCAACATCGAAAGATTCAAGATATTAGCTTTACCAAAATTTTATAACGAATTTCGGGTCCCTAGAATCGGGGGCTGGGAGGGGGGGCAGCGGAGTGGGAGGGACACGACCCAGTTTGTTCATGCTCATGAATCAGGTTTTGCTTCTGAAACAAACCCAGCCTTGCTTTATGATAAAATATATTTTCATTTATTGAGGAATATTCAGCGTGGTCAAACATGGACGCAGAGATTCAGCGTGATCAAACATGGCTGCGGAGTTTAGCTTGGTCAAACATGGCGGCATGTAATGCTAAAAAAGTATGTTCAAAGATGGCCGCTATTCAGACGTTTGAAGTGTCTTAAATTCAGACGCATACAAGTGTCTTAAAATTTCAGACATTTTAAAATGTCTGAAAATTGAACACTCCGTTTCAGACACTTAAGTGTCTGAATGTAAGACATTTCAGTTTACAGTGTAGGCCCTTCAATAACACAAAAATCGCATTTTTAGAACGTTTTTTGCTCCTGCACCCCCTTTTGGCCAGTGGCACGGACATAAGATATAGCCCATGTTCTAAGTTGGACTAACACCATCATTTTGATACCATTACTTTTGGAATCGGTTTGGTAGTTCCAGAGCTTACCTCCTACAAATAAACAATTTTTACCTCTTTATAATATTAGTATAGAAGATAACTGTGTTGGCAAATAGTGATAATGGAATGTAACACATGATTCACATACGAAATTTAATGAAGAATCGAACTGTGATATTTATTTTTATCAATTGCATTTTATTAATGAAAAATACAAATTATAATGAAAGCATGCACAAAAATCGCCGACTATTGGAAATTTTGGTGGGTGCGAATTCGCACTAGTGGGGGAATTCACAAGTTAAAATTTGTAAGTCAATAATTCGTTTAAGAATGTCAGATTAATTATAGACTTATTTCTGTAAACGTTTTCTGGTAAAATTCAGAAGGAAGTCCCCTGAAAATAAACTCATCAAAATTGCGTATAAGTTTGATTTATATGTTTGATTTATATGTATGTTTGTTTCATTTATACGTTTAAATATGACTGTTCTTGAACCAAACTTCGTTACTTTCTGACACTTTCATGAAATTATTTTTATCTGCAAATGCATACGAAACAGGGCTTAATTTACGCCGGAGCCCACCGGAGCTTCGTTCCCGTACTGCTCTGTTTTCAGTAAATATTTAAATATTGGTCTGGATTCACCGGAGCTGATAAATATAGAGCACCGGAGCCCAATGTAGCAGCGATTCCAAAAAACCGAAGCCTAAATTACCCTTTCCTTTCCCTCCCATTTACAAGTTTCTACATTCTTTTCTATTAAAACACTTATATGTGACGTAGTGTGTCGCACACGTAAATGATGAAGAGGTAATGGCGCGTAAGATTGTCTGAAAATTTTTCTTATAAATGTTTTTGCTAGTTGTTCATTTATCATATGCATTTATGCATAATATCTGCGAACAATTCCTTTTTTAACTTAACACTATTTCAGAAGTATAATTCTTACCCTATTTAATTGCAGAATTCTGCGATTAATTAACATTAAAATTAAGCAAAGATTTCAATTCGGAAAGGGTGATAAACTAAAAAGTGGACTAGTTGACAGTTAGGTATATGCAGGTAGCTATATTTAAATTTTTATTTTGCTACAGAAATTTGCTCCAAATTTTGCAAATAATCTCTCTATTCTAAAAAAAAGTAAGGGAGCTAGGGGATGTATGGGACAAGGGATGGATGGGACATTCTCAGTATTTCAGGCAATAAACATTTATTTTAAATTGCTTCCTAACCCCATATACCTCTACCACAGTGTGCTTTAGAACTAAAAGTAGGACCACATTGCTGTTTTCATTTTCCTTCAAAGTTGCATTTTCTGAAATTTCTGCTTAAAAGTAAGTTTTTTTTACATTTGAAGATGTGAAATATCTTATGCAATATAAAAAATTAAGCTATGTTGTAGTTATTTATTTTAAGGTTCAATATCAATAATTAAAATGAATGAATAGTAACCATTGTGACAAAATAATTTTTGAGGTAAAATGGCTGAGAAGGGATATTATGCATCATGGGGATGATTGGGACATTTCAAATGGGGATGAATGGGACATTCTCACTCCTCCCTAGAGATGTTGAAAATTTTATTTATTAATTAAATAGTATTATATAAGATGATAAAACAATAATTTACGTCAATTAATAGTATTAAATAGTATTATATGAGTCGTTATTGTTTAAAATTTCTGAGTGTTACTTATTGTATTGTAATAATTATTAATGGATTATCAAAAAATTGGTACTAAAACTTAATATAAATAGATAAAATTGAAAAAAAAAATAGTATATGTGTATTGATCAAATGGGGGAAATTATATTGAATTTTGAAATGTTGCACAAATAAATCCCCACCCCTAACATATTGGGTCAATCGGAAAGTCGGGTCGTGTTCAGAAAATCAATTCGTACCGGAAAATTGAATCATTTAATTATTAGACATTGATTCCGATATCTAATGTCTAATAATTATCAGGCAGAATTTTCCGGTACGAATTGATTTTCCCAACACGACATGACTTTCCGATCGACACAATAATTTCCGTTCTGCATGTTTCTACGATACATTTAATTAATATTTATTAATAAGTTATGATTGAAAATTATTAGCTATGCTATATTTAAAAGACATTTTGCACTTTCATTTGAAATCTAAAATGCCTCATAAGTGGAAAAAAAAAGAACAGGTTGATAGCTGAAGTCCGCATTAAAAGTTAAAACTGCAATAAAAGAAGTTATTGAAAAAAAAACATATCGATTCGTGCTGTAAAATCATATATTACAAATATAATTTTCATATAAGGTTATAATTTTAATTTGGTAAAATTGAATACAGGGAGAAAAATCTTTGTGTCCCATCCATCCCTATTAGTGTCCCATTCATCCCTGCTGTGGGGATGATTGGGACAGGGAGGAACGTTTTTTTTAATTCATAATATTTTTATGAATAAATCATAATCTAGAATAAATATTGTTCATATATGTTGGCAAATACCTAATATATGAAATGTGATATATAATATTGATAGTAACTTAAATAAAAAAATATAAAAAATATTTTTGTGAAAATGTCCCATTCATCCCCCACCTCCCGTAACTACCGCTGTCACCGCCGCCGCCGGTTTTGAATTTTTTGTGACCGGAGGTCTTTCTTCGTTAATATTAACAAAAATAATGCATACAAAAATATGAAAATCGGTAGTATTATACAGAAATGTTTGATAAACACGCTGATGCAGACAGTTTTCAAATCGAAGAATTATTTTAAGAGATATTTAATGCTAAAGTTGGACAAAATCGTTCCACTAAAAAAGTTTTATAGGAGCAAAAACTATACATCGGAATTTAATAATTTTTAGATCACTAGGGGGCTCGGCCCCCTACAAGCTACGCTCGCCAACCCCCGTCCAGCCACCGCAGACTCTAAATGCACGCTAATTTGATCGGCTTTAAAAAGATTTCGAAAGATTGAATTATAATTTAAAAAACAGTGGCGATCTTCCTATAAACGGATTTCTATTCATTTCTCTTTGATTGGGGAATTTTAACGCCAAATCCGCTGCGGTACTACTTGATTATCCAGTCGACCAATTTCGCCAAATTATATTAATCGCCAAACCACTTGCCAAATTATACAAATTGACATAATTTTTATTTTAAATAACCAAAGAAAAAATAAATTAGTACAATATTAATAAAAATACAAATAAAACGTCGAAATAAAAATAATTTGATGACGTAGACACGTGTAAAAACATTTCAAAATAAGCTAACATAAAAGGAATTAAGTAAACAGAGTCTTTGTCTTCTGGTATTTTTTAACAAAGCGAAAAAAAGTTCTTTTAAATGAGACATTTTAAATTAATCGTTTTTAATCTGACGTAATTTTGACCAAGCTATACTTTCTCTTTTAAATATTCACGTGAAAATACGTTTGTTAGAAATGAAATAGTATTTACGCTTTCCTAACAAAAATAGTTGAATAGATCCTCTCAAAATATCAAATACATGTCTAGCGCAATTTCTAAATTTAAACTGTTTTGCAATATTATTTTGTGTTCATTTTATGTAATAACTGTAATGTGACGTAAATATGACGTAATTTCTCCTATTTAAGACTTCTAACGCATGTTAATGAATTTGTTAATTTACAATATCCTTTCTCTTTTAAAATTCACGTGCATGCTTTTTATGACGTAATTTTTAATAAGTTCCTGCTTTTTGTACATAATTATTTAATTGAAATTCCAAATGATTTTTTCTGTTTATAATAGTCACGTGTAAATAAATTTTTAATTTGAAGCAAACATTATCGTTTCCGTTGTTTATACAGTTGGCAACAGGTTAAATTAGCACAATTTTCTAAAATAAGTAAAAAATATCTGTCGAAATGCTGAAAATTTGAATTTAAAATAGAAATGAAACCTCGAAAAATTAGTCAAATTAAAAAAAAAATGAATTCTGCACACCGGGAAATTATAACGTATAAAATGATCTAAAAATTATTAAATTCCGATGTATAGTTTTTGCTCCTATAAAACTTTTTTAGTGGAACGATTTTGTCCAACTTTAGCATTAAAGAACTCTTAAAATAATTCTTCGATTTGAAAACTGTCTGCATCAGCGTGTTTATCAAACATTTCTGTATAATACTACCGATTTTCATATTTTTGTATGCATTATTTTTCTTAATATTAACGAAGAAAGACCTCCGGTCACAAAAAATTCAAAACCGGCGGCGGCGGTGACAGCGGTAGTTACTTTTTTTTAGAATAGAGAGTAACGTCACGTCAGAAACATAAGTCTACGTCATCAAGTTATTTTTATTTCGACGTTTTATTTGTATTTTCATTAATGTTGTACTAATTTATTTGTTCTTTCGTTATTTAAAATAAAAATTATTTCAATTTGCATGATTTGGCGAGTGGTTTGGCAATTTATATAATTTGGCGAAATTGGTCGACGGGATGATCAAGTAGTACCGCAGCGGATTTGGCGTTAAAATTCCCCAATCAAAGAGAAATGAATAGAAATCCGTTTATAGGGAGATCGCCACTCTTTTTAAATTATAATTCAATCTTTCGAAATCTTTTTAAAGCCGATCAAATTAGCGTGCATTTAGAGTCTGCGGTGTCTGGACGGGGGTTGGCAGGCGTAGCTCGTAGGGGGCCGAGTCCCCTAGTGTATGAAATATAAATATGCGGATTGGCGTGATGGCGAGGCACGCTAAGGTTTTAGCAGAATATTAAGGCTTCGGTCCTTTTTTTGTTAGAAATTAAGCCCTGATACGAAATGCAGATATTCTTATTCACATTACTAGGAATCGAACTTTGTTACTCATTTTCCTAAAGAAATAGTGCATCGTTTATAAAAGGCCGCTAGCAACTTATTTTGAGAACTTGACAATAGAGTTCGACAGAACATTGTTTCGTTTTCGGCTCAAAATCTGAGTTTCGGCGAACATTCGTTTATAGAGAAAATATACTTCCGAATATTCAATTGGGATAAAAACTATCTGCATCCCTAGAATCTCGTTTCTTCCTTCGGGAATTTTCAACATTACCCAATGATTTGAGCTGTATTGGTACAATTGATATCCTGTTTATTTACTGCTATGAAGTTCAATGTTTATAATTATCAGCCATCACTAACTAAAAATGTGAGTAAAAATTATAAGCAATGCATGTATGACTAAAATTTGAAAACGCCTTCCACGTGCTCATTAAAATTTGCAAACTTTACAGTGATAGAAAATTTTTAGTTTGAATATCGCAGAAATGTTTTGATCGCTCTGTAAGAAAGGAGGTGTTGGTGTTATTTATGACGGCCGATTATCTGCACGAGGGATATAGACCCTAGGGGAGTGTCCTCCGTGAGGGTCTTTCTAAGGGGACCTAACCCGTTTTTACGCAAGGTTTCCCAAGATTCGATGAAAACCACGAAAACCCCAAATGGTTAGGCCGAGGGGCGAGATTGGGTTCGAACCCAGCACTCCCCGTCTACCTTCTTCGAGAGCAGAACCTCTCAGCCACTCTGAAAAGAAAGGAACCAAAGAATAAAAGTAGAGAATAAAACAGCTGATGAACATTTACAAAAGCCATTATAAATGTACATTAAATTACTATTTTGAACGCGTTTGGCCATTCACAATTGTAAATATGACTAGCGATTAACAAATGCGAACAAACCGATTGGAGAAGATCCATTACAGAATTCGAATGGGAATGTCGCCAAATTAATCAGTTACAGCCAAGTTGTATTCAATTATGGCGACTTATTTTGGTCGCCAAATTTGGCGATATTTTACCAAATGGCACCAAGCTTGGCGACAACTTGACGCTAACATATATAAATACATAATTTTATGCTTATGTTTGGGAAAACGGTTACAACAATGAAAGATAATTTGCAAAAAATCATTGATTTTATTGGTTTTTGTTAAATTACTAAAAAAGTACTGAACCAATTTTGATGAAACGGAAGTGGTGCCAATTCGAGAGCATCCTCTTACAATTAAAACAAAAATTACATGAATTGGTCGCATAGTTTCAAAGTAATCGGTGAACATACATTAAAAAAAACATACGCGTCGAATTGATAATATCCTCCTTTTTTTGAAGTCGGTTAATAAAATGTAAAACGAGGTATGTATGTCCAAAAAAATTTTCATTAGATGACATTCTAGAGGTAAGATGAGAGACAATGTGATAGAATTCTATAGATATTCATAATATATACTTTTAGCTATAAAGAGCCTTTTTTACTATTTAGTAATTTTCTTGATTACTGTTTATAACCAACTTATTATGCTCACTGCTTATACTGCTATATTCGTGTTTGACAAAATAATCTTAATTAATGTGACTTCCCTTCTTTTAGATCTGCACCGTGAATAACATTTTGTATGTTTAATATTAATTTTTATGAAGTTTTCTGTATTAATATAAATTTTATTACTGCATTTCTGAGTCATATGCATCTTTTAATGTCCATGCATGAGGAATGGAAAAATAGTAGAATACATTCTCACTAAAAACACTCCTCTCAAACACTTTTCTGCGTTATGTGCGTATACGAGTATATTTCTTTCTTTCTAACCGATGACCAGGCCCCTACCTGCCGGGTCTCCCCAACTGAGCGGGTTTGATATCTGGTATCGGGGCGATGATCGCCTAATCGTCGCGTAGCCACAATAAATCTGACGAGGTGCTAGATCTTCATCTTATTGACTGTGCCTACTGCTTAGATGTGAATTTAGTTAAAACGGTTACTTAACATTTTGATCTTGTTGTTTTGTACCTGCCCTTTGCTACTCAAGTTGGCCTCGTAATGTAGAACCTTGATCAGGTGACGAGACCTTCACCTGGCAAGGCACCTCCAGAGATATAATTCACAGGTAACTTGGAGGACTTTGCACTCACGACGGATTTAACATGCACCAGGCACCATTAGCGTACATGGCGGGCATCGGCTGACTTCAAACCGATGACCAGACCCCTAGCTACCAGATTTCCTTAGCCGAACGAGTATACCTGTCTGGCATTGGGGCGGTTGTCCGCTTGGTCGCCGCATGACAGCCATCCAGTACACCAATGCCCCAGCCGACCTAATTGTAGAGCCTGTAATTTACTGGTTTCTCTGTTGTACCGCTTGCTTAACTAATTGACTTTGTTGATTTGGCTCCTGCACATTACACACACATATCCAGCTTAGGGAGTAAGGAAATCTGGATTTTAGATGCCTAATCGGTGGTGTGTACTTGTCGTGAAAAGTGGTTCATGAACCAATTTAGAGGAAGGAAAAAGGAAAACAATGGGTACCGCTGAAAGACAAGAATCACCATAGGAAATTTTGGGCCGAAATGCAAAGCAAGCTCACGATATTTGAAGGTAATAATTATTATTATACGATAATAATTATATTTATAATTACTCCGCTTTTCTACCGCACCCCACAGGGTAAAGATGGGCTCCGTAAGCTGTCCCACAGAAGCGGGTTCGGTAGCTTGTGCAGGCCGCAGCCTATATGCACCTTTAAAAAAAAACCTGAAAGAGAAGGGGGTTAGTTGGACATGTTTATTACACTTTTAACTTTAGGATTAGCTTTAATACTTGAAATAAATTATAATTATCCTATGCACCAGGCCAGAGCTATCTAAGTGTAAAGATCGCGATATTACCTAAATTACTGGTAATTGGTTAAGAGTACTAACAGACATTAACTTAATTTGATGAGTACTTTGGCTACTTACTATGAGGGTGAATCTATAGCTTAGCAAGGGAGATCGGGTGTTGTTTATCTGACCTAGTTGATTAGAAATAGTTCATTATTCAATGAACACTGACAAAATGTGTAGCATTTTTCTTAAGAAACAAGGAATTAAATTTTCAAATATTTTTATTCCTAAAAAGTATTAATGAAATTATCGATAACTGCTTCTAAAATACGCTTATCAACTGTGCAGACGTTTCTAATTCTCAACTGGAAGGTTAAAATATATTTTCATTGGTGACAACTTCTGAAAATATCTATATTCACTGATTTCTTAGCAATATTTAAAAGAAGCTATCCAAATGCCAAAAATTAATGGCTACTGAAAATTAATACATATGCCATTTACTAAAACATAACAAATGTAGATAGGTTGCATACTGTTGATATGATAACAGTTCATGGAAGAATTGTTTGATGAAGTTTGAAAAATGGCGTATTACAAATAGATTAAATAGATATAACATCTTTCCAGTATTCTTTCGGTTTTTTATCACACTCCGAACAAGTAGCCCCTATTTTCCAATTTAAAGAATAAAACGTATGTTTAAAAGAAAAGTCTCAACAAAGGTATAAAGTTTAAAGCAAACTATTTTTTTTCTTTTGTTCTATTATTAAATGTTGAAACATGAATGAAGTGATAATATTAAATGTAAAGACATACAGGGTGCAAAGGAAAGACCCTTTTAACCTGAATATACTTGCGAACGGAGAGAGCTACATCTATGCAAGTGAGGTAACGATATAGTAAAGCAACTACGCCTGACTTAATGCAAACGACATCAGCGCCAATAGTGGCGAAATTTGGAAAATAACCATTGAAAATCGAAGACGAAAAGAGACGGAGCTCAATTTCCAATTAGGAAGTTTTAGAGCATCAATTTATTAGTACGAAACGACATTTGGTTTGCACGGAAAGGATAAATTGTCCCCTGTATACCCAAAAATGTCCGAAATCGATGAGCGACGATTCTGCTTCGTATATTCATATTCCGGTAATGTAGCAGTGCACAATTGCAGATTGTGACGTTGTACTGTACTGTAATATCTGTAAAAAGTTTATTTCCAACGCAATTAAAATTTCAGATTAACTCTTTCAAGGGCAGAAGAATTCTGTTCGTAAACTAATGAAATAATTGACTGACACCAGAATATTCAGGCGAATTTCTTAGAAAATAAAAATCTGCTAATTTGCACTTTCATTACAAAGTAAAATTTTATTAAAATATTCTTGGTGCCATTTGTCAGTTTTGGAGTTAAAATTACGTGGCTAAACCGTCTAGCCACCGCCTTTGAAAGGGTTAGTTCTATGTCTCGTAGTATTGAAGAGGCTTGCAACAGACGCTCCATGCTGAGAAATGTGCATGCAGAATTACTATAACGAATGCAAACGTGTATCGTGAGCAATGGCGAAATTTTCGGACACATTGAATATTAACTTTTTATCACTGTGAGACAGTTTGTCTTTTTTTTTTTTTTTTTTTTTTTTTTTGTGATGTTATCAAAATGTATTGAGATAAGTACGTATTTATATAATACTAGGGGGCTCGGCCCCCAACGAGCTACGCTCGTCAACCCCCGTTCAGACACCGCTGTCTCTAAAAGCACGCTAATTTGATCGGCTTTAAACAGATTTTGAAAGATTAAATTATAGTTTAAAAAACAGTGGCGATCTCCCTATAAACGGGTTTCTATTCATTTCTCTTCGATTGGGGAATTTTAAGGAAAAATCAGCTGCTGTTAAAAGATACAATGGCTGTTTTCGTTTTTTATTAAATAAAATCAGTCAAACATTTCAAAATAAGCTAATATAGTAAGCAAATCTGCATCAAAATGCAAATAATATTTCACAAATACCAATGCCTTCTTTTGACGGAAACGACACAGAAGGTTAACGAATCTTAACTAAACCATTTAAGCAATTTCTTTATTTTCTGCTTCACAGACTTTTCTCTTTCAAATCATAATTTTTGTCGATGACACTTCATTTTCAGCTTGTAATCTTTTTTATTTTTATTAAATTATAAATAGTCGCTCGAAAGCAGTCTAAAAGCGTTCAATATAATTAATATTAATCTTATTAATATAATCTCAAAATATCAAAATAATGTCTCTCTCAATTTTTTAAATTTAAATTGTTTTGCATTATTACTTTTTGTTCATTTTACGTAATAAGTGTAATGTGACGTAATTTCTCCTATTTAGGACTTCAAACGCATGTTAATGAATTTATTATTTTACAATATCCTTTCTCTTTTAAAATTCACGTGTAAGTATAGTTTTTATGAAGTATTTTCAATAAGTTCCTGCTTTTCATACGTAATTATTTAATCCTAATTTGAAAGTTTTTTTTCTGTCAATAATAGTCACGTGTAAAATAAATTTTTAATTTGAAGCAAACTTTATTATTTGCGCTGTTTATACAGTTGGCAACAGTTTAAATAAATACCAATTTCTAAAATAAGTAAAAAATATCTCTCGAAATGCTGAAAATTTGAATTTAAAATAGAAATAAAACCTCAAAAATAAGTCAAATTAAAAAAAGTGAATGCAGTCTGCACACCGGGAAATTCTAACGTATAAAATGATCTAAAAATGAATTAATTTCCATATATAGTTTTTGCTCCTATAAAACTTTTTTAATGGAACTATTTTGTCCAACTTTAGCATTAAATATATCTTAAAATAATTATTCGATTTGAAAACTGTCTGCACCAACGTGTTTATCAAACATTTCTCTATAATACCGCCGATTTTCATATTTTTGCATAACGGAGAAAGACCTCCGGTCCCAAAAAATTCAAATCTGGCGGCGGCGGCGGCGGCGGCGGAGGTGACAGCGTAAGTTACTTTTTTTTAGAATAGAGAGAAATTGTGTGCATTTCTTCATACTTCTGGCTATTCCATGCAAACGTTTACACAAAGAGTGCATCGATTTCGGACATTTTTGGGTATAAAGGCGAAGATTTCTCTTATCCATGTAAAATAAATGTCGTTCCGTACTAATTAATTGATGCTCTAAAACTTTCTCACTAGAAATTTTGCTCTATCTCTTTTCATTTTCGATTTGCAATGGCGATCTTCCAAATTTCGCCACTAGGGGCGCTGCTGTCGTTTGCATTATATCGGACGTAGTCGCTTTACTATACCGTTACCCCTCTTGCATAGCTGTAGCTCTCCCCGTTCGCAAGTACTTTCAGGTTAAAGGGACTTTCCTTTGCACCCTGTATACTATCATTACTACATGGAGATAACAATAAAAATAATTGTAAATAAAGATAAAAAAAATAGTAAATGTAATGACATATATCATGCATGTATAAATAAATAAAACACTGAAATGCTACCGAAATTAGTATGCAACAGTTGGTAAATTTTTTGGTGCTTAAAAACATTGTTTTGTTTACTTATATTATCGCCAAGTATCATCTCAATTTTCACATGTACATAGTTTTATTAATTATTGGGACGCCGGTTCTGAACCTGAAGGAATTAAAAAGAAACGTTTGGTGCTGCCGCTCAGCTTTTAGTGCTGCCATCTAGTAAACGTTCAAAATATTACAAAGAAGGACGACAAAATAATTTTTTATGAAAAAATACGAAACGGCAAATTTAAAAATATATACAGGTAATTTAATAATATGCTAAACGTATAACTTTAAAGTAAGCTGAACACACCAAAATCTTTTCTTTTCTTTATTAATAGACTTCAAAGGAAGGAAGTTATATAATTTCATAATATATATATATATTTTTTTTTTAACTAGGGGACTCGGCCCCCGACGAGCTACGATCGTCAACCCCCGTTCGGACACCGTAGTCTCTAAAAGCACGCTAATTTGATCGGCTTTAAAAAGATTTTGGAAGATTGAATTATAATTTAAACCATAAATATAAATATTTCATTTTCAAAGTCGATTTCTACTTAGGTCATCAAAGAAAAATTTAATATAATCTGTTAAGCTAATATTAGTTTTTGTTGCATTAAAATATCTCAGGCCCCACCAGTGGCCGAGAGGTTCTGCTCTCGAAGCTGGTAGACGGGAAGTGCTGGGTTCGATCCCAATCGCGCCCGTCGGCCTAATCGTTCGGAGTTTTCGTGGTTTTCTTCGAGCCGTGGATCTTCCATGCGTTAATACGGATTAGGTTCCCTTAGAAAGACCCCCAAGGAGGGCACTCCCCCCGGGCCTATATCCCTCGTGTAGATAATTGGCCGTCAAAAATCAACCCAACCCAACCCAACCTAAAATATCTCAATTTGTTGATTTTCTATAAGCAAGTAGATTTACAATGGAAGTCTATGGGAATTTGGCGAAATATTAGAGATATCGCCAAGTTGACGTCACTTTTGGCGACTCATTTTGGTCGCCAAATTTGGCGATGTATCGTCAAGTTGGCGACAAACTTGGCTGTATTAGGCGGCAGAACAAAGTCCCCTCTATGGTAACCACCCCTTTTAGATATGAAGATGCATTAAATGCTTCAATAACCAATGGCCGCCATTTTGTGTCCCATGTAAAACTAAAATTAATCAATTAAAATTTAATTAATAAATTAATATTTGAAAAAACTGTATTAACGTCAATTGTCATCCAGTACAAGTTGATAGGATGAATAATAAGTATTTTATTAACGATTGAAAATTTGAACAAGATATATAAATAAATAAATAAATAAATATAGGGGGAGTGTGAACTAATAGTAGAAATTGAAAAACAGTGGCGATCTCCCTATAAACGGGTTTCTATTCATTTCTCTTTGATGGAGGAATTTTAAGGAAAAGCAGCTGCTGTTAAAAGATACAATGGCTGTTTTCGTCTTTGATTAAATAAAATCAGTTAAACATTTCAAAATAAGCTAATATAAAATGAATTAAGTAAACAGAGTCTTTGTCTACCGGTATTTATTAACAAAGCGAAAAGAAAATTCTTTTAAATATGACATTTAAATGTTTCGTTTTTAATCTAACATAATTTTCACCAAACTTTTCTTTCTCTTTTTAATATTCACGTAAAACTACTTTTGTTAGAAATGAAATATTATTTGCGCTCAATTTTTAAATTTAAACAGTTTTGCAATATTATTTTTTGTTCATTTTACGTAATAAGTGTAATGTGACGTAAATGTGACGTAATTTCTCCTATTTAAGACTTCTAACGCATGTTAATGAATTTATTATTTTACAATATCCTTTCTCTTTTAAAATTCACGCGTAAATATAGTTTTTATGAAATAACTTTCAATAAGTTCCTGCTTTTTACACATAATTATTTAATTCTAATTTGAAAGTTTTTTTTCTGTTTATAATAGTCACGTGTAAATAAATTTTTAATTTGAAGCAAACATTATTGTTTGCGCTGTTTATACAGTTGGCAACAGTTTAAATTAATACCATTTTCTAAAATAAGTTAAAAATATCTCTCGAAATGCTGAAAATTTGAATTTAAAAAAGAAATAAAATCTCAAAAAATTTATCAAATTAAAAAAATAAATGAAGTCTGCATACCGGGAAATTCTAACGTATAAAATGATCTAAAAATGAAATAATTCCCATGCACAGTTTTTGCTCCTATAAAACTTTTTTAATGGAACGATTTTGTCCAAATTTAGCATTAAATATCTCTTTAAATAATGCTTCGATTTTAAAACTGTCTGCATCAGCGTGCTTATCAAACATTTTTTTATAATACCGCCGATTTTCATATTTTTGTATGCAATATTTTTCTTAATATTAACGGAGAAAGACCTCCGGTCACAAAAAATTCAAAACCGGCGGCGGCGGTGACAGCGTAAGTTACTTTTTTTTTAGAATAGAGAGAACGTATGCGCAGGCAAAACTTTTGAATGAATAATCCGATTTTGATAATTCTTTTTGTAATGGAAATTTCTTGCTTTTGCAGTGGTTCGGCATAAGTTTGAATAGATCCCAAAAGTTGAATGTTTATTTATCTAAATGTTTGTCGGTTCTCCAAAGTAATAACTTAAAATATAGCAATAAAATGTGGTTGGTTGGTTGGTTGCATTTATGACCGCCAATTATCACGAGGGATATAGGCCCAAAGGGGGGAGTGCCCTCCGTGGGGGTCTTTCTAAGGGAACCTAACCCGTATTTAAGCTTGGAAAACCAAGGCTCGAAGAAAACCACGAAAACTCCGTACGATTAGGCCGACGGGCACGATTGGGATCGAACCCAGCACCTCCCGTCTACCAGCTTCGAGAGCAGAACCTCTCGGCCACTCAATAAAATTTGGTTGCGTTATTAAGTTAGACAGACGTACATTCTTCTTTTAACATTACTACATGCAGATAACAATAAAAATAACTTTAAAGACAAAAGCAATAGTAAATGTTATGATATATATCAGGTATGTATAAGTAAATAAAAACGCTGAATGCTAATGAACCTAGTATGCAATAGTTGGTAAATCTGTTGGTGCTCAAAACGTTGTTTTATTTACTTATAAGCACTAAGTATACCCTCATTGGTACTTTTCGGTTAGCCGGGCGCCAGTGTTACATATACATATTTATTTACATACATATATGTATATATACATATATATTTACATATATATATGTGTGTATATATACAATATTTGTATATGTATATATATATGTATATATACATATATGTATGTATATATACATATATATTTACATATATATATGTGTGTATATATACAATATTTGTATATGTATATATATATGTATATATACATATATGTATGTATATAAATATGTATATATAACACTGGTGCCCGGCTAACCGAAAAGTACCATCTCATTTTTCTCTTGTACATTCAGGGATGTAATGGAGGGTATTCTCTGGATTTTTTTAAGAAGCTCTGTGTACCTTCTGTTTCTCAAATAAAACATTAGCGTATACCCTATCTATGAACGTTGATGACGTCAGCATATACCATCTGCCTATAACGTATACTCTCTGCTTTTTTTTTTTTTTTTTTTTTTTTTTTTTTGCGACTACAACACTGATATTATTGTTTTGTTAGGACGCCGGACTCGAAAGGTTTAAAAAGAAACGCTTCAAGTAGCCGTCCAACTTTTAGTGCTGCCATCTACTAACTATTTTATATATTACAAAGAAGGGCGACAAAATAATTAATTTTTTATGAAAAAATACGAAACAGCAAATTAAAAAATAATCAAGGTAATTAAAAAATATCAAGGTAATTCAGTAATATGCAATACTTTAAAGTAATCTAGATTACACCAAAATATTTTTTTCTGTTTTTTTAATAGACCTCAACGGAAGAGAGTAATATAATACCATAACATATTTTCTTTAATGTATGCTCAGGCATAACTTTCAAATGAATAATCCGATTTTGATAATTCTTTTTGTATTGGGAATTACTTGCTTTTCCACTGGTTCAGCATAAATTTGAATAGATCCCAAAAGTTGAATGCTTATTTATCTAAATGTTTGTCTGTTCTCTAAAGCAATAGCTTTAAATATAGCTATAAAATGTGGGTGTATTATTAAGCTAGACAGCCGTACTTTCTTCTTCAAAAATAGCTATCGTATAGTATTATACTATTTTCCCCAGGAACTATGTTATTTAGTTAGACAGAAGTATTTTACCTTTCGAAAATCGTTATCGTATTGTATTATATTAATTTTCACATGAACCCATCCAAGATGTGGATGTGCAGTTTAGTGAAACATATGTATATTCCCTTTCGAAATCCATTATGGTATTGTATCACATTAATTTTGACAGGAACTCATCCAAAATGTGGATTTTCTGTTTAATTAGACAAAAAGAATTTTCCCTTTCGCAAAGTGACCATCGTATTACATCAGGCTGTAACGAAAGTTTCCCACCCCAGTCAATATGGTCTGTGCAAACAGTTTGCGTTGACGGGTTTGCTCATATTTTTTCAAACGATTTTTGATATTTGAAAGAAAGAGACTTGCTTTATAACACTGTGTTGTGAAAGTTGTAAAAAGATCACGCTACCAGATAAGAATATCATTTACTTTCAGTTCCGTTGCAAAAAGTCAGCTACAGAATGTCACCGAATAAAATGTACAGCTTTAGGTACTGCTGTTGTATCATATGACATTGTGAAGGCTTGGCGGAATGGTGGTTATAGATAATACAGTCGAACCTCGTTAACGCGAACACTCAAGGAGAAACTTTTTTTGTTCGTGTTAAAAGTAGTTCGTGATATCCGAACTTAAATGCATTACATAAAACAGGACGGGGAAATCGGAAACAGTTCGTGCTAAAAGCAATTCGCGTTAAGCGTGTTCGTGTTAACGAGGTTTGACTGTATTACAGTTGATTATATATATTGTAATTAGTATTATGTAATGGTGATTTGGCGGAAAACTTTCGTTACAACCTAGTATTATATTAATTTTCCTTGGAGTTGAACCAAAATTGGTATTTGCTGTTTATTTAGGCGAAAATATTTTCTCTTTCTAAAATCATTATCGTATTGTATTATTTTAATTTTACAGGAATTCACCCAAATTTGGATGTTAGAAAATTGGGAATTAGACAGGAGTATTCTGCCATTCGAAAATCGTAATCGTATTGTATCTATCTATATTATAAAGGACAGACGTGTCCGTGCGTAATGCTGACGTCATTTTGACGGTCGCAACAACAGACGACTAAATTTAACTTTTATTAACTTTATTACAATTTTTTTAATTTTTATATACCGCACATTTTCAATTTTTATACCAGCGAAAAGGGCAAAAAATGTACTTTCAAATGTAACTTGAGCTTCGCCAGTGGCCGAGAGGTTCTGCTCCCGAAGTTGGTAGACGGGAGGTGCTGGGCTCGAACCCAATCGCTCCCGTCGGCCTAATCGTTCGGAGTTTTCGTGATTTTCTTCTAACCTTGGATTTCCTTCCTTAAATACGGGTTAGGTTCCCTTAGAAAGAGCATTGCGCGTCGGGCCTATATCCCTCGTGTAGATAATCGGCCGCCATGAAAAAACAACACATCAAATGCAATTTCTTTGAAAACTGTAATGCAATTTTTATTGTTTTTAAAATCATTTTCAATCATGATTTTTTTTTTCAAATTTATCTCTATCGTGTGCAGACGATTACGATGGTTGGTTGGTTGTATTTATGTCGGCCAATTTTCAGCACGTGGGATATAGGCCCTACGGGGGGGGGGGGGTGCCTTCCGTGGAGGTCTTTCTAAGGGAACCTAACCCGTATTAACGCTTGGAGAACCAAGGTTCGAAGAAAACCACGAAAACTCCGAACAATTAAGCTGACGGGAGCGATTGGGATCGAACCAAGCACCTCCCGTCTACCAGCTTCGAGAGCAGAACCTCTCGGCCACTGGTGGGGGCCAGGCGATTATGAAAGACAAATGGGTTGCACTTAAATTATTATAAATAGCTCATCATTTGTTTCCAACTTATATTCTATAACGAAATTAAAACATTCATCAACCAATAAATAAAACTATAATATAAATAATAAAAACAATAAATATAAATAAACACAAATTTCAGACACGCAATCGAATTTCGTGCGTAATCTTCTGAAATAAATCCAAAAGGCTGATTTTAAATAGATTCCGATTTCTTCGGCCGTTAACTCTTAACGCGAAACCAATATGAAAATATCGATCCAAAAAAGTTAAGTTTGGTTGATTTTTTTTTTTTTTTTTTTTTTTTTTTTTTTTTTTTTTTTTTTCAGTTTCTAACTTTGTAAAAATTGGGTTATCATCATGAATTTGGGATATGTTGTTAATGTGCACAGTACTATTATATCTTTTTTAAATAGTTAATCTATCGTGTATAGCTTTTAAACCAAGCGCCACGAAAAAAATTTAATATTATATGATCATCATTTACTTATGAAAATGAACAATATTCGCCGCAATGTGATTAAAAAAGAATATTGTATGCAATAATAAAAAGCTTAAAAAAAAAAAAAAAAAAAAAAAAAAAATTGTGCTAAACCCCTTTCTCTAAATTGCGGCAACTGGCGTGAAATAAGTTTATAACGGTGTAATCATTTAGTCAGTTTTATTTTTGATCTTAAAAATTACTTTATTATTATATAATTGTAAAAGATTGTGCCATACTGATATAATCATCAGAGTTTGAAGTTATGAGTTCGAATTTTGAGTTAAAAACTCACCTCCCTTTATCTCCTCTTGGAGTTTGCTGCAGCTAAAGTCCGTAAGACTTTTGTGTTTGGTGGTGGGGGGGGGGGGACATCCCACTTTTAGTGCTGCCATCTAGTAGACAGTGGATAAACTTAAAGAAGTGGAGGCTAACTTTATTATTAGTATCGTATATTTCGGCGGACAGGGCTGGCATTGATGACCATTTTAGGTAGATTTCGTAAGAAATACTACCTATTGTAGTCGTTACCATGGTGCGACTTTTGAAAAATTCATTCATAACTTTTCATTATATGACCCCATGAACCTAAAAAGTTTATACATATGTATATGTGTGTGTGTGTGTGCATGTACTAAATTTTGTCCGCACGATAAAAGTCGCAATTATGCACGGATCGTCCTCAAACTTGCCAAACACATTACACTCTAATATCTCGGCGTGGATTGCAAATGAGCAAAATCGGCCCAAGGAGGTGGGAATGGAGAGAGTTGAAAATTTTGAATACCGCCTTAACATGATACGTATAAAAACAGCTCTTACAGAAAAATGACAGGAAAAAATAAATATTTTTCGCTATAGTTGCCAACAATTAAAAAATAAATAAATAAATAAAATTCTGACCACAACAATTACTTTTCTATTGCAAGATTTCCACGTGAAAAATGAAATAAACAGTTTGACGAACTGAAAAAAAAAAAAAAAATGAATATTACATCATAAGTTTTCTAGAGCAAGATTTCCACTTGAAAACTGAAAATGAAATAAATAGTTTGACATAACGAATTTAATTGATGAATTAAAAATATATTTATATATTACGTCATATTGGAAATATAATGGACGTCAGCAGGTAAATATTTAACGTCATGTGAGCTTGAAAAAACGTATTAAAACATGATAAAAACATGACTATGGAAATATTAACATATTTTAACTTTTTTTTTTTTTTTTTTTTTTTTTGTTCTCTAAATTTGGTTTCGCCATTTTTAAACCCATTCCATATATATGCGTGTGCGTATTGGTGAATATTACAATTTTCAAAAAAAGTTTAGGTCGGTAGAGCTCGTTCTTAGTGAAGAAAGTGGGTTATCTTTAATCTTGATTTAGGTTTTGTTGGTGAAATTAGTACTTAATTTCGAAATCTACCTCCGCCTGTAGGCCGAGCCGACAGGGATTTTTTTCTATATTCTATTTGTACCACTATTTCTAAAAAAACATTTTTTGTGGTATATTTCTCTTTAAGCTGTTGTAAGAAGTACGTAGCAAAGACAGTAGTTTGAAAAAGGGCTACATATAAAGTATAAAAATATTCAGCAGTGGGAGCCTTGGGCGTTTGACTCCAAATCAAAACGATTTTAAAATATATTTTTCTATTTTAGGTCTATTCGCCGTATTACGCGTACCCCCTTCTTTAAGAAGAAACTTGCAAAAGATATATAGCATGAAAATACCCTAAAGAACATAAAAAAGTATTATAAAAAGTAGAAACATTGCAGAGAAAATGAGCCAATGCGAAGCGAATACACATGATATTGTCAAGCCTATCCATTTATCTGAATCTCCTCAAAAATTCATTCTCTAGCAATAATTTTTTTTGTTCATAAACATTAGACATGCAATCCTTAACCTTAATTTTTTTAATACCCAGCGTATAACGCTCACCTGTAAATTTTTATCAATTCGCTTGTTTCAAAAGTGCGCGTTATACATCGAAAAATACTGTAATTGAACTGGGTACTTTATTTTTTTTAATCCTGTTCTCAAATACAAATTCGCAACTTTCTGTAACCTATTTTAATTTCATACCCATGAAATTGCAAGTGCTTTTGTCAGGAACTATGAAATCGAATGTAGTTTTACATTCTTCGATAAAGGCAAATGATCATTCCCAAAACGTTCTCAAAGTAAGCATTTTGAACTGAATTCAAGGACTCGACAACCAGAAAATGGTCGTAACAATGGCTTATAACTCTAGATGTAATAACTACACTCATGTCCATAAATTAAGGATAATGCCAAATAAAGTTTCAGAAACAAAACAAACGTGATTTATTCATAAAGCCCATTTATTAAACAAAAGATAAAGAACGAAAACGATGGTGTATGTACAATACCACTCATAAAAACTACAACTGTTGCTCTCTGGAGCAATTACAAAAAGTATCTCTCTTACAAAAACTTAACATTACATGGCTGGTATGTTGGTTAATACATTGTATGTCTCTCTGACGATGAAATACAGCCCGTACAACGCCTAGGTATGCTGAGTATCAAATTATCGAGCTAATCTTGGGGAAGATACTCCATTCAGCAAGCAATGCTCTCCGAAGTTCCGGTACAGATGTAGGAGGTGGTTGACGGGCTGCAACTTGTCGGCCAAGCATGTCTCACACATGTTCTATCGGATTCAAGTCAGGTGAGAATGCTGGCCATTCCATAAGGGTGATATCCTCAGATTGAAGGCATTCGTTTACTATGTTTGCTCGGTGAGGACAGGCGTTCTCATCCATAAACACAAATTCTGCGCCGACGGCACCTCTAAATAAACGTATATGTTGTTCCAAAATGATGTCCCGATAAATTTGGCCTGTCATAGTTGCGATTTGAACATGCAGATCTGTCCTGGAGCTCAGTATATTTACACCTTATACGAGCAATCCTGCACCACCATAACGGTGTCCTTCAAAGATGTTGTCTTGGTGGTAACGGGTGCCTGGCGTTCTCCATATGAAAGCCCGACGTGAATCAGACTGCAAGCTAAACCTGGACTAGTCGAAAAACATCACACAAGCCCACTATGACGATTTGGGCTGGCAAGAGTCGAAATATATTAAGCGAGTAAAATGGTAATATTAGCAAGAAATAATACATTAACCCTTTAGCGGGCGATGTCTACAAAAAAGGATACCTAATTTTAATAGCACTGGCACCAATGATATTTAATTAAAATTTTTCTTTTATAAAGTGCGAGAAATTAAGAAAGTTTTTATTTTCTAATAAATTCGTTTGTAAATTCTGGTGTCAGCCCATCATTTAAACAGAATTACTCCGCGCCGGAAATTGTTAAAAGAAGTGATATAGTCATTCTGTAGCATTTCAACAATCGAGTACCAAACTTCAATTCGGATACAACCCCTAAAATAGGCTCATTTTAAAATAATTAATTTCTCGGAAATAGTCGTACGAATGTCACGAAAATTTGGATTTAGGCTAATTGAACAGTGTAGAATTTATTTATGGAGTCAAACTTGGGTATTGCTATTGAAAAAAAAAAAAAAAAAAAATTGGGTTCATTTTGATATGCAGACGGCTCCCTAAGCAGCAAATTTTATATGCATCATTTAAAAGTAGAGTTTATTTCCAGTCGTTTGGTATCTGTAACTTTCTTCTACGATAATTTGTTGCAGAGTTAGCAAGAGCTGTTTACAATTTTTTTTTTTTTTTTAAAGACTGTTACATTCCAGATATTTTAAATCCTATATCAAAGGAAGACTGTACATATTCAGGTGGCACTACTAGTATACAGTCTTGCTTTGATATAGGTTCTATATAGTTTCTTTGATTTTAACTCTTAGTAATTATTGATTGTAAACAAGATATGTAGTTGTCTGGTAAACTGTATGTTTTTGCACTGAAGAGGGGCTAAAACTTAGCCCGAATCATCTGCAATTTTAATCGTATATTTATGTAATTTTAACTTGTTTGATTAATTGTAGTATTTTTAATTTTTAATATTAAACTTTTGGATTTGTGACTTGTATGTGATCTGTTGATGCTTGATTGTTTTATAAAATGGTAATGTATGTTTCTTGTTTATTATACAGAGTACATTCAAAATTGCAGGAAATCGATCCAGGTATACATATTTGTGTTCTAGTACCTAGGGTTATTTGCATTGTTTCAGAAAACGATTCTGTTTAATATAATTTGCAATTTTAACTGTGTACAATACCAACTTTAAATATGCACGTCCAGTAAGAAGTAAATATCATAAGCATGCATATACCTTAATTTAACAGTTTTAAAAGTGGTTAGTAGCTCAGTTTTCCTGCATAATGTAAAAATTGGCCCAAGACTTAAAAGCCACACAAAACTTTCTGAGACATTCATAGATTCATTTTTAACCGTAAAAGCATGAAACTGACGAAATTGGCAGAATAGGGGCGGTCCATAAATGATGTCACACTTTTTTTCCATATTTTTGACACCCCTCCCCCCCCCTTTGTCACAAAGTGTCACACTTCACCATAGCCCCCTCCCCCCCCCATTGTCACATGTCACGCTATATTACTTAAACATATACTTGCAGTTCAGAAACAAAGCACTACGTTATAAATCATATTTCGAACTTTATTTTTACACTTAACTATGTGTTTTAACGACATTTGTGAGCATAACAATAAAAATGATTCATGTACTTATTTTGTATGAAATAAGATTAAGGTTTATAACAAAAACATAATTAATATACAATAGTAATAAAATATTAATATTAAAGAGCAGTTGAAAACAGTTGTATTTTGGAATTTGAAATGGAATTTAATTTAAATCTATTTTATAAACACAAAATACTTTAATTTCAAAATAACTTCGAAATTTAATCTGCGGATTTTAATGCTTTTATTTTAACCAAAATGTGTGATGTCACATTTCTTCTTACCCCCTCCCACCCCCTTGTCACAAACTGTCACATTTTCATGAGCCCCCACCTCCCCCCTCCAAGAGTGACATCATTTGTGGAAGACCCCTAACTATTGAAGTGATTTGAAATCAGAGTTTTTTATTTTCGATAAATACGTTACATCTTGAATTATATTAACTGTTATACAAATTATAAGCGATTTCTGTCTCGTGACAAACTTTTTCGGGCAGTCATGCTCAGAATCATACATACAGTAGAGCGCCAATTATCCGAAGAAATCGGGATCGACCCTAGCTCGGATAAGCAAAAGTTCGGATAAATGGACAGACAATTTAAGGGATGTTCCTGACTATACTAAAACCTTCACAATTTATTCAGGCTTAGAACTGCCAGCACCAGTTAGTGTTGGCGTGTTTAAAAGTTGTTTTTTGTATATTTTTTATATTTTTCTTTTGTCTTTTTAATTTTTTTTTTTTGTTTATTTTTTATCATTTAAAATTTTCTTTTTCTCTTTTTATTATTTTCTGAACTTCAGAGATTATAATTTAAACAAAAAAACTTTCGATTGTTGCTTGCTTCAAAGAAGACATTCTTTTCAATGCTGCCATATCTGAATTCTTCTTAAATACGTTAGTTGAATAGATTGGCGTTCTTCTGTCGTTCGAGCCATTTCATAGCTGTTTCCAAACATTCAAAGGCTTCGTTATGTAATGAACCTCGGTTATTTTCAGAGCATTCATTTTCATTTTCAATTTTTTTTTCATATTGAATCTCATCGACAATCTCATCATCATTTAAAATCTGATATCCAGGGTCATGTACGTCACTATTTAACTACTCGTTAATTTCATTTTCTTCATAGCTTAGGATTCTTCCCATCTCCTTTATTGTTTTACATTCCTCATTTTCTGATCCACCATCAGTTTTTTCTTTATTTAAAATTTTATTCCAAGCATTTTTTAATGTTGAGTATTTTACTAGATTCTGGGAATCAGAAGCCATTATACAACAATCTTTCAAATCAATTTTTATGGTATCTGGGAATCAATCAGACTCTTCTGATAAAAAGACCATTTTTAACACTTGCTTTCTATAAAGTCGTTTGAATGTCTCTATCACACTTTGATCCATGGGTTAGATTAAAGATGTAACATTATGTGGAAAGAACTTTACCTGAAAAATGAGAGAAACAGAGTGTTTGGATAATTTGAAGTTCGGTTAAAAAATTTTTTTTGAGAGAAATAGGCTGTTCGGATAACTTGAAGTTCGGTTAATTGAAGTTCCAATAATTGGAGCTCTACTGCATTATTTCTGCTGTCAACATCACATTTAGTTAGTCTGTAAGAAATTTTTGTTTAATTTTTGTATTAAAAGATAGTGAGTAATGCATAGGTTTGAAAAACTCTCTAGGCAACCAATGTACCGAGCACTTCTAGGAAAGAAGCTTCATTGGTTTTAAAATCCGAATTGTATATTAACCCATGAAAACACACTAATCCGAATTCGTACTACCAAAATTTTTGTTTAATTTGTGTATTAAAATATAGTGAGTAATGCATAAGTTTGAAAAACCTACTAGGCAATCAATGTACCGAGCACTTCTAGGAAAGAAGCTTCATTGGTTTTAAAATCCAAATTGTATATTAACCCATGAAAACACACTAATCCGAATTCGTACTACCAAAATTTTTGTTTAATTTGTGTATTAAAATATAGTGAGTAATGCATAAGTTTGAAAAACCTACTAGGCAATCAATGTACCGAGCACTTCTAGGAAAGAAGCTTCATTGGTTTTAAAATCCGAATTGTATATTAACCCATGAAAACACACTAATCCGAATTCGTACTACCAAAATTTTTGTTTAATTTGTGTATTAAAATATAGTGAGTAATGCATAAGTTTGAAAAACCTACTAGGCAATCAATGTACCGAGCACTTCTAGGAAAGAAGCTTCATTGGTTTTAAAATCCGAATTGTATATTAACCCATGAAAACACACTAATCCGAATTCGTACTACCAAAATTTTTGTTTAATTTGTGTATTAAAATATAGTGAGTAATGCATAAGTTTGAAAAACCTACTAGGCAATCAATGTACCGAGCACTTCTAGGAAAGAAGCTTCATTGGTTTTAAAATCCAAATTGTATATTAACCCATGAAAACACACTAATCCGAATTCGTACTACCAAAATTTTTGTTTAATTTGTGTATTAAAATATAGTGAGTAATGCATAAGTTTGAAAAACCTACTAGGCAATCAATGTACCGAGCACTTCTAGGAAAGAAGCTTCATTGGTTTTAAAATCCGAATTGTATATTAACCCATGAAAACACACTAATCCGAATTCGTACTACCAAAATTTTTGTTTAATTTGTGTATTAAAATATAGTGAGTAATGCATAAGTTTGAAAAACCTACTAGGCAATCAATGTACCGAGCACTTCTAGGAAAGAAGCTTCATTGGTTTTAAAATCCGAATTGTATATTAACCCATGAAAACACACTAATCCGAATTCGTACTACCAAAATTTTTGTTTAATTTGTGTATTAAAATATAGTGAGTAATGCATAAGTTTGAAAAACCTACTAGGCATTCAATGTACCGAGCACTTCTAGGAAAGAAGCTTCATTGGCTTTAAAATCCAAATTGTATATTAACCCATGAAAACACACTAATCCGAATTCGTACTACCAAAATTTTTGTTTAATTTGTGTATTAAAATATAGTGAGTAATGCATAAGTTTGAAAAACCTACTAGGCAATCAATGTACCGAGCACTTCTAGGAAAGAAGCTTCATTGGTTTTAAAATCCGAATTGTATATTAACCCATGAAAACACACTAATCCGAATTCGTACTACCAAAATTTTTGTTTAATTTGTGTATTAAAATATAGTGAGTAATGCATAAGTTTGAAAAACCTACTAGGCAATCAATGTACCGAGCACTTCTAGGAAAGAAGCTTCATTGGTTTTAAAATCCGAATTGTATATTAACCCATGAAAACACACTAATCCGAATTCGTACTACCAAAATTTTTGTTTAATTTGTGTATTAAAATATAGTGAGTAATGCATAAGTTTGAAAAACCTACTAGGCAATCAATGTACCGAGCACTTCTAGGAAAGAAGCTTCATTGGTTTTAAAATCCAAATTGTATATTAACACATGAAAACACACTAATCCGAATTCGTACTACCAAAATTTTTGTTTAATTTGTGTATTAAAATATAGTGAGTAATGCATAAGTTTGAAAAACCTACTAGGCAATCAATGTACCGAGCACTTCTAGGAAAGAAGCTTCATTGGTTTTAAAATCCAAATTGTATATTAACCCATGAAAACACACTAATCCGAATTCGTACTACCAAAATTTTTGTTTAATTTGTGTATTAAAATATAGTGAGTAATGCATAAGTTTGAAAAACCTACTAGGCAATCAATGTACCGAGCACTTCTAGGAAAGAAGCTTCATTGGTTTTAAAATCCAAATTGTATATTAACCCATGAAAACACACTAATCCGAATTCGTACTACCAAAATTTTTGTTTAATTTGTGTATTAAAATATAGTGAGTAATGCATAAGTTTGAAAAACCTACTAGGCAATCAATGTACCGAGCACTTCTAGGAAAGAAGCTTCATTGGTTTTAAAATCCGAATTGTATATTAACCCATGAAAACACACTAATCCGAATTCGTACTACCAAAATTTTTGTTTAATTTGTGTATTAAAATATAGTGAGTAATGCATAAGTTTGAAAAACCTACTAGGCAATCAATGTACCGAGCACTTCTAGGAAAGAAGCTTCATTGGTTTTAAAATCCGAATTGTATATTAACCCATGAAAACACACTAATCCGAATTCGTACTACCAAAATTTTTGTTTAATTTGTGTATTAAAATATAGTGAGTAATGCATAAGTTTGAAAAACCTACTAGGCAATCAATGTACCGAGCACTTCTAGGAAAGAAGCTTCATTGGTTTTAAAATCCAAATTGTATATTAACCCATGAAAACACACTAATCCGAATTCGTACTACCAAAATTTTTGTTTAATTTGTGTATTAAAATATAGTGAGTAATGCATAAGTTTGAAAAACCTACTAGGCAATCAATGTACCGAGCACTTCTAGGAAAGAAGCTTCATTGGTTTTAAAATCCGAATTGTATATTAACCCATGAAAACACACTAATCCGAATTCGTACTACCAAAATTTTTGTTTAATTTGTGTATTAAAATATAGTGAGTAATGCATAAGTTTGAAAAACCTACTAGGCAATCAATGTACCGAGCACTTCTAGGAAAGAAGCTTCATTGGTTTTAAAATCCGAATTGTATATTAACCCATGAAAACACACTAATCCGAATTCGTACTACCAAAATTTTTGTTTAATTTGTGTATTAAAATATAGTGAGTAATGCATAAGTTTGAAAAACCTACTAGGCAATCAATGTACCGAGCACTTCTAGGAAAGAAGCTTCATTGGTTTTAAAATCCAAATTGTATATTAACCCATGAAAACACACTAATCCGAATTCGTACTACCAAAATTTTTGTTTAATTTGTGTATTAAAATATAGTGAGTAATGCATAAGTTTGAAAAACCTACTAGGCAATCAATGTACCGAGCACTTCTAGGAAAGAAGCTTCATTGGTTTTAAAATCCAAATTGTATATTAACCCATGAAAACACACTAATCCGAATTCGTACTACCAAAATTTTTGTTTAATTTGTGTATTAAAATATAGTGAGTAATGCATAAGTTTGAAAAACCTACTAGGCAATCAATGTACCGAGCACTTCTAGGAAAGAAGCTTCATTGGTTTTAAAATCCGAATTGTATATTAACCCATGAAAACACACTAATCCGAATTCGTACTACCAAAATTTTTGTTTAATTTGTGTATTAAAATATAGTGAGTAATGCATAAGTTTGAAAAACCTACTAGGCAACCAATGTACCGAGCACTTCTAGGAAAGAAGCTTCATTGGTTTTAAAATCCGAATTGTATATTAACCCATGAAAACACACTAATCCGAATTCGTACTACCAAAATTTTTGTTTAATTTGTGTATTAAAATATAGTGAGTAATGCATAAGTTTGAAAAACCTACTAGGCAATCAATGTACCGAGCACTTCTAGGAAAGAAGCTTCATTGGTTTTAAAATCCAAATTGTATATTAACCCATGAAAACACACTAATCCGAATTCGTACTACCAAAATTTTTGTTTAATTTGTGTATTAAAATATAGTGAGTAATGCATAAGTTTGAAAAACCTACTAGGCAATCAATGTACCGAGCACTTCTAGGAAAGAAGCTTCATTGGTTTTAAAATCCGAATTGTATATTAACCCATGAAAACACACTAATCCGAATTCGTACTACCAAAATTTTTGTTTAATTTGTGTATTAAAATATAGTGAGTAATGCATAAGTTTGAAAAACCTACTAGGCAATCAATGTACCGAGCACTTCTAGGAAAGAAGCTTCATTGGTTTTAAAATCCGAATTGTATATTAACACATGAAAACACACTAATCCGAATTCGTACTACCAAAATTTTTGTTTAATTTGTGTATTAAAATATAGTGAGTAATGCATAAGTTTGAAAAACCTACTAGGCAATCAATGTACCGAGCACTTCTAGGAAAGAAGCTTCATTGGTTTTAAAATCCAAATTGTATATTAACCCATGAAAACACACTAATCCGAATTCGTACTACCAAAATTTTTGTTTAATTTGTGTATTAAAATATAGTGAGTAATGCATAAGTTTGAAAAACCTACTAGGCAATCAATGTACCGAGCACTTCTAGGAAAGAAGCTTCATTGGTTTTAAAATCCGAATTGTATATTAACCCATGAAAACACACTAATCCGAATTCGTACTACCAAAATTTTTGTTTAATTTGTGTATTAAAATATAGTGAGTAATGCATAAGTTTGAAAAACCTACTAGGCAATCAATGTACCGAGCACTTCTAGGAAAGAAGCTTCATTGGTTTTAAAATCCGAATTGTATATTAACCCATGAAAACACACTAATCCGAATTCGTACTACCAAAATTTTTGTTTAATTTGTGTATTAAAATATAGTGAGTAATGCATAAGTTTGAAAAACCTACTAGGCAATCAATGTACCGAGCACTTCTAGGAAAGAAGCTTCATTGGTTTTAAAATCCAAATTGTATATTAACCCATGAAAACACACTAATCCGAATTCGTACTACCAAAATTTTTGTTTAATTTGTGTATTAAAATATAGTGAGTAATGCATAAGTTTGAAAAACCTACTAGGCAATCAATGTACCGAGCACTTCTAGGAAAGAAGCTTCATTGGTTTTAAAATCCAAATTGTATATTAACCCATGAAAACACACTAATCCGAATTCGTACTACCAAAATTTTTGTTTAATTTGTGTATTAAAATATAGTGAGTAATGCATAAGTTTGAAAAACCTACTAGGCAATCAATGTACCGAGCACTTCTAGGAAAGAAGCTTCATTGGTTTTAAAATCCAAATTGTATATTAACCCATGAAAACACACTAATCCGAATTCGTACTACCAAAATTTTTGTTTAATTTGTGTATTAAAATATAGTGAGTAATGCATAAGTTTGAAAAACCTACTAGGCAATCAATGTACCGAGCACTTCTAGGAAAGAAGCTTCATTGGTTTTAAAATCCGAATTGTATATTAACCCATGAAAACACACTAATCCGAATTCGTACTACCAAAATTTTTGTTTAATTTGTGTATTAAAATATAGTGAGTAATGCATAAGTTTGAAAAACCTACTAGGCAATCAATGTACCGAGCACTTCTAGGAAAGAAGCTTCATTGGTTTTAAAATCCGAATTGTATATTAACCCATGAAAACACACTAATCCGAATTCGTACTACCAAAATTTTTGTTTAATTTGTGTATTAAAATATAGTGAGTAATGCATAAGTTTGAAAAACCTACTAGGCAATCAATGTACCGAGCACTTCTAGGAAAGAAGCTTCATTGGTTTTAAAATCCAAATTGTATATTAACCCATGAAAACACACTAATCCGAATTCGTACTACCAAAATTTTTGTTTAATTTGTGTATTAAAATATAGTGAGTAATGCATAAGTTTGAAAAACCTACTAGGCAATCAATGTACCGAGCACTTCTAGGAAAGAAGCTTCATTGGTTTTAAAATCCGAATTGTATATTAACCCATGAAAACACACTAATCCGAATTCGTACTACCAAAATTTTTGTTTAATTTGTGTATTAAAATATAGTGAGTAATGCATAAGTTTGAAAAACCTACTAGGCAATCAATGTACCGAGCACTTCTAGGAAAGAAGCTTCATTGGTTTTAAAATCCAAATTGTATATTAACCCATGAAAACACACTAATCCGAATTCGTACTACCAAAATTTTTGTTTAATTTATGTATTAAAATATAGTGAGTAATGCATAAGTTTGAAAAACCTACTAGGCAATCAATGTACCGAGCACTTCTAGGAAAGAAGCTTCATTGGTTTTAAAATCCGAATTGTATATTAACCCATGAAAACACACTAATCCGAATTCGTACTACCAAAATTTTTGTTTAATTTGTGTATTAAAATATAGTGAGTAATGCATAAGTTTGAAAAACCTACTAGGCAATCAATGTACCGAGCACTTCTAGGAAAGAAGCTTCATTGGTTTTAAAATCCGAATTGTATATTAACCCATGAAAACACACTAATCCGAATTCGTACTACCAAAATTTTTGTTTAATTTGTGTATTAAAAGATAGTGAGTAATGCATAAGTTTGAAAAACCCTCTAGGCAATCAATGTACCGAGCACTTCTAGGAAAGAAGCTTCATTGGTTTTAAAATCTGAATTGTATATTAACCCATGAAAACACACTAATCCGAATTCGTACTACCAAAATTTTTGTTTAATTTGTGTATTAAAATATAGTGAGTAATGCATAAGTTTGAAAAACCTACTAGGCAATCAATGTACCGAGCACTTCTAGGAAAGAAGCTTCATTGGTTTTAAAATCCAAATTGTATATTAACCCATGAAAACACACTAATCCGAATTCGTACTACCAAAATTTTTGTTTAATTTGTGTATTAAAATATAGTGAGTAATGCATAAGTTTGAAAAACCTACTAGGCAATCAATGTACCGAGCACTTCTAGGAAAGAAGCTTCATTGGTTTTAAAATCCGAATTGTATATTAACCCATGAAAACACACTAATCCGAATTCGTACTACCAAAATTTTTGTTTAATTTGTGTATTAAAATATAGTGAGTAATGCATAAGTTTGAAAAACCTACTAGGCAATCAATGTACCGAGCACTTCTAGGAAAGAAGCTTCATTGGTTTTAAAATCCGAATTGTATATTAACCCATGAAAACACACTAATCCGAATTCGTACTACCAAAATTTTTGTTTAATTTGTGTATTAAAATATAGTGAGTAATGCATAAGTTTGAAAAACCTACTAGGCAATCAATGTACCGAGCACTTCTAGGAAAGAAGCTTCATTGGTTTTAAAATCCGAATTGTATATTAACCCATGAAAACACACTAATCCGAATTCGTACTACCAAAATTTTTGTTTAATTTGTGTATTAAAATATAGTGAGTAATGCATAAGTTTGAAAAACCTACTAGGCAATCAATGTACCGAGCACTTCTAGGAAAGAAGCTTCATTGGTTTTAAAATCCAAATTGTATATTAACCCATGAAAACACACTAATCCGAATTCGTACTACCAAAATTTTTGTTTAATTTGTGTATTAAAATATAGTGAGTAATGCATAAGTTTGAAAAACCTACTAGGCAATCAATGTACCGAGCACTTCTAGGAAAGAAGCTTCATTGGTTTTAAAATCCGAATTGTATATTAACCCATGAAAACACACTAATCCGAATTCGTACTACCAAAATTTTTGTTTAATTTGTGTATTAAAATATAGTGAGTAATGCATAAGTTTGAAAAACCTACTAGGCAATCAATGTACCGAGCACTTCTAGGAAAGAAGCTTCATTGGTTTTAAAATCCGAATTGTATATTAACCCATGAAAACACACTAATCCGAATTCGTACTACCAAAATTTTTGTTTAATTTGTGTATTAAAATATAGTGAGTAATGCATAAGTTTGAAAAACCTACTAGGCAATCAATGTACCGAGCACTTCTAGGAAAGAAGCTTCATTGGTTTTAAAATCCAAATTGTATATTAACCCATGAAAACACACTAATCCGAATTCGTACTACCAAAATTTTTGTTTAATTTGTGTATTAAAATATAGTGAGTAATGCATAAGTTTGAAAAACCTACTAGGCAATCAATGTACCGAGCACTTCTAGGAAAGAAGCTTCATTGGTTTTAAAATCCGAATTGTATATTAACCCATGAAAACACACTAATCCGAATTCGTACTACCAAAATTTTTGTTTAATTTGTGTATTAAAAGATAGTGAGTAATGCATAAGTTTGAAAAACCCTCTAGGCAATCAATGTACCGAGCACTTCTAGGAAAGAAGCTTCATTGGTTTTAAAATCCGAATTGTATATTAACCCATGAAAACACACTAATCCGAATTCGTACTACCAAAATTTTTGTTTAATTTGTGTATTAAAAGATAGTGAGTAATGCATAAGTTTGAAAAACCCTCTAGGCAATCAATGTACCGAGCACTTCTAGGAAAGAAGCTTCATTGGTTTTAAAATCCAAATTGTATATTAACCCATGAAAACACACTAATGCGAATTCTTACTACCAAAATTTTTGTTTAATTTATGTATTAAAAGATAGTGAGTAAAGCGTAAGTTTGAAAAACCCTCTAGGCAATCAATGTACCGAGCACATCTAGGAAAGAAGCTTCATTGGTTTTAAAATCCAAATTGTATATTAACCCATGAAAACACACTAATCCGAATTCGTACTATCAAAATATTTGTTTAATTTATGTATTAAAAGATAGTGAGTAATGCATAAGTTTGAAAAACCCTCTAGGCAATCAATGTACCGAGCACTTCTAGGAAAGAAGCTTCATTGGTTTTAAAATCTAAATTGCACATTAACCCATGAAAACACACTAATCCGAATTCGTACTATCAAAATTTTTGTTTAATTTATGTATTAAAAGATAGTGAGTAATGCATAAGTTTGAAAAACCCTCTAGGCAACCAATGTACCGAGCACTTCTAGGAAAGAAGCTTCATTGGTTTTAAAATCCAAATTGTATATTAACCCATGAAAACAAACTAATGCGAATTCGTACTACCAAAATTTTAAATGCCAGCGTTTTTTTTTTTTTTTTTAATATGTTTTTGTTAATTGCATTTTTCATTACAAAATGAAATTTTTGATAAAAATAAATATCATAGTTCGATTTCTCATTAAATTTTGTATCTGAATCATGCATGGGGGTCTGTCCAGACCTTACTTTCAGGATCCTGTTTTTGTGACATTGTGAACAGTTTTTTATATTTGTGAAAAATCTAGTCATAATTTTGTGAATTTGAAATTATCGTTATATCCAGGTTCTTGCTTATACATTTTTAAGAAGATATATGTATTTAACATACATATATTTCCTTTATATATGTAAAAGTGATAGGTTCTGATTTTACTTTTAAATGAATAAGATTGTGAAATGTTCAATTTAGAGATGGAAAAATTTTGAGGAAGGACTATTTTTAAGACAAATAATTTTGTGAAGGGTCGGTACTGTTTTCAGATGGATAATTTTGTGAAGGCTCCTGTTTTAACATGAACAATTTTGTGAAGGGTCCTTTAAAGAACCCAATTTCTTCCTAAACAGATCCTTGATGTGTTATATTTTATTACCACTCTACTGCAAACAAAATTATACGCAGTTGAAATTACGGAATTCCAAATCGCATTAGTGTGGAGTGAGCGGATGGTGAACCGAAGTGTGCAGTCCACGAATTTAATTGCCAGTCAGTGTTAATAGTTTAATGAAATAAAGAATCTGTGAAACAGTTAATTTTGCATATTTGTCATAAAGTAAAAGTATAATATATATTTTATTTCTGTTGTCAACACCCTTTTTACCCAACTAACATGTAGCGTACAACGATGAATGAAGTATCATTGGAAAGGATTTTTTTCCCGTCATCTGACGTTGAATACAGAATTTCCGTTAAAATAATTTATTTGTTTGAAATTTCACTTATGCTGTGCTTATTACTGTGGACAACTATACGTCTCGCTCTCAAACATTACTAAATATAACAACATTTTTGTATCAATCGGTGAAAATGAAACGCAACAAATACGAGAAGTTTGCATTCTAACACCCAACAAGGTGTATATATATACAAAGGAGTACTGTAGATTATAACTGTGTTTCATTGTAACTTAACTGTATGTGCTTACAACATTTTTACGATTTTACAACATAAAATTCGGCTTTTTTTTCTTCACTTCGTTTACAAATAATCAACACCTATTCCATTTCTTTGAAAAATTGAGGAGGGCGGGGCAGCTAAGTGAGAATTCTTCGCACGAATCCACTATGTTTTCGCTTTAGAATGCCAACTTTGACAGCATTTTCTCACTACAAAATGTACACAAAATGGTAAAAGTGAAACTTGAATATTTGCAGTATTTTATCTAACTTCGGAGAAGTACATGAACAATGTCCCATTTTCAATGGTATATTATAACAGTTTAATTTAGACTATTTACAACAAATCATACATCAAATTGAAGGTAAACTAATCTAGTTTTTCTTGCAAATGTTCAATGTGTGCAATTTAGTTACGCGGCACACATCCAACCTAAAGTCCAATTCTTTCCACTCTTCGGTTAACAAGTCCGGTGTAATTGAAGCAATAGCTTCTTCAATTCTGTGCCTCAACTCTGGCAAATCATTAGGCAGCCGCGGAACGTAGGCACGGTTAGGCAACTGAAGTTCAAGATTTGCTTTCCGAACAGATTTTTTTGGACTACGCGGATAAGATGTTCTGACACTATCAACATCCTGTACAGACACTTTTGGTTATGCCGTGGATGTGTGCCTTATAACTAAAGTTGCACACTGTAAAAAAAAAAAAAAAAAAAAAAAAAAAAAAAAAAAAAAAAAAAACGGACTAAAAAACGGAAATACTACTGGCAATCTAGACGCCAGTACTATTTCCATTTTTTTACTGGAATTTTTACACATAAATAACAGAAAATTTTCCGTTTTTAATCAGAAAAACCGAAAATTTTCTGTAATTTATGGGTAAAAATTCCCGTAAAAAAACGGAAATAGTACTGGCGTCTAAATTACCAGTAGTATTTCCGTTTTTTAGTCCGTTTTTTTTTTTTTCTTACAGTGCACATATTAAACATTTGCATAAAAACTAGGTTAGTTTATCTTCAGTTTGATGCATGATTTGTGGTAAAAATTCTAAATTAAACTGTCATATTATACCATTGAAACTGGGACGTTATTTTATGGATACCCTATACTTGAAGAATATAAATATCAAATTAAAGTAATATTGTTATTCTTAAGTGAGAGCCATTGAACAGAAAATAATTTTGTTCATAAGTTTATGGCTTTGTCTCTAATTATTTTTCCACTTATGTTTTTCTAATATTAGAATATTTTCATCACAAGATTTCTTCACTACATAATTAAATATGAGTGTTCATACACAATGATTTTTTTAACTCATGACATTGCTTCAGGAAATACCACAGCATTGGAGTTTGGGATTATCTTATTTACCCTATAACTTCAAAGGAAAATCAAATGATGCAGTATCTCCAACATATAATCATCTCGTAACGCAAGGTCAAATTACATTCTTAAGTATGTTTCTGAATCTTACATAAGAATTGGATATGAATGCAATGCTATAATTTTAGCTTAGCTGTTAGTCTGTTTAAAGACCGAAAAAATATTTTAAATAGCTTCACACCAGTGTTTGAGAATATTTAAAGCCTCAAAAATAACGGATATTTTTGTCATAGTTGATTTTGAAAAGAATATCTAATTATTGTTTTCTTTGTGCAATTTAAATGTTTTTAGAATTAGTGTAGTTTGACGCAAACATTGGCTTTGTTTTTTAACACTATTTTTTTTAACTCGCTTGGTTTTTGTATGTAAAAATAGATGCAGAAAATGTTTATTAAATCGTTAAATTTAAAAAGAGAACATCACCTTTCCATAAACGCAGGGCCGAAACTAGCTTTTTCTGCACTCGGGGCAAACATGGATTTTGGAGTCCCCCCCCCCCCCTTCCGCAAAGTATATTTATAAAGATAATTTTACTAATTTTCTAATAGACAACTTACTTTAAAATTCAAAATATGCAATCATAAAATATGTAATACTGAACTACGTAATCTACAATGGCGGATTCAAGGGCGAGGTCACGGGGAGTCATGACCCTCCTCTGAACACCAACAAAAATAGTCTAAATATTATTTTAAAAATGAAATATACAGTAGAATCCCGATTAACCGAGTTTCCGCTTTAACCGAGTTATTTTCTTCTGATGGACTGATGTCTTCCATTATTATGAAAAACCATTATAAATGAAGTGTTAGGTGAAGATAAAAGAGCAGCCGTAAAAAGTTAGAACTCTGATTTTCTGGCCAGAATGGGAAAAAAAATGGTCATAACTTAAAAGAAAAAAAATATGCCCAATTTTTTTCCTATTCTGACCAGAAAATCAGAGTTCTAACTTTTTACGGGTGCTCTTTCATCTTTATCTAACACTTCATTTATAATGTCTGTTTCTGTTTCATAATCATGGAAGACATCAGTCCATCAGAAGAAAATGATCCATTCCAAAGGTATAATCCTTCATTTGGCGCCCCTTCGTTCTGGCGCCCAGGGCACATGCCTCCTCTGCCCCCCCCCCCTCCCTTAGTTTCGGCCCTGCATAAACATATAAATTCATAAACATTTTCTTTTACTTAAGTAAGGTGTCACGCAAACTACATATATACACAAATAAACAATTTGAGATGTTTCGGTTTCATTACAGATAAAAACTCTTATCGTTAAAAATTCATCATCGATCAAGACGAATGACACCGGACAATGAAATATATGCAACATGCAAAACACATACTCGCCTCCTATTGTCAATTATGAAATGAAATAAAGATAATGATTTCAGATTGTTTACTTATGTGGCTCCCCGTATTCGAGTCCCCCAATTTGAAAGGTAGTTTTGCGAAGTTGAAATTTAAATTAAAAAAGTTTAATATTGAATTAATTACGAAACCACCCTAAAGTTAAAGAATTCACTTACTAAGCAGTTTGATCCAGCAAAACAAGAAGACCTATCAGGAGTTTATGAGATTCTTTACGTTAATGATAAGGTGCACATAAACCCTTTATCTACTGACGATACTTATAAGTACCATTAAAATATCTTTTTAAAAAATTCATTTAATACATCGATTAGTAGTAATACAGTTTAGAATGAGTTACAGTTGCATTACTTTATCTTGTTCTAAAAGCCTTATTGGTTACACAAAACAAAAATATTTTTAAAAGGATGATTTCTTTTGCCTTTGCATCTTTTCAGCTATCTTGACATTAGGGGGGGGGGGGGATTTTTCAATTGGGAAATATTTATATGTTTCTATTGTAAGAACATTATATTTGTACACTTCCTAATTCTACAAAATGGAAAAAAAAGTATTTAAAATAAAAGATTTGAGTGGGGTCATAAATATTGCACAAAATCCCTATAAATTCAAATTTAATTAATCCTTCTAAAATTTATTAAATGCTTATGTAAATCTTCTAGTGTAGTTTCAAAAATTCACGAGAAATGCTTTAGAAGATAAAATTTCCATGAATTCATAATTCAGTACGTAAAGGGTTAAATATTACTTGGAAATGACTGGGAGAAATTTTACTATCAGAAAAGGGGAGCACGAGTCAGACATTATGTTTGCCGTGCAAAAACAGCTTTACCAGATTATATTTCGATTGGGGGGGGGGGGGATACGAATATTGTTCAATGACAGTAAATTGATTTTTGTTTCAAATTGTTATAGAAAATTTAGAATAAGGGAATCCATTGAGATCTATGCTTCTATGCACGTAGAGATGGTCTGCAACGGTACCTTTTCCTTTGTTATTCCAATTTTATGGTTGAAATTATTATATATTTTAAAGAAAACTCGAATAGGGGGAGCCACATAAGTAAACAATCTTAAATCATTATCTTTATTTCTTTTCATGATTGACAATAGGGGGCGGGTATGTGTTTTGTATGTTGTATATATTTCATTGCTGGGTGTCATTCGTCTTGATCGATGATGAATTTTTATGATAATGTTTATTTTATTTTTATTTTTTTTTTAAATCTCTAATAAAACAGAAACATGTCAAGTTCTTTATTTGTTTACAGTATGACTTCAAAAATCCGGCATCATCGGAACCGAGACTATGCTGGATTTTTGAAAATTCCGGATTTTTGAAGGACTATCAAAAGTAGTAAATAGGAATATCAAAAGCCGTTTTATATTCTTAATGGTGCCGTTAGCCATAATTTAATTCATTATTAAGTGATAATTATGTAAGAAAAAAGAGAAAATTAAATATTAAAAAAACGTACTTTAATTGATATTGTCTATGCTACAGAAAAAAAATTTAATACAGAGTGAAATTTTTCTTCTCTTGTAATTTCGGAAACATTGATGTCAACTTTGTTTGCTTCAATTTTTTTGACCATTCTTTAACAAGTTTTTATTTATTTTTTTGTTTTTTATACAAATGAAGAATGTCGGAAATACAGTCTGGTTTCTTTAAAACATATATTAATTCTCTAATCAAATTTATGCATTTTTCTAGTGACACCTTTTTTTCTGCCGGTTGTTCATCCTTGTCTTATGAGCTGTATTTAGCAGTATCGGCGATTCTAATTAGTATAGCATCAGTGATCTTGCTGTATGTTAAATTTTTCATTGTTGATGCATTTTCATTAAAGCTTAACGAATCATCTATATCCCTATTTTCGACACTTATTGCATTTTCAGATTTTGCGTGTTCAATCAGCTCATAAATTTCAGGATTTTCACGGCAAATTTAAAAGCCTGAAAATTTTTCCTCATCATTGGTGTTGCCGGTGCCAAAAATTCGTCCAGGCCATACATTGTGCCATGCATTCGCCCAAGTTGCCTCCAAAGTTGTTCCCGTTGCTAAGGAACAGTGCAGCTCCCAGAATATTTGTTTATAAAATAATCGCCTCCGACAAATGAAAAAAAAAAAGGCAAATATTCTTTTTTTGAATTTTTACCTTCGATCTTGAAGTTTTTAATTCATAAAGAATTGCGATTTTTATTCTCCCATAACCTAGAAGTGTAAAAGAAAAAGTTAGGGAAAAGATGGTTTTGATGCCGGATTTTTGAAGTTGCCGGAATTCTGAATGCCGGATTTTTGAAGTCATACTGTATATATATTGTGTGACACCTTACTTAAGTAAAAGGAAATTTTTATGAGTTTATATGTAAAAATAGAATTTTGTAATCGATTTTTTGCTTACTTCTTGATATACTAGAATTATAAAAATTATGTTCACATGTGTGTTTCCAATGACAATACAACTTTTAACATCTTTAGAACTTAATTATAAATTGATGAATTAATTTTAAGGCATTTTTCCGTCAGCCTGTAACAGGTGATAAATCGCCGAATATTCTTTCTGCTTACATTTGTATACGAGTTACAACATCAATGGAATTAATTATGCGCTAAATCATGCTCGGCAAAATAGTTCAAATGGCTGTGAAACTACAACAACGAAATATTTTAAACAATAAAAAGTAGAAAATATAAATAAAACAATAAAGAGTATAACATATATATTTTTAATGCGTTTCAATCAATTACTAATTTGATATTAATAAAATTATTTTTAAAAGTTGAGAAATCGATTTAGAAATCCTAAAAATATAAGCTTTAATAGTGTTTCTTTTTTTCCTTTATGTTGACATATCTGAAAAAAGAAACAGAAAAAAATAATAATTTTTTTCAATAAGTTCACAGCTCCGCTTTCTACCAAGCTTAAAACTAGTATGTTGTGGCCATCACAAAACTTTCTTCCATATAAATCACGTCAATTAAATCATTTAAATGGTACAAGAAATTACATCCATTTAGCACCAATTCATATCAAAGTATATCTGAACTTATCCCTCTAAGTGTTTGGGGCGTAATATTCCGTTCACTAAGCTCCAGGTTTCACAACAATATAAGCAATATTTAAGATAATATAATTCTATAGATTTAATGAATTTTAAATACATTGAAGAATGATTAATACTCTCAAGGATTACTTTCATATTTGTAATTGAGTTTTTTTTTTTATAATGTTGAAAGAATCATATTTTCTTAGCATTTAAAACAAACGAAAACAACATTACAATTTTACCCTTTTGCAAGACGCTCGGAGGGTTAAAGTTTGGTGAAATTCAGTGCATTAGTTCTTGAGAAAGAGCGTCCACAAAATTTGTGTCACATACATACAGACAAACAGACAGACAGTCACAGACTCACAAACAGACATTTTGTAAAAATATGTTTTTCGGAATCTCTGATCCCTAAAACGTGCAAATCCGTCGAAAATTTTCACGAATCCAATACTTTCTTCTTGTAAAGATAGAAGGAAGTAAAAAGGCAGTGAATTTTCGATAAGCGAGTTCGAAATTAATGTATTTTAACAGAAATATTTTTGGAGGAAATCATGAATTGCAGTTATGAAATTAGGCGTTGTTTTCAAGATAAATATTGAATGCTTACAAAAACGTGTTTTAAAAAAATATATGTTTTTGCTTTTATGCCTATTCTAAATTTGAATATCCTAAACATCAAGTTCGTATTTAGCTAGTTTTGAATGACACTGCAATGATGTAAACTGGAAATTTCAAAAATAAATTTTCCATTTATATATACACATATATATATATCTATATATATAACCATTATATAATATTACAATTCATCTTTTTTTTTAATAAAAATTAATGAATTGAGTATCGATAGATTACACTGACATTATACATAATAAAACTGGAACAACTATTATTAATTTAACGAATCATTAGTGAATTGTTTCTACTTTAATAAAACAATATCCTAATCACCAATATATGAAGTATTAAAAAATTAAAACTTTCAAAATTGGCGAACGGAAAATCAACAGGAAGGCGAAATCATATAAAGAACAAGAAAATAATGAAATATAGGAAATCGTAAATATTTGAAATATTTTGTAAAACAATTTGTAACAAAAAAATAATTTAACCAATGAAATAAGACCTGAAATAATGAATCATTGTCAGCATCAACTAATCCTTTGCACGAAAGGTATGATCTCAAAATTTAAAAACATTAATTCAAAAAGAAAAACTACAAAATGATCTTAATATAAGAGAACAATTATGAATAAAATTGGAACTAATGATTCGTAACTCGTTTTCAAGGGCAATATTACGAAATCATTAGTAAAAAGTGGTTAATTTCTGAGGAAGAAATAATAAGCTACTAGCTTAAAAGCTTATTTCTTCTATTGCCCAATTAACCACACCATAAAAAATGAAAGAAATATATAATTAATCAATGTAAGACCACGACAGAACAATATCACGCACAATAGAAATAAAATGGAACATGTGAGTTAAAAACTTACTCAGCAATAGAATTTTTAAATACCGTATTTGAATCGTGATCATGCATCCCCTAAATCACAGCAAAAACCCGCCATATTAATGGGTTACATATATATGTATGGTTTTTAAGTTTTAATAGGATACATTACTTCTTGGTGTAAATACCAGTTGATTCAAAATGGAAGGAATATCATAAGCCGCTGATAATATAAATGCACTTCCAATTGCAGAAAAAATGAAAAAGAAAAATCAATTCATGTACATATTTTCCTCGATTAGTGCGGTTAGTTAACTCCGAAGATATTACCGCACTAATCAAAACATACATTGAATTGGGAAAAATTGCAATAGATCCACAGCCAAACTTTCTAAAAAAATCAGTATACATAAATAGACAATGCAATGACGCACTATGATATTGTTTTTGAATTTTTATAAATTTCCATTAACATAAACAGCTCAGCTAATTTAATAAGTATCAGTTGAGAAACATTGAAAAGTCAATTTAAATTTTAATTCTGCATTATTACAGTTCTTTCGGTTATTTATGTTAAGTTATAGGTTATTTGTTTTATGTACATTATTTGAAGCGCTCGGGGGAACAAGATACATAAGCCTTATTTTGATAAAAATCTAAGTATCTTCATAAGAATGTGTCCCAAAATGGTCTCTAGCCACTCAACAAATGTTACTAAAAAACAAAGAGAGATTGCGACATAATGCCTCAAAGTTGTTGTTCCCCAAATAAAACATATGGTTTATTTCCAGTCAACAAAGGCACAAGCCACATAAAATCCACAATGGCGGACAAGCAATAGATGTCGTGTAAACGAAGAGTGTTTGAAAGTGATGCAATCATTAGTGAAAGTAAAAACGACTTTGATTCAGATGATACTATTAAAGGACTGAGATCATTCCAACAGATTGGAGTTCTAATTCTTCATCAGAAGAGGATATCTTGATAATTAATTTTATGACATAGAACCTTGTTGCTGTATTTCTAGTGTGGCATGTGACATTTATTACTCAATACAATGATTTTCATGTTTTAGCATGTTTTTTATTAGTTTCGGTGACCTAAACAGATATTTAAAACATGAAGTAACATTTTACCATTGGTTCACCATAAATATGTCATAATTCGCAAAAAAAAAAAAAAAAAAAAAAAAAAAAAATTATGTACAAATTTTTCTCGATTACTGCGGTTAGTTAACCCCTCGGATATTACCGCACTAATCGAAACCTATATTGAATTGGGAAAAAGTGCAATAGATCCACAGTCAACATTCTAAAAAAGTCAGTAAACATAAATAGGCAATACAATAACGTTCTATGATATTGTTTTGACTATAGAAAATTATTTAAATTCCCATTGTCGCTTATGACCTTTTTTATTTCAAAATTGTCGTTGAAAATTTGTATTGGTTCCCATTGTGGCATGTGTCCTTTTTTCTTACAAAATGACACATTTTCAAGAAAGTTAATATTGGAGAACTAGTAAAAAAAAAAAAAAAAAAAAAAACTGTGCCTTCAGTACTATAGAGTTCGGAACACATTGAGCAGCAAAGGGGAAGATTTGAGAAAACTGCTTCAAACTGCATATTTAAGAAAACTCTTTCAATATATAACCCATATCAGCCAGAGCTTCTGCTTAGCTATTTTCGAGGTATCTGGGGAACAGGCTGTTGTAGAAGCTGTGGACAAGGATGACGAGAATGTGTAAATTAGAGGTCTGCACGGGCCCGGGCTTGACCCGAGGACCGTACCCGGCAGGACCGGCAAAATGAAGGCGAATTTTCAAACGGGCAGGCAGAATTGTGACAATTTTTTCAACGGGCCGGTAAAAAAATTGAACGGGCCTGCAGGGCCGGGCCGGGCCGGGCCGATAAAAAAAATTAATCGGGCCTGTCGGCCCGATATAAGAATTTAAGCAAAACAGATAGAATACGAGCCATTTTCAATTAACATGACTTTCTCGAGAAGTATAAATGTGCGTCACAAGCCGATACGAGTTTAACAACATCAATACAGAAATGTAACATGCCCATCGTAGAGATCGGCATCGTACAGTTACATGATGTCTGATCCCGGCAGGGCCGTAGCGACCGCGCCTCAGCAAAGCCAGGTGCCCAGTAGTGAGCTATTGTACCTTTCAGCCAAATGTTTTTTTTTACTTTTAAAATTATTTTTTTGTGTAATTATTATTATTAATTATTTTATTTAATAGCATTTTATTTTGTTTTATCGAAATTCAATTTTTTTTTTTTTTTTTTTTTTTTTTGTCAAAGATCTTGATCAGATTTAGAAATAGAAAACAGATATGTGCTTTTCTTCTATATCCACCATTCTTTATAAAAGTTTTTGAAGGCTGTAAGTTCTACTTAAAAAATAAAATGGCATTTTTGTATTTTTGGGATGCGCCTATCAATGGGCGAAAAAGGTGAAACCAAATGTTCAAAACTTCTTTAATGCTATTACTTCCTCCAACCAAAACAGATATGGGCTTTTTTTCTAGAGCAACCATTCTTTTTAAAGGGGCCCAGATGAAAGAAATTTTGCAGGCTCTAAATTCTTTTTGAGTTGTCTATTTTAAGGCCCCCTATAAAAGTGCGGAAAAGTTGGAGCCCAAGATTCAAAACTTTTAAACCCATTTTTTTATTAAAATTTTTAAAAAATATGCTTTTTAATCTCACTGAGGGACCCAATAAGTTTCAAAACTTCGTTATACTATTACTTCCTTCAACCAAATGTGCTTCCTTTCTATAGTCATTATTCTTTTTAAAGGTGCCCAGATGAAAGAAATTTCGCACGCTCTTAATACTTTTTAAATTGTCTTTTTTGGGGCCCCCAATAAAAGTGAGGAAAAGTTGCAACTCAAGATTCAAAACTTTTAGGCCCCCTTTTTATTATTCAAATGTTTTAAAAATATGCTTTTTAATCTCGTTGGGGGCCCCAACAAGATTCAAAGCTTTCTTAATACTATTACTTCTTTTGACCAAAACAGATATGCGCTTTCTTTCTATAGCCAGTATTCTCTTTAAAGGTGCCCAGATGAAGAAATTTTGCAGGCTCTAAATTCCTTTTGAACTGTCTTTTTTAAGGGCCCCTATAAACGGGAGGAAAAGTTGGAGCCCAAGATTCAAAACTTTTAGGCCTCATTTTTTTATTCAAATGTTTCTAAAATATGCTTTTTAATCTCGTTGGGGGTCCCCAATAAGGTTCAAAGCTTTCTTAATACTATTACTTCTTTTGGCCAAAACAGATATGCACTTTCTTTCTATAGCCAGCATTCTCTTTAAAGGTTCCCAGATGAAAGAAATTTTGCAGGCTCTAAATTTTTTTTGAATTGTCTTTTTTAAGGCCCCATATAAACGTGAGGAAAAGTTAGAGTCCAAGATTCAAAACTTTTAGGCTCCATTTTTATTATTCAAATGTTTTAAAAATATGCTTTTTTATCTCGTTGGGGGCCCCAATAAGTTTCAAAACTTCCTTAATACTATTACTTCCTTCAACCAAATGTGCTTTCTTTTTCTACAGTCACGATTCTTTTTAAAGGTGCCCAGATGAAAGAAAATTTGCAGGCTCTAAATACTTTTTTAATTGACTTTTTTGGGACCCCCTATAAAAGTGAGGAAAAGTTGGAACTCAAGATTCAAAACTTTTAGGCCTAATTTTTATTATTCAAATGTTTCTAAAATATGCTTTTTAATCTCGTTGGGGGTCCCCAATAAGGTTCAAAGCTTTCTTAATACTATTACTTCTTTTGGCCAAAACAGATATGCACTTTCTTTCTATAACCAGCATTCTCTTTAAAGGTTCCCAAATGAAAGAAATTTTGCAGGCTCTAAATACTTTTTTAATTGACTTTTTTGGGACCCCCTATAAAAGTGAGGAAAAGTTGGAACTCAAGATTCAAAACTTTTAGGCCTAATTTTTATTATTCAAATGTTTTTAAAATATGCTTTTTAATCTCGTTGGGGGTCCCAATAAGGTTAAAAACTTTCTTAATTCTATTACTTCTTTTAACCAAAACAGACATCCCTTTTTTATATAGCTACCATTCTTTTTAAAATCTGCCCAGATGAAAGAAATTTTGCAGGCTCCAAATACTTTATAAATTTTCTTTTTTGGGGCCGCTCTTAAAAGTGAGCAAAATTCGGAGCTCAAGATTCAAAACTTTTAAGCCTCATTTTTTTTTTTTCAAATGTTCAAAAAATATAAGCTTCTTAATCTCGTTGGGGACCCCAATAAGCGGGCATCTATGTGCATTGCATATGCCGCCTATCACCTTATGTTCGACCTGTTTCGTTTTTAACATTTCCTTTCTCTTGTCTCGATAAATTACTTATGTTAACGATACATAAATTATATTGTTCATCTATTTAATCTACTAGCAGAGCTTCGCCCGCTTCGCTGATTGCTTTTTAAAAAAAAAATAACCTATTTTTTGGAGTTCTCCATTGGGGCCTTCACTGCCTTCCGCAGCGTAAACCTGTTCTGGATATATTCCCGCTCCGATCATGAATCAAACAGTCATTGAATTATTGTATTTTTTTTCGATAAAAGTGATAGTGTCCAGATAAAAGTGAAATTTTCCAGCATCGTAGCTCATGTTGCTACAGGAACAAATTTGTTATTTTTCCACATCAGCTTAATTATGACAGCAGCAAAATCTAGTGGATAATTCTTCGGTTTCAGAAAAAAATTGTAAAAAAAAAACTCCGCAAAACGCAAAAAAAATGTGTAAAAATCTTATAAAAAATTGGGCAAAAATTCAAAAATCGCTGAGAGAAAATTGATTATATCAAGCCAAAAGATTGAAACTGGAATGTTAAAAAATCGCCGTGAAAGACAAAAATACGCTAAAAATAACATAAAATGTTCGTAGAAAATTCAGAAATTTCTATGGGTATATTTTCTATATTGAGCTAACAGACGGAAACCTGATCCCTTTTAGGGATGTCAAAAATCCGTGCCGCAGATGGCAAAATTTTTACTATATTGGAATAAAAGATTGAAACTGGGTTCCTTTTACACACTCTCTCTCTCCAAAAATAAATAAATAAATAAATAAATAAATAAAAAATCAGTGAATTGAAGGATTTTTTCCGTAACTTTTTCTTTCGTTCAAGCACACACACAAAAAAGCTTTGATTTGATTTGCTCATTTTCTGCGAAAATATAGAAAACTCACCAATCTAACGGAAAAATTACCTAACATCCTTACTAAATATAAAGATGCATTTTTGTCAAATCAAATCACAGGAGTGTTCCGCCAACTTTGCTGCATTGCACTTTTCTCTATTAACTGAACTTTTACGCATGACTTTTTTCCTTCATAACACGAAGAAGTCGCGAATCAAAGATCGAAATTTCTAGAAATTTTCCCTTCTAAAGACGAAAATTTCTTACATACAGGTAACCTTCCTGTCAAATTTTGTCCTGAACAAAAAAACATCTGGTCAGACAAAGAAAAACTCTGGACAGACAAACATCTGTCTTTATTATTATCTACTAGGAAACCCATCTTCGTTGCCCACAGAAAGTTACCTTCTATCCGAAGATATTTTTTCTTCTTCTTAAATTTCAACTTGGGTGACAATTTTTTTTAATTAGTAAATCTGTACATATTCTGTACTGTATTTAATAAAAGGCACCAATCCGAGCAGGAAAAAAATTGTTATAAGTTAATATTTTCTGCTTAAAGAAAATCTGTCTGGGCCACGCGGATGGCAATGTCAAAATGAAGAGAAAATTGAAAATACGAAAACGACTTCCATATTTTTTATTTATTTATTTTGTTTATGAGCAATACTTAGCGGTTTATAACATTTGTAAAAGGAATTCAGTTTCAAACTTTTTTGCCAAATTTTGTCCTTTGCTGTTTTTAAAATTTTCGAGAATTTTTATGTGATTTTTAGCTTTTTTTCACTTTTCTGGTAGTTTTTTTAATATTCGTAAAAAAAATATAAACCCGGTTTCAATCTTTTAGCCCAATATAAGTAAAGTTTGATCTCTATGAACATCGAATTTTTTTATGCAATTTTTGGCGTTCTTTCGCGTTCTTCGGCGATTTTTTTGACATTTTTTCCCTAAATGGAAGAATTCTCAGTTAAATTTTGCAAGTCCTTTGATTAAATTCACGTTGTAAGAATATCAAATCTGTTGCTGTAGCAACGGGAACGAAATGTTGAAAATTTGAATTTAATCTGGATCGAAATAAAAAAATTACAGTAATTCAAGTTTCGTATGATTGGAGATCGGAGCGGACATAGTCCCTGTGGGTGTACGTTGCCGAAAGCAGTGCAGCCCAACTGCAAATTCGTTCAATTTGAAGTTCGTTTTGGAAAATCCGATCAGCGAAACTCCGCTGGTGTTGTTATAAAATGGAACTCGCGTGGAAAATTAAATATAGATATTTATCAAAAATCTTTAAGGGGGGGGCCCCGAAAAATATGTTTTTTTTTGGGGGGGGGGGGGGGCTCTGAAGACCTTGCTACGGCCCTGGATCCCGGGTTTAATATTTTCAGCAGACTCGTGCCGTGACGGAACTGATTCTAATCGTTCTCAGGATGTGCAGGGCAGGCATTATGTTTTTTGAAAGTATTTATAGCGATAATGAACTTCTGTTAACAGTATCTTTGAAATATACCTTAAGGTGGTTCTCATATTCACTGCTCAACAATACGAAACTTTCAGGCACATTTTCTGACTCATTTTTAACTATAAAGGCATAAAATTGACAGGCCTGACTATTGAAGGCATTTGGAATCGAATAGCGTTTTCCATTTTTGATAAATTACTTACAGAGATAAGATATTCTTTTCACGTGACTATACGTTTTTCTCTTTTCCTGTGCTATCGTTTCCGGAAATTCGATTCAAAACGCGAACTTTGGCAGTATTTTCTGAAAGATATATTGCTTTTATATAAGAAAAAAAACGGCATTTACATAGTGTCTGAATAAGAATTCCCATCCAATCTTACGCGTTTTCGAAAAGAAATGAATTCATAAATGTGTCGAAATGTAACTCTTTTGGGTTTGAGAAAAACCTTAAAAATGAGAGAAATATTTTCACAAATCTACTTTTTATTATACACCTTCAAAAGTTATCAAGTTTTTAACCCTTTATTATAAACTACATTAATTTTTTAATGAATCCTTATTTGAATTTTGAAACGTCTGTAGAGACGATGGCTAAAACACTGAAAGTATTCGTTAATGTTTTCTATTGTGTGTTTTCTGTTTTGCGAACACATAGTAATCTAAAATATACAGTAAAATGGCCCCATAAATATGTATGTAAGATTCATTAAAATAATCTTAATTGTATAGCGAGAAAAACCGAATTTTTTGTAGAAATTGAGTAGGGCCGGGCCTGTTTTCACTGCGTTTTGTACGGGCCGGGCCGAGAACTTTAAAAATGTAAACGGGCCGAGCTCGGGCCGAACTTTTAATTTTTACACCGGACTTAGCCCAGGCCTGGAAATTCCGGCCCGTGCAGACCTCTAGTGTAAATGGAGATGGCAGCTGCTTAAATTCTGAAGTCAATTACTAGAAAGAAGCAAGTTTTTCCAGACGTTTTATATCAGAACCGAAAGGTTTAGAGTTTTTGTTGCTTTATGAACATAAACTTGTTAATATAAAACAGTTTATAATAACTGATATTAAAGCATAACTTCTAATAAACTGTGTCCTGTTTGCATTCAAAACATGTACATGCTAATTAGAATTATGAAGGTTATAAGCCACGTTTTTCATAAACATTAATTAATAAATTTATTACAAAAGTTACTTTATATATATATATATATATATAACGATATGATGTCTGATTGCTTGTTAAGCTATTATTCTATGAAATCATCCGTCAAACAACCAAAACCTGATTTCAGGATTTCTGATTTTCTTGACGCACGCCAAATGTGGCTTATTTACATTGTTTCCCGAACTCTTCATTTGATTGAAAACGTATTATAATACAATTGGATTGCTTTAAAATTTACTTTAAATGTATTTAATACGTACATTTTAATTTATTTAAGCGTAAACTTATCAATTGCCAATTGCAGTTTTTTTCTTCTTTTTGGAATATACGGGGCATTCTCACAATCTTTTGACTTCTAAGTCCCTGAATAATAATTTTTATTTTAGTACATATTCTTGTGGTTTTTTTTATTTCATATACTTTGAAACATCCCATTGCATGACTGCATAACAATATTAACGAGATAAATAAGTTTTGGACGATGTTGGTCCAAATATCCAGGAAAAACCTATACTGCCCCGTGTCCCTGATGCTGATTTTTAAGTTTGGAGCTATCTGTAAATAATTGTTTCAATAAAATTTTTTTCCGAAACTGGGACTATTATTTTATATAAATATGTAGCAAAAAAATAACCTGCACACATTTTTACGATTGTTACTATTTTTTTAAATCTCTCCCGGGGTTTTAGATTCCTTATCATACCTCTTCTAAAATTATACAGAAAATCACTTCAGATGCAGCCACAGAATTTTTTTCAAGTTTTTTCTCATGCAGAAGTATGCCAGAGAAAGCATGTCTAAAATTCTTTGAAAGGAAATTTACTGCAGAAATTAAATCAGCATTTAAATATCAATTTCAAGCATCGTGGCTTTATTGGTAGGCTTACCGTCCCCAAGGTTTATTCCTGCACTTTTCGAGGCAATTTTTTTGTTAATTTAATCCAATGTAAATAACTATTTCTAAAAATCAATGAACATCTTTTACACGAATTTTATTCGTTTGGCACCACTCCTTGTTAATTATTTGAATTAACTTTATAAATCACTAAAATGTCGTAATTGAATAAATTCAAATTTTACTTTTTTTTTTTTTTGTTGTTGGTATCAAACTCAAGCGTTTTAATCACTTTTTGAGGACGCATATATGCACCCATGGTCCCGAACGTGTTAAGGTTTCGACTGTCGTTTTATATTTTGAAAAGTACGGAAATTTTAACAAAATTCAGTAAATATAATTTTCTGTATAGTGGTTGAAAAAGAAAACATACTGCATGTGCTTCCATATTTCAGGAAATTAAATGAGGGAAAGTATTTAGGATCAATGAGCGAAAAAAAAAAAAAAGAACAAAATGCATCCTGTTTACTCCGAAAAGACATTGCACACATGCATTCCTCTCAAGCACTTTCTGCGAAAGTCAGACGAGCATAACGGAGAATACAGACAGGTATGTCAACGAGCATTCATCTCTCCATATTCCACATAAAGACCTTGCCCCAATAAATAAGAGAGGAGAACAAAAAAGAATGCACCATCTGTGTATAAAGCCCTTCGAAAGTACGGCGATAAAATTTCTTTTATTAAAGTGAAATCTGTATAAAACGATATTGTTTAGCCCTTTAGCGCGCAGCTTTGCATATATGCAAACAACAGTGTTTTGAATTTAATAGATTTTTTTTATTCGTATATACCCAATTCACACCAGAAAATTAAAATAGCAATACTTGTTTAAATAATAACTGACTTTCCATATTTAAGTAAAGTGAAACTAACCATTGACACTTTCTTGTGTAACGTCAAATTCTCGGGACTACATAATTTCTAGAACGTACTCTATCATGGGAATTAAAGGGTTAAAGGTTAAGCTTTATAAAATAAATAATTATATAAAATAAGGTATTTGGAGACATACTTATTAAAATATTTACTAATTTGCAATGTTTTAACGTAAAACAGTCACACGACAATATTTTTTGTATTGCGTATATGCAACAGAAGAAAAGATTGACGTATTACATGAAAAATGTATCTCTGATTTTTTTCGTTATTTTTCCTGTGTAATAAACCTTTCAGAGAATCATATATAATTTTTTCGAAACAAAATAAAAAATCGCGCATTTAAGGGTTAAAACTGCGTTTCTCAAAAAGGAATGCACATCTGTATCTAAAGCCTTCAGCCAATGCGATGATAAAACTGATATTGTTCGTATTACAATGAAGCATGTATAAAACGATATTGGCCATCACAGTGTTTCATAAATGCTTGAGCAAGAATTTAAAAATTATGTAAACTCAAATAGTCGTTTTCAAAAAAATTGAATATCCAAGATTACCAGTATAATTAATAAAATATTCACCAGAACAATTAGTCGTTCAGACTAATTAATTGTACCATTAAAAAAACAATATTTAAGATATTTTAGTAAGAAACCGGTATAAAACAATATTGTTTAAAAGAATGTTTCTCAAAAAAGGACAATACGTTGATAGATGATAAAATTTAGTTTTGCTCGTATACAATGAAACTTGTATAAAAAGATATTGCCTATAGCACAGTGTTTCATAGTTAGTGGCGCAAAAATTTCAAAATAATGGAAAGAGCTCAAATAGTCATTTTCAAATAAATTGAATATCCAAGATTGCCAATAATTAATGAAATATTCACGAGAACAATTAGTGGTTCAGACTAATTAATAGTGTCATTTCCAGAGGCCTCGCGGTGGAGGGGGGTTATGGGGGGGGGGAACTCCCCACCCCCTCAATATATGATAACTTGGCAAATTTGAGCTTAGGGTTGGGAAATTATAGATTTTTGAAACACTTTTTCTTTTTTTTTTACTAGGGGGCTTTGCCTCCTACGAGCTACGCTCGTCAACCCCCGTTTAGACACCGCAGACTCTAACAGCACGCTAATTTGATCGGCTTTAAAAAGATTTCGGAAGATTGAATTATAATTTGAATCTGACAATTATAATCTGACGTAATTTTCACCAAACTTTTCTTTCTCTTTTAATATTCACGTAAGAATACTTTTGTTATAAATGAAATATTATGATAATCTTAAAATATCCAATAAAGGTCTCGCGCAATTTTTAAATTTAAACTGTTTTGCAATATTATTTTTTGTTCATTTTACGTAATAAGTGTAATTTGACGTAAATGTGAAGTAAATTCTCCTATTTAAGACTTCTAACGCATGTTAATGTATTTATTATTTTACAATATTCTTTCTCTTTTAAAATTCATGTGTAATTATAGTTTTATGACGTAATTTTCAAAGAGTTCCTGCTTTTTATATTTTCTGTTTATAATAGTCAAGTGCAAAATAAATTTTTAATTTGAAGCAAACATTATTCTTTGCGCTGTTTATACAGTTGGCAACAGTTTAAATTAATACAATTTTCTAAAATCTCTCTATTCTAAAAAAAAAAGTAACTACCGCTGTCACCGCCGCCGGTTTTGAATTTTTTGTGACCGGTGGTCTTTCTTCGTTAATATTAAGAAAAATAATGCATACAAAAATATGAAAATCGGTGGTTTTATACACAAATGTTTGATAAACACGATGATGCAGACAGTTTTCAAATCGAAGAATTATTTTAAGAGATATTTAATGCTAAAGTTGGACAAAATCGTTCCACTAAAAAAGTTTTATTGCAGCAAAAACTATACATGGCAGTGTAATCATTTTTAGATAATTTTATGCGTTAGAGTTTGCCGGAGGGCAGATTACATTAATTTTTTTATTTTGACTAATTTTTTGAGGTTTTATTTCTATTTTAAATTCAAATTTTCAGAATTTCTAGAGATATTTTTTACATTATTTTAGAAAATGGTATTAATTTATGCTGTTGCCAAATGTATAAACAGCGCAAACAATAATGTTTGCTTCAAATTAAAAATTTATTTACACGTGACTATTATAAACAAAAAAAAATCATTTGGAATTAGAATTAAATAATTATGTACATAAAGCAGGAACTTATTAAAAATTACGTCATAAAAAGTATACACGTGAATTTTAAAAGAGAAAGGATATTGTAAAATAATAAATTCATTAACATGCGTTAGGGGCATCCCACACTAAGGCGACACATAAGCCATGTCGCTTGAATTCGCTGGAAAAACTGGTTTAAAACAGGTTTGAAACAACTTAGTTCTTTGTTTCGACCGGTTTTTGCGCTACATGTTGCTGCTACATGTCGCTTATCGCCTTAGTGTGGGATGCCCTTAAATAGGAGAAATTACGTCATATTTACGTCACATTATAGTTATTACATAAAATGAACACAAAATAATATTGCAAAACAGTTCAAATTTAGAAATTGCGCTAGACATTTATTTGATATTTTGAGAGGATCTTTTCAACTATTTTTGTTAGGAAAGCGCAAATAATATTTCATTTCTAACAAAAGTATTTTCACGTGAATATTTAAAAGAGACAGAATAGCTTGCTAAAAATTACGTCAGATTAAAAACGATTAATTTAAAATGTCTCATTTAAAAGAACTTTCTTTTCGCTTTGTTAAAAAATAACCAGGAGACAAAGACTCTGTTTACTTAATTCCTTTCATATTAGATTATTTTGAAATGTTGTTACACGTGTCTACATCATCAAGTTATTTTTATTTCGACGTTTTATTTGTATTTTTATTAATGTTGTACTAATTTATTTGTTCTTTCGTTATTTAAAATAAAAATTATGTCAATTTGTATAATTTGGAGAGTGGTTTGGCGATTTATATAATTTGGCGAAATTGGTCGACGGGATATTCAAGTAGTACCGCAGCGGATTTGGCGTTACAATTCCCCAATCAAAGAGAAATGAATAGAAATTCGTTTATAGGGAGATCACCACTGTTTTTTAAATTATAATTCAATCTTTCGAAATCTTTTTAAAGCCGATCAAATTAGCATGCATTTAGAGTCGGCGGTGTCTGGACGGGGGTTGGCGAGCGTAGCTCGTAGGGGCCCGAGTCCCCTAGTAAATAAAAAATGTCTCTCGAAATGCTGAAAATTTGAATTTAAAATAGAAATAAAACCTCAAAAAATGAGTCAAATTAAAAAAAGTGAATGCAGTCTGCACACCGGGAAATTCTAACGTATAAAATGATCTAAAGATGAATTAATTGCCATATATAGCTTTTGCTCCTATAAAACTTTTTTAATGGAGCGATTTTGTCCAACTTTGGTATTAAATATCTCTTAAAATAACTCTTCGATTTGAAAACTGTTTGTATCAGCGTGTTTATCAAACATTTCTCTATAATACTACCGATTTTCATATTTTTTTATGCAACAGTTTTTTTTAATATTAACGAAGAAAGGCCATGCTTGGGCATTCAAATTGGATGCCGGGATCTGCCGGGAATATCTACGCAGATTTTCATTGGTCCATTTCCAAATCAAAATTTTTTTTTATATATTGAAGGAAATAAAAAGGAAAAAAAAAAAAAAGAATTTTTTATTGTTTCGCTGACTGAGTTCTGTAATCTATATCTATACTTCTATACTCCTATTATAAAGAGGAAAAAATTGTTTATTTGTAGGAGGTAAGCTCGGGAACTACCGAACCGATTCCAAAAGTAATGGTATCAAAATGATGGTGTTAGTCCAACTTAGAACATAGGCTATATCTTATGTCGGTGTCACTACCCCAAAGGGGGTGCAGGAGCAAAAAACGTTCTAAAAAGGCGATTTTCGCGTTACTGAAGGGCATAGAAATATGAAATTTGGAATATTAGTTACTTATAAGATATAAATGATGTCTAAGAACAGTTCTTAAGCAATTCGAAATTTAAAAGGGGTAAAAATGCACAAAAAGCGTTCTAGAAAACGTTCTAAATGGTAGTTTCTACATAATCTCAGGAAATACCAAATCGATTTGAAAAATATTGGTGTCAAAATGATAGTGACAACGTTTGCTCCAAGATAGGCTATGTTTTATGTCGGTGCCGCTACCCCAAAGAGGGTGTAGGAGCAAAAAACGTTCTAAAAATGCGATTTATGTGTTACTGAAGGGCCTCGAAATATGAAATTTGAAGTATCAGCTACTTATCTATACTCCTATTATAAAGAGGAAAAAATTGTTTATTTGTAGGAGGTAAGCTCGGGAACTACCGAACCGATTCCAAAAGTAATGGTATCAAAATGATGGTGTTAGTCCAACTTAGAACATAGGCTATATCTTATGTCGGTGTCACTACCCCAAAGGGGGTGCAGGAGCAAAAAACGTTCTAAAAATGCGATTTTCGCGTTACTGAAGAGCATAGAAATATGAAATTTGTAATATTAGTTACTTATAAGATATAAATGATGTCTAAGAACAGTTCTTAAACAATTCGAAATTTAAAAGGGGTAAAAATGCACAAAAAGCGTTCTAGAAAACGTTCTAAATGGTAGTTTCTACATAATCTCAGGAAATACCAAATCGATTTGAAAAATATTGGTGTCAAAATGATAGTGACAACGTTTGCTCCAAGATAGGCTATGTTTTATGTCGGTGCCGCTACCCCAAAGAGGGTGTAGGAGCAAAAAACGTTCTAAAAATGCGATTTGTGTGTTACTGAAGGGCCTCGAAATATGAAATTTGAAGTATCAGCTACTTATTAGATATAAAGGATTTTTAAGAACAGTTCTTAAACAATTCGAAATTTAAAAGGGGTTAAAATGCACAAAAAGCGTTCTAAAAAACGTTCTAAATGGTGATTTCTACACAATCTCAGGAAATACCAAACCGATTAAAAAAATAATGGCGTCAAAATAATGGTGAAAACCCTTGCTCCAACATAGGCTATGTTTTATGCCGTTGCCACTACCCCGAAGGGAGTGCAGGAGAAAAACGTTCTAAATTGCAGTTTTTGCGTGACGGAAGGGCCTTGAATCGTGAAATTTAGAATGGTAGTTAGTTATAAGATATTAATGATCTCAAAGGACATTTCCTAAAAAAGTCGAAATTTAAAAGGGGGGTCAAAATGCGCAAAAAGCGTTCTAAAAAACGTTCTAAATGGTGATTTCTACACAATCTCAGGAAATACCAAACCGATTAAAAAAATAATGGCGTCAAAATGATGGTGAAAACCCTTGCTCCAACATAGGCTATGTTTTATGCCATTGCCACTACCCCAAAGGGGGTGCAGGAGAAAAACGTTCTAAATTGCTGTTTTTGCGTGACGGAAGGGCCTTGAATCGTGAAATTTAGAATGGTAGTTAGTTATAAGATATCAATGATCTCTAAGAACATTTCCTAAAAAAGTCGAAATTTAAAAAGGGGGTCAAAATGCCTCAAAAAGCGTTGTAAAAAACGTTCTAAATTGCGATTTCTAGCAATTTCAGGAAATACTGAACCGATTTCAAATAGAATGGTGTAAAAATGATGGGGACAGATCTTGCTCCATATAGGCTATATTTTATATCTGTTTCCACTACCCCAGAGGAGATGCAGGAGCAAAATGAGTGAAAAGCGTTCTAAAAACGCTCTAAATGCCGATTTGTCACCAATATCTCAGGAAGAATCAAACTGATTTCAAAAGTAATGGTAAGAAATTGATGCTGACAGCCTCTGCTCTAACATAGACGCTATTTTAAGTAGGTATCACTATCACCTAGACGTTGCAGGAGCAAAAAAGCGTTCCAAATTTCGATTTTTGTAATCGGTAGGGGCTAGCAACTTAAAATTAGGCAAGGTACATATTTATTAGATATAAATGATCTTTAAGAACAGCTTCGAAAAAATTGGAAATTTAAAAAGGTGTGAAAATGCTCGAAAAGCGTTCTAAAAACGTTCTAAATTGCGATTTTTTTCTCAATCTCAGGAAATTCCAAAGCTATTTCAAAAATAATGGTTGGAAATCAATGGTGACAGTCCCTGCAATAACATAGGCTATATTTTATGTTGCTGTCACTACCATCTGAGGGTTGCAAAAGCAAAATATGTTCTAATTTGCCTTTTTTTGCATAACTGAAGGGTCTAACACTTTGAAGTATGGCATGGTATTTACTTACAAGATGAATACTGAAATGATTGTATTAATTGAGCATAAAAGTTTCAAAATATTTTCTAAATTGTTATTTATTTAGTTTTATTTCGTTTTATTAATTTAAGTCTCATTTCTGCCTTATGCAGTGTAACAATGATGTTTAATCAAACTGTGTTTTAAATAGTATTTTTTTTTAATTATTCCTAAAAGTAATAAGTAAATTTTAATAAAATAAAATATTACCTTTTAATAAAATAAAAATTTAGTTAGTACCTTTTAATAAAAATTAGACATATAAATATCACTTGGCATATTTCAAATATTACGCGAGCAAAGCCGCGGGGTTTGCTAGTAGTAAAATATTTAAACTTTCAAAAGAAATACAAAAAGCAGCCAGACTCATTTTCTCATTATGTTTTTCTGTGCTACGAAAATATCATGGAAATATCTTACATCTATCAGACCTGAATTTCTCTACTGTTGTCCATCAACAGTGTCTCTAATACATTTCCTCCAAAACTTTGTTCCTTTCTCAAAAATCTAAAAATATGAGGCTATTTTAATATGAAGTACGATTATGACTCGTACACAATTGAAACCAAAAGCTTTCATTAAATGAATCAATAATTATAACTTTTATGTTTTTAGTTTCAGGATTTTTCTTTAGAAAGGATTTTTTTTTCTTTTTTTGCGTAATAGTATCATTATCATTTTTAACACTTTCCAACAAAGTTGAAAAGTGTTTATGACTTCGGTTTGTCTGTCCGTCTGTCCGTCTGTCACAGAGCCCGTTCTCGGAAACTATACATGTTGGAGACTTGAAATTTTGCATACCTATAGCTGAACACCACACATCATACGACAAATTATAAAATTTTGAAAAAGTCATAGATTTAACCCTTTGGGCTCCCACATGTGTATTTTAAACAATTCTTTCTAAGTGAGCCCCTAATTAGGTTGGAGGCGTGAAATTTTGCATACTTATAGCTGAACACCACGCACCATACGACAAATCATAAAATTTTGAAAAAGTCGTACATTTAACCCTTTGGGCTCCCACATGTGTATTTTAAACAATTCTTTCTAAGTGAGCCCCTAATTAGGTGAGGCGTGAAATTTCCCATACTTATAGTTGAACACCATGCATCATACGATAAATCATAAAATTTTGAAAAAGTCGTACATTTAACCCTTTGGGCTCCCACATGTGTATTTTAAACGATTCTTTCTAAGTGAGCCCTAATTAGGTTGCAGGCGTGAAATTTTGCATACTTATAGCTGAACACCTGACATCAAATGACAAACCATAAAAGTTTGAAAAAGTCGTACATTTAACCCTTTGGGCTCCCACATGTGTGTTTTAAACAATTCTTTCTAAGTGAGTCCCAAATTAGGTTGGAGGCGTGAAATTTGGCATACTTATAGATGAACACCTCACATCAAATGAAAAATCATAAAATTTTGAAAAAAAATCGTACATTTAACCCTTTGAGCTGCCACATGTGTATTTTAAACAATTCTTTCTATGTGAGCCCCTATTTAGGTTGTAGGCGTGCAATTTTGCATACTTATAGCTGAACACCACATATCATACGACAAATCATAAAATTTTGAAAAAGTCGTACATTTAACCCTTTGGGCTCCCACATGTGTATTTTAAACAATTCTTTCTAAGTGAGCCCTAATTAGGTTGCAGGCGTGAAATTTTACATACTTATAGCTGAACATCTGACATCAAATGACAAACCATAAAAGTTTGAAAAAGTCGTACATTTAACCCTTTGGGCTCCCACATGTGTGTTTTAAACAATTCTTTCTAAGTGAGTCCCTAATTAGGTTGGAGGCGTGAAATTTGGCATACTTATAGATGAACACCTCACATCAAATGAAAAATCATAAAATTTTGAAAAAAAATCGTACATTTAACCCTTTGGGCTCCATCATGCGTATTTTAAGCAATTCTTTCTAACTGAGCCCCTTATTAAATTGGAGATTTGAAATTTTGCATACTTATAGCAGAACGCCTGAGGCCAGGCGACAAATCATAAAATCTTGAAAAAGTCTTACTTTTAACTCTTTGAGCTACCACATATGTATTTTAAGCAATTCTTTCTAAGAGAGCCCCTAATTAAGTAGGAGACATGAATTTTTGCATACGTATAGCTGAATACCTCAGACCACACGGCAAATCATAAAATTTTCAAAAAGTCTTATATAATTTACTCCCCCGGGCTCTATGTTGTGTATTTTAAGCAATTTTTCTAACCTCCGCCCTTTTCACCCGGGGGGCACTTTTCCAGCTTTTGCCGATACCCCTTTGACCATTCTTTCATATTTTGCAACATAGCCTTACATATTTTAGTTCCACTTTTCACCGCCAGGGGCGCCTACTTATCTCGCGTGCTATCGCCCAATCCCCTCGACTAATATATCTACGGATAGTATATAAAACGGAGTTTCGTTCGGACAGAGGTTTGTTTAGAATGGAGTGCGCCCCTGGTTGCGAAATGTGGAACTAACAGATTTTTCAAAAAGATGAAGTGTTTTGAAAGGAATATTAAACGAAACCCTCTGTGCGATCTGTGATCACACTTACATAACTTGTTCACTATATTTATGCATACAATAAAGTGCGTATAAATGCTATAGTTCATATACAGAGCTACAGAAATGAATTCGTAAACGTTACTGAGTATGAGCATAAATTGCTTAAAGGTGTATTTTAAAGAAGCTATGCATTTTTACGCTGAACTGAATTTAGTGTACTAAGAAGTATTTGAAGACTATAGGTAAAATGATATACAGGGCCATGCAAAGAGTTGGATACATGGTCGTCTATGGGTGATAATTTCTGGAAATGTAATTTCAGTAGTTTTAAGCGTGTTTTAGTTTGAATTAAATTTTAGCTAAATAGTGGCATGTAATAAAGATACTAGGTAAACTATAGGGCTGTACAAAAGTATTCAAGTATGTTTCCATCTATTAGTATAAATTGCTGAAAGATGAATTTCAACCTGTTATGCATTTTCTTGCTAAACTAAATTTTCCCATTATATAGTATATATATCAACATACAGATCGAATACAGGGCTGTTCAAAAGAATTGGAATACATATTTGGATATGGGCGGTAACTACTGAAATCAGATTTTTAAATGTTTACTTAGTTATATTATTTACCTTATTTCCCTAAGTAACGAAGTTTCGTTAAAGCTTTCAGGGAGTGTTGGAAAGTGTTTCATAATCTATGCTGTACGCATGATTTTTCTTACTTGTTAAATTATAAGTTGGGGAAAATTTTGAATTCTCCCACCGAAAAAAATTTTGTAGCTACGCCCCTGGTCATTTCACAAAAATAATATTTAAAGTATATTTAGCAAGATATCTGTATAAAACGACATTGTTTGAAATAGTGTTTCTCAAAAGAAGAATGCACCATCTGTGACTAAAACCCTTCGAAAATACCGTGATAAAATTGCTTTTGCTCCTATACGATGAAGCCAGTATAAAACAATATTGCCTATCACGGTGTTTCATAATTAGTAGCGCAACTATTTAAAAATTTGTGAAAAGGGCTCAAGTTAGTCATTTTCAAATAAATTGAATATACAGTATTATCAATCTATACTAATATTATAAAGGAGTAACGTTTGTTTGTTTTGCAGGGGGTAATGTCTCGAACTACCTCACCGATTTCAAAAGTAATAGCGGCAAATTGATGGTGACAGTATCTGCTCCAACATAGGCTATATTTTGAGTAGATGCCACTAGTCTAGTACCCACGCATCCCTAGTAAATATATACGTTTTTTACGCACCATATATATTCAAACAATAAAAATCCAAGTAAAAATCCTGTTCAACCTAGTGCCGACGGTACTCAAAAGTACCGCTTTGAAAAGTGCTTCGTAAAGTAAACAAACAGAAAATTAATTTTTATTTCGCATAGCATATTGTGAAGTGGCCCATTTAAAATAAGAAAAGAAAATATAATAGCCTTACTTTCAAAATTTAAGATGCTCCAAGCAAAAGTTAGGGGTAAGACAACAAAATGGAAGAAAAATTTACATTCACACACGCCAAAATAGGTGCGTGAACGATTTTCAGCTTCCTGGAACTGCTATTGAATCTAGTGACGGTTAGAGGGAATTCACTTTCAAAAAAAAAAAAAAAAAGATTTCCCCGCAAATGCCAAAAAAACGGAAATTTTCCTGTAATTTACCGGGAAAAAGTTCCGTTAAAATACGAAAATAGTACTGGCGTCTCGATTGCCAGTAGTATTTCTGTATTTTAGTCCGTTTTTTAGAATTTACTATTGTCTCTTAAAAGTACCATTGCGAATGCATCTAATGCGTGTGTTTTAATTGGTATAGAAAACGGAAGTATATTTTAAGGCTACGTCGGAGTATAATGGATTAAAGAAAATTCGAAATTTAAAAGGGCGAAATGCGCGAAAAGTCTTCTAAAAACTTTCTAAATTATGACCTATGTGGAATTGTTGGGGATAGAAACTCGAAATTCGACATGGCAATTACTTTTAAGATGCAAATGTAAAATGTATGAAAAAACAGTACAGTATGAAAAAAAAATTAAATTTAAAATGCTGTAGGAGAAAGAAAGTTCCAAACTTACGATTCTTGTGATGCTGAAACTTAAAAATTGGTGTGAGATAGAAATCCTCGCTAAAAGAAAAAAGAAATGGGAATTTTAAAAAAGTGAAATGAGCGGAAAAAGGTTTTTAAAAAATGTTGTGAATTACGATTTATATGAAATTCTTAAGGGTAGAAACTTGAAATTTGACATGGGTTTAACACGCAAACGCGCTCATATAACAGTTTTTTTTTTTTTTTTTTTTTTTTTTTAATAGAAATTTAAAAGAGGGCATGAGAAAAAAAAAAAACCGTTCTAAATTGTGGTTTTTGTGATACTGAAGAAGTGACTAAAAACTAGAAATTTGGCATTGTGGTTACTTTTAAGATACAAATGCTCGCTGGTTTCTAAAAAAAAAAAAAAAAAAAAAAAAAAAAAAAAATAGATCTTTAAAAATCTGAAATCAGCAGGAAACGTATTATCTGTTGTTTATAATAGCTGGTTCTCCGTTATTTTTAATTTAAAATTTAAAACATTATAATTTGATAGTTTTTGAACGTTTTAGAGAAAAGAACGAAGAATAGATGTGATACAAAGCAGATTATGTGTATATTCCCATACGTTGAACAATCGACAAACTTACGGTCTCTCGAATATTTATGCGTGACATGGCCGCGATAATTGCTTTTCTCGGGGATGTGTTCTCCCCGGATTCGTTACACTGTGTTTTATTATATATATATATATATATATATATATATATATATATATATACAAATGTTTTGAAATTTTACGTACTTAAAAGTCTTTAAGACTAATCTTATAGATTTTTATTATAAGCAAACATTTTTCCCCCTGAAAAGTAAAATAAGATCATACCGAGTATATTTTTCACGTTTACTAAAATAATTGTTAAAATCATCAAATAATCCCTATTCGTTAACAAGTGTTTATTTCTTATTGTAAGGAAATAATACCTTTTTTTTTTTTTGCTTCCTTTAATTTCATAAAATTTTCATTTTAAAGAACGGTACTATAACATACGAATGTAAAAAAAAATATATATGACTTTGCATTGTTTTTAACTTTTTTGTTGGCAGTAGGGACTATTTTGCATAAGGCGGAATATTGTATATGGCGGAAAAACTTCACAGTCCCTATCGATTCCGCCTTAGACAGAGTTTACTGTATAATCTATGACTTTTGTTATCGCCATGAATAGGACCATCGGGATATCGTGTACACATAAGATTAAAAAAATTAAAAAAATTAAAAATGTTTTTTTAATTGGCGAAAATAATGGAAACATTTCCATATCATTAATGACTTCACCATATTTATATTTTATCATGCATATAAATTAAATAATTAAGGACCAGCAAATTTCTGTTACGCATTTATTATGAAGTATATTTCTTGATAAAAGTCCTTTATTATCCTTTTATGAAAGGAAATTTATATGTAATTATATTTGTTTTGTCGCAAGTCTGTAATAAAATGTTTAAAAACATTAACTGTAAAAAATATTTTATTGTTATTTTCGAATTAGTAAACCATGTCTCAAAAACTACTAAAAATTTATTCCTTTTAATGGTAGTCCGATAACTAAAAATTCTATCTCCACATTATGATGAGCCGTCGCAGCCCCCATTTCTTCATTCGGCGCAGATCCCTATGATCGATTATATTCCATGATTCTCAGGAAATAGAAACGAAAATTCATGTTTATAAAGATACCTACATTAGTTTTGGGGAAAAAAATGTTGAAACAACACTACAGATTCTTTTTTTGAAAAAATTAAAGAGTCATCGACCCTGAAATTTTATAGTTTCCTCCAAAGAGGGTTTTGTCATGTTGACTCTCGCAGAATTTAAGATATTTTCGATGTATTTCTGCACTGAGTTCCATTAATTAAGTATAGGTAGGTACTAGGAAAATCTCATTTCAACTCTCTTTAAGCAATAGCATTAGGCTCAAATTATATTATGTGTACCTTATGCAGGGTGGTATCCATAATTACATTTCCCCTATTCAGAGCTGCTTATAGCTTAGACTCCTGTCGGGAAACATGATTTTACCTGAAACGAACCCGATCCGCTTTTCGGGTTGACACAATTTTTTTTCGTTTTAGTCGGGTTCGGGTCGAGTTGACTTTACTTATTTCGGGTGAGGACTTGACTCTGGCGAGTCCAATTTGGGTTGACCCAATTTTTTAAAAATAAATCGACTCTTTTTTTTTTTTTTTTTTTTTTTTTCAGATAAAAAACTTCATATTTGAACATGAGTCTATATATATGCTTATTTTCTAACATAATAGGTACTAGAGGTATAATTATCGACCATTTCTTCATTATTTTTTTTTAAATATGTATCAATTTTCTTCCATTTCGTGTTCGATTCGGGCTCGGGTTTAAGTATTTCGGGTTCAATTCGGGGAAGGGTGGAAGTGTGTCGGGTTCGGTTCGGATTTCAGATTGACGATTTTTATTTATTTATTTTTGTTGTTGTTAGGTTAGGATCGAGTTTTAAGTTGACTTGAAACAGAATTTTCTGGGTTCGGATCTACGTAATCCGACACGAGCAGAACTGTACTAATAGCTTTAACCATTCATCAAAAAAGTGTGGATGGCTTAATAAAGAAATGAGAAAACATTCCGAAAAAGAAAAAGTAGTTCAAAATATGGCCACCAGAGGGCATTTTATTAATAGATTACACAGTTACACTTTTTATTCGTAAAATTTTAATTACTGAAAAACATGTTTCACATGAGGGTCATTACTATCAGCTACCGCCTGAAATCGCAAGATGGCATCTTCCACAGCCTAGTAATGTTGAGCATGCGGCGAGAAACGCTGTCTTTGAGATCAGGTAAAGTTCTTGGGTTTTTACGGCCTACAAGGTGTATCAACTTTTTCAAAGTCAGCAACCGCATGGATTGAGACATAACAACGGCAGCTGCAAACATAACAGAAGTGCCGTGCCGTCTGATGACATGTTCGTCTGTAAAATGTCGTTTCAGAACATCCTCAACACACATTGTTTATGTAGGTTTTCTAACAACTGCTGCAAAAACTATTCTCATGTGTACTTACGGGTCTTTATTTTAATACTTCCCCTGTTGGAAGTTGGAACTTTTGTATCTCTGAATACTTTTCCAATCCCCTTAATGAATCATCGACAAAGTTTCCCGATTTTCTAAAGAAATGGTTATGGCTGTACTAAAATGGGGAGCTTTAATTATGGATATCCCGTATATTTTTCAATAGTTAACATTTATAAGAAATAATTATTCAAAATATAGATAGCTTTAATTATTAATTAAGATTGTTACATAGCATTGAATGACTCTTGTTCTTACATATCCCATTAATATCTTACTTTAACTTCTAAATCAACGAGTATAATGGTAACATGTCTATAACGATATTTGTTTTTGATCTCTTCGGTATCATTAAAGACAGTCTTTTAATTGTTTTTTTGTTTGTTTGTTTCTTACTCAACTGTATCCAAATGACATTTAATCTGCGTAACAATAGCATATTATAAAAATAAAATACAAAGTATAACTTACGTTTGTGTCTGCATTCATCTTTATTTTTTATTTGCTATTCTAAATTCGACGAGGTTTCACTGTCATTCATACGCTATTTATTGCGAATTACGTTCTTTTTTTCTTTCAGAACAAGTAATGTTAATATAATCTTCCTCATTTTGGGATTTTTTTTTTCCGTTTTTGAGGAGGAAGAAGACGAATTCAATGAAGTAAAGTCAAGTGATTCCGCAGAACATTTTTTTGCGTTCTTTCTTCTTACTGATCACTGTTTTAAGTATCATTTGATGTTAATTTTTTATAAATCATATAATGATGGTTCCAAAGCATTGACTAGTAAGAAACTGCAAATATATAAAAATCTGAAACATTTATGCAATATTAAAAAGGAAAAAATAGTTAAGAAAAAATTAAGTGGTTTTTGCTAAAATAAAGCAAGGCTGAAATAGAAATTTCTATGATAGACGAAATTGCCAGAAAGAGCGGTTATTTAACGCTTAGAGATAAGCTTCCTTTCTGTTGTAACTGAAACTTATATTAAATGGATTCATGGAAAATCAAATGTCGCCACACGTCTAGGTCAAATGTTGTAGTCTTTAAAATTCCGTAATAATATGAATTTTATATAAGACAATCAATCATGCATTACAGTTGTAGAATATGAATCTAATCTTAGGACCTCACGCTTGGAAAACTACAGCGATATCTCTGTCATTAGCTAATTGAAAAATTCAGCTCAGTATAAATGGACTAAGGCTGTATGCAAAGAGTCAAACTAATTAGAGAATCATTTGCCATTTTTCAATCAGCCTGATATCTTCAGGCTCATTGCAAAGAGCCTTTGCAGCTTTAGACTAAATGGAAAATGATCAGTGTTTTCCAACCAGCCTGGTAATTTTATTGCAAAGAAGGCATGCAGCTGTAGTCTAATTGAAAAATGACCAATTGTTTTCCAATCAGCCTTTTTTTAAATTATTATTATTACTGTTATCATGGTGATAACAATAAGCCTATGCAGTTTTAAGATAATTAGAAAATGACCAAATCTTTGTCCAAGCAATCCAGTTTATTTTATCCCGGCTATTATCAAACGTATTGAATTTTTTTACATAAAACATTTCTTTACTTGAAAAAACACTAAATGATAACATCTTACGACGACGACGACACGCTTCTCAGATAGTGATTCTAAATTCCAATTCAATCAAAAACAACGTCACTAATAACACGTGGGTTGGGGAAGCACCGAAACAGCCTTGTTGTTCCAAAACGGACGAGATCTTGCAAAAGTGTTTATACTTGCCACTCGACTATACAGCAAGCTTATTAGCACATCACTGCATCGTGACGATCAGATTCAAGAATAATCAACCATTCTTGCGAATGTAAAAGAAATTAAAGAACAGGCTCATTCACGCACAAGTGTTAGAAAGCGGACAACACGTGTTCACAACAAAAACTCAATGATCCATTTAATTCTAGAATACCCTACCCTCACAAAGAGAGTAGCTAGGCACTACGATATAGGATCATGACATTTCATCTAAATTTTCTTAAACTGATTAAATTGTTGGAAGTATCAGGAAACTTAAACAAAAGCATGGAAAAAAAGAAAGAAAATTGAAAAATCAAGTGTCAAGAATGGATTATGAAACACTTTCACCGCATTCGGAATACTGCAGCAAAACTCCACCGTTTAATAAGGCGAAAAATGATGTCTAAGTAACGAATTTGGAAAACGCGTAATCCATTTGAAAACCCAATTTCAACAGTGAGAAAAATATCCAAATTATTTTCTGCAGCTCTCTATATTATCTATAACTTTGTATACATACCAATTATGCAAAAGTTTAGTTAAGTTAGGAAACGCATAACACAGCTGAAAATTTCCCTCTTTTGTGAGCCCTGTACACGATCTATAGAATTTATACACACAAAACAACATGCAAAAAATTTTTTAATTTAAAAACGCATACCACAACTGAAAACGAACTTCCAGCAATCACTGCTGATAGGCAGTACTGTAATTGAATTCTTTTGTGTGTCCCTGTAGAACGATAAATATTATGCACACCATATATTATAGTAGTCATCTTGTAGTGCATCTCAGTAATGTATATCAATCTCAATATGTTTTGAGTAGTGTAACATCATTATAAAACACTGCAAACCATTTTCGCCCACAGACCATAATGTAACGGAATTCTTTCGTGTGGTCGTGTAAACGAACTAAAATGCTACACACTTCATTTTCAATACCGATCATGCCACGTTCTACCTCAATAACATATATCAATTACACGGAAATGAGGGTATATCTACGTGAGTTAGAGGACGGACAGACAAACGGAATTCATTAAAACTTTTCAACCATATTGGAACGTGTTAAAAATGCTTCAAAAAGTTCAAAATTGTAGGAAAGGATAGGTTTTTAATTTTCTTAGATTTTTCAAATTTTAAAACAAGAATTGCTTTTTATCTTGCTTATATCATTTTTCTTCATCAAATCATTTAAAAAATCTGTCAAAAACGTATTTTAAAGCGCTGGAATTAAAATAATTGTTCAAAGAGTACCGAGCCGCATTAAGAAACTTTTAAAAAGGATCATATTCTGCAATAAATTTTTACGTATAATACCATGAAGTTTCCAGAATTTGGGAAACCAAACATTTCATTTTTGTATCACCATGTTACTATAATTGTTCAGTAACAATCAGTGTTTTCGAAGGAACACTACTCCGATTCCTAACTTTTTTCGTAAATAATGATTAATTCTACTTTAGAAAATTTTGCATATTTTCAAATTTAGTCTTCTGTGAACCTCAGAAAACTGCCTTCTATACTATTATAGTATATTAATTTAAATATCGCTATTAAACATCAACAATTGCGAAGCATAGTGCTTTTCTTTAAATATAATTTGGAGTTGCAGGGATCAATGAATGAAATTAGCACAATCCAACAGGGTCTACTGTTGAGTATTCAAAATACAAAATTGGTGCAACATATATATTTTTAATTAATAACTTGAAGTATAAATTTGGATGCATTCTACCCCATAGAAACTGCGATTCAGATATTCATCGCAAACTATAACACCAGAAGTCTCCTCTGTCGAGGAATAAAACCAGAATTGAATCAATATAATTTTAATAAACATCCTACTTCTTAAATATGGCGAAATTCCATCCAATAACTATCACAGAAATTCTGAACAATACAACAAAGCAGTGCACCCTGACGAAAGATATATACACAAAAATCTAATCTGCATAAATTTATGTCAAGGGTTATATGAATATAAAGTTTGAAGTTCCATCCCATAGACATCCAGATAAAGATATTACAGAAATCGTGCAGAACACATGATAGCAGCATAATCTGTTGGGTTATATATTTTATAAATAGTATTATCGTACACTAGGAGGAACCTCTTTCTAAGGCTATCAAATAACTTCAAATCAATAATAAGGTAAAGATTTATTTCTCTTACCTGGTTTACTCGATCTGATCCGCCCGGAAGCTCCCGAGATGAAGCTCGTCACCATTCCTTCTTCTGCAAGATTCGACGATTCTATATTTTATTTTTAAGAAGAAATATTATTAAATGTATTGATTCTTATTTTTGTGTGTATTTCTATGTTTCTGTTGGATGATATCATGATGCAGTATTTTCACACTTAACTTATTTATTTGCATCTTGATTATAACATTAAAGAAACCATTTTAATTTCATCCGGGCGTGAATCACAAAACGATCCGGCAAGAACAAAATTTTAACAGCAACTGACTATGTGTCAGAGAAGAAAAAAAAAAAGGGAGGCGAAAACAGGCATCTACATTTAACTACGTTTAGCGGGAGAATTTGATTAGCTAGTATTAATGCACATACATTGGCATTGAAAACAAGAAAGGGGTGTCTTTGAGACCGGAATATATGAAGCAGTTCCCTTTTCTGGAATAAAGTTTTGTTACGAGGTGTTCTCACTCATTAACAATATACACTAAATACTAATCAGTACCTATATGTGCCAAGGCTTATCTGGATAGGACGTTTGATGAAATTTTATTCCATAGATGCCGAGATATTGCTGTCACTGAAATTATGAAAAACACAACATAGCAGTACTACCTGTTGTACGATATACACCCAGCTGTCGCAGAAATGGTGAAAAACAGAACATAGCAGTACTACCTGTTGTGCGATATACACCCAGACATAATCAGTACTAATTTATGTCAAGATTTAACAGAATTTCAAGTGTGATGAAGTTCCAAGCATTAGTTCTTGAGATAATACTTCCACAAAATGCATGTCACATAAATACATGTATTCAGACAGACAATCATTTTCCAAAAATAGGCAAATCCTTCACACGACAACCGAAAACGTCTAAATCCATCAAATGTCGAAAGTCGGAAATTTTTCACTATTCCAATATCTTCTTCTTATGTAAACAGAAGAAAGTAAAACAATATTCTCAAATTTTTAAATGCTGTTTTGCCATGTGGCTTAGAGTTCTGCGAGGGCCAGGTTATACCTAGTACAAACCTGAAAATTCTACTTCAAGTTAACCCGAACCCGACAAAATAATTAGTTGGCCCGCAACCAGACCCGAATTCAACAAACTTCAACCCGAAACCGACCCAACACTTGAACCCGAAATGAAAGATAATTAATCCATATTTTAATTCAATTATGGAAAAGGATCTCTTAGTATCATTTTTGTCTTTTAAGTAGAAAATGAATATATACATACTCATTAATTTTAATATATATATTTATTAACTTGAAAAGATTCTTTACATTATTTTTAAGAAATCGGGCAATCTTGAACCAGACCCGCAAGTGTCAAAACCCAATCTGAACCCAAAACAATTAAAGTCAACTTGAGCTGCAACGGAGAAAATTAGCGCCAATCCGATCCGACCCGAATAGCGGGTCGGGTCGAAATTTCATGTGGCCCATGCCTAAATCCGGTCCTGGTCGTTTTATTAAATACTACGCACATTTTATGTGACTTATTACCATGTAAGAAGTCTCAATTCAAAATTAGGTATACCCAAAAAGTTTTCCATGATTAAGTAACTATATGTCCAATGACTTTTTCAACATAAAACAGATGAAATAATTTTCTTTAAATATTATTCAAGATATATTTGCTCACAACAGTCTTCGTTTTAGAGGTCAAGTATTCAATTGTTTCTTTCAGCGAGTGTATTAACCCCTATCGGAAGTTAGTGGTGGGTGCCAATTTGGAACTGTAAGACACGCTTTTATGGTTTTGCTTGATGGAGCGGCTCAATTGATTCTTCCGCAACCGCCAGCGTGAAGTGAGAAAGTGAATGAGAAAATCTTCAAGTATTCGTTACTCGATGGGACTGGTTTATGACATTCACATCAAACAGTTACAGAGATGACTTTTGGCATGTTCTTGCATTCTTCTTATTCGTTGTGTATTAGTAATTAAGAATGTCCTCAAAAAAATATTTTCCGTACTCAAGAACGTGAAACTTTCTGAGATAGTCATGAACTCAATTTTTTTTCATAAACGCATTATATTATCAGACCTTATTATTGAACGGTTTTAGAATCGAATGGCGTTTTTGTGTTTTCGTTAAATGTTATCACCGATTGTTCCTTGATGAGGAACTTTTCTCGTCTGACGTGTTTCCGAAAATCAACTAATTTTGAGGCTATTTTTTTGATAGATCAAAAGATAAAGAAAGATAGAAAAAATAGAAAAGAAAAGATAGAAAAACATAGAGTCACTATTCAATTTCTTACTAAATGAATATAAATACGGGAGAAATTCCATGCGTTTATAAATAAAAATGAATCCAGGAATATGTTAGAAAATTGCCAGTTTGAAAAAAAAGTTCATCAGTCAGGAAAAAGACCAGTTTCAAGTTATTTAGATATCGCTCACCCGCAAGACAAGTGACATATCCCGACAAAATTAAATTTCACAGGAGAGGCAAAAGAAAATTTGCATGATTTTACTGTAACATGAAATTATGGCACTTAACTCTGCATGCAGGAATATAAACGTGCATAAAATCATAAAACCCTTAAGAATAAAGACGTATGATGAGGTTTGGAGGGTTGGATAATTTTACCTCCCCGCACAATCCACCCCTCTTCTGTGGCCACGAATGGACATATAGCGTAATAAAGTGATTTTCCGCGTAACTACACTCGTGAAACTTTTTGTGTAACAAGACGCACCTATGACAGACCTTTTAGTGGAATAAAACGAAAAATAAAATTTTGGAGATGCGTCACTTTTCTTGCGGGTGAGCGATATGTTCTTCATTTGTGGACGAATACTAGAAAACAAACATTGAGTTTTCCCCCACAAAATGTATACATTTTCATGTTCCATTTTCTTTCTTATTTTCTCCATTATACAGGGTTTCTACAAATTATTTGGGGAAAAAGAATGGTTTATTGAATGGAAATGACAGGGAAAAAAATTAAAGCATATATTGTTGTAAGATAGAAAAATAGTTCAAGTTTGCTCTTATCACGAATGTTCCATGTGACTGCAGAATGAGTTTCATGAAACCAAAGACAGCATTTCGCTTTTTCAGTACCGTTGTACGTCTCCATTATCGTAATGCCGAACAAGAATGATTACCGCTCGCTAAACGATAACGTCAGTTATGGCACCTACCGCCATCTATGAATAAACTTCGACAATATTACTACTAGTCTGACTTTCAACTAGTTAATTTCATTCAATCCCAGCAAAGAAAGAAACAGTGGGCCATCAGCTAGAAAAAAGATGGCAGCCAGCAGTGCCATCAGCGGTAAAGTGCAAGGGTGCCATTACTTAAATCTACCGAAAAGTGTCCAAGCCGAATGCAGCTGGCCCATCAGTGATGGCCAACAGCAGGCCAGCATTGGTATGCCATCACATTACTTCAATCCGGCACTTTTCCTGCAGTGCTAGCACCTATCCCACTACTATTCCTTTGCTGGCATTGCACTTTCCCTTACAAAAATTTCTTATAGAATTTTATAAAAAAACAAAGTATTATATAATTATGGCTCTTTTTTCTATAAGCTGGTTTCACCAAGAGCTAAAGAAATATATTTTGAAGTGTCTATGATAGAAATGTCTATAGAAATATTTGAACTGCATGTGGTCACCCTCCCAAGTACTGACCACGATCGATGCTGCTTGGTTTTCGTGATCGGACAGGAACAAGTGCTTTCAGCGTACGTTACGACTGCTCGTAGCTTTCAAACTCTCATTACACTATTTAAAGTTTGTTTCTTTTGTGATTTACGTTCCTAATCAGTAAACTGGTATAGAAATTATTCTATTGTATTGAAATCCTATGTATTTTATACGCTTTTTTAACACTTTCTAAAAAAGTTGAAAAGTGTTTATGCATTTGGTTTGTCTGGTCGTCAGTCCGTCTGGCCGTCTGTCCGTCTGTCCACGCTCTAACTCCCGTAAATATACTCGGATTTTCATGAAATTGATAAAAGTTATTTAAGGTCACCAAAGCATGTTTGGTATTGTATATGATGTATGTAGGATTAATCGTTCATTTACAAGGGCACTCAAAAGTATTACATTACATTATGGTATATGGGGAATAACTCCCGTAAATATACTCGGATTTTCATGAAATTGATAAAGGTTATTTAGGGTCACCAAAGCATGTTTGGTATTGTATATGAAGTATGTAGGATTAATCGTTCATTTACAGGGGCACTCAAAAGTATTCCATTATATTATGATATATGGGTAATAACTCCCGTAAATATACTCGGATTTTCATGAAATTGATAAAGGTTATTTAGGGTCTCCAAAGCATGTTTGGTACTGTATATGAAGTATGTAGGATTAGTTGTTCGTTTACAGGGGCACTCAAAAGTATTCCATTACATTACGGTATATGGGGAAAAATCGTTTGCAGAGTATTTTAATGACATTATGCTATTTTAAATGTGTTGAAACTGATATAAATCACTGAATTACACTACGATCACGTTAGAACAGGACATTCGTAGCATTTTTTATTCATTTACAGGGACACACAAAAGAAATCGGTTACAGTACAGTACTATCTTGAGTAATAATTGCTAGAGTGCACGGTTTAAAATTCGATATGCGCTTTTAAATTTAATTAATCTTTTGCATCTTACCCGTTGTATATAAAATCTATACCTCAAATACAGGGTTGCACAAAAGTATTCACGTACCGTTCTCCTTATTAGAGGAAATTGCTGAATGTAAATTTTCAACTGAACTATATACAGCTCTTAAGTGAACTAAATTTTGGTTTGCATGTAGCTAATAGATTCAAATCTATAAATCATATACAGGGCTGTAATTCGCATAATTTTCCGATTGTGGATGTGAACAGCTGAAATTGGGTTCTGAAATGTATTATGCGTTTCCATATGGTTGAATTAAACGTAATATTTTAATTTTTTTAAACAGTGCAGTTTTATTACATTATTCTGAATGTGTTTGAAAGTGTTTCATAATCTATGCTTGACGCATGATGTTTTCTTACTTGTTTTATTATTGATTCTGAACTGCGTAAATTATGAAAACAGAAATCCTTTGTAACCTAGTAAAACCAGATTTAAGGAGAAAAAGAAAAGTGCGTTGAAATAAAGAATTTATTTATTTATTCATTTACTTATTTATTTTGTTGATGGCAGTGGTGCTATATTTTTTACAGTTTAAAAAAAAAAATTAGCTTCACAGCTTAAATTGTGTTAAGACATTCATTTCAGATTTGTGTTCAAATACTCAATGTCTTCGATATTCGCAGCGCCACCTAGCGTAAGGTTTCCCAGCAATGATACTGCAAAAGTTCGTGCACTTCCATGTAGTGGTGGGCCAGCGCATGAGATAAAATGGATGCCCACTAGAATTTTATCTGATGATTTCCAACAGCAAAGTTGACTGAAGCTGTCCAGCAGTGGTCATGCAGTGGTAGACCATCAGCCTGCACTTCTCCATCATTGCCAGCACCTATCTTGCTGCTGGCCAGCAATTTCCTCTTTGCTGGGATATTTCGGAAGTTCTTAGCTTACGAAATTGCTCAACTAATTTGTAAACACCCTGTATATATAACAGTTTCCATAGAAATTCTTAGCTTTCTGTGTGTTCACGATTTTGATTTGCCCCAAGTATAGAGATGTGCAAAGTGACGTCACTAACAGGTTTTTTGCTGCTGCTGTAGGACAGCTATCGCTAACCTTTATCAATGCTTTTTCTGTTTGTGTGTCTTACAGCTGTTTTCATTTTCTACGGTAAAAGTCACGTGATGCGAATTGTTCTATAAAAGGTTTTAAATGCATGCATTTTTAATTTGATGCTGATAAGATAAAAGCCATACAAAGTTTCACCTGAAGGAATTCGTGGCGTACAAGTGTGTCGTGACATACGAAAAATCAAGTATAACTAAGTGTTATGAATCACTGTTTGTTTATATCCCGGGAGATGTCAGACGTAGTTAAAGTTTGATGAATTAATTAGTTCTCCAGGTGGTCGAAATAAAGAGGCGTATTCAAATTATTATTGAGTGTAATAATTAGTAATAATGATATATAATAAATAATTATTATACAATATACCTGTGAAAACGGAGCTAAAAACTTTCAAAAGACAGTCCAATTTCTGGAATTAAAATGAGATTTAACTATTAAAAAATAAAATGAAATAAAAATATTTCAGAGAATTCTATGTTCTTCCTCTATTAGTTTACTTATGAAAACAAAGTTACTTTTTAAGTTTTTATACTTAAAATAATTCAATAACTTAATGTTTTCTGCAAATGTGACTTGATAGCTGCTATTTGTTTAATTGGTTAAGTAACCACTACATTAAACAAATAATGCACAAATCTGTGCAAATTTGCAAGCGTTGCAATTCTGTGTAAAAATAGGTAGTATATCGCTCTAAATTTGTTTAAAAATATGTTTTAAGACGGTTTAAGTGCTTTTTGACTAGATTGTTACGTATATGGGGCATTCTCACAATCTTTTGACTTTTAAGTCCCTGAATAATAATTTTTATTTTATTACATGTTCTTGTGGGGGTTTTTTTTATTTCATATAATGGGGAACATCCCATTGCATGACTGCATAACAATATTAACGAGATAAATAAGTTTTGGACGATGTTGGGGGTCCAAATATCCCGGAAACTCCTATACCGTCCCGTGTCAATGATGCTGCTTTATACGTTTGGAGCTGTCTGAATAAAATTGTTTCAATAAAAGTAATTCTATGTAATTTTTTTCCGAAACTGGGACTATTGTTTTATATAAATATGTAGCAAAAAATTAACCTGCATACATTTTTACGGTTGTTATTATTTTTTTTTTAGCTCTGTCCCTAGGTTTTAGATTCCTTACCGTCCCTCTTCTAAAATTATACAGAAAATCACTTCAGATGCAGCCATAGAATTTTTTCCAAGTTTTTTCTCATGCATAATAAGTATGGTAGAGAAAGAATGTTTAAAATTTTTTGACAGGAAATTTACTGCAGAATTTAAATCAGCATTTAAATTTAAATTTCAAGCATCGTGGTTTTATTGGTAGTCCTACCGTCCCCAAGGTTTATTCCTGCACATTTCGAGGTAAATTAATTTTTTTTTATTTAATCTAATGTAAATAACTGTTTCTAAAAATCAATGAACATTGTAGCTATCACTTAGCCTTAACATGATTTGACTAAAAATAGGTGGTAAGTTTCATTACCGTCCCATCCTTACCATCTCTTTTTTAGGGTTCCGTACTTAAAAAGTAAAAACGGAACCATTATAAGATCATTCCTGTATCTGTCTGTCTGTCACAACCATTTTACTCGTAAACTATGGAACGTGGAAAGTTCAAATTGAGGGAAGTAATAAAGACTATTGACACACATGTTTTCAGATTATTAGACATTAATAAGTATGTTTAGTAAAAATGTAGAGGGCTAATTAAGCTACTTGAAAAAAAAAACTATTTTCTTTGTATATCATTTGGGGTGTCGTGTGAAAGCTGTCGTACCGCTGAACTCAACAATATATTCCTTGTAATTTTAGGTATTATATTTTCAAATATATCGTCGAAAATGTAACACAAAAATATGTTTCCCCCATCTAACTCCAAATCTACCGAAACTAAAATTATGAAAAAATTAGAGGTAGTAGACGTTAATTTAAACCTTGAAGGAAAATTATAGCGATTACACCAGGTCACATAGTTTTTGAGAAAATTGCATTTTTTTGTTACACACAAATTGCGATTTACGGGCATTCAGCAAAGGTGTTGAGGAACACAGGAGGTACTTATCGTAACAAAAGTATAAAAGCATTATCGATAATGATTTTCGAAAAAAATCGTCAGTAACTAACCGCATTATTAACCCTTAAAGATACGGACAGTTTGGACTTGCATAATGACAGATGCGGCGTACTTTATGTCTAGTTAACAACTTGTAATGTTATATATGTGTAATGTAATCTCCAGTAGCAGTATAAAAGCAATAAACGTCAAATTGTTAAAAATAGAATTATTTAAGGGGTCTCAGGACTCTTACAATTGGAAAAATGAAAAAAAAAAAAAACATTTTCAAGATTTAATATCTTAAAATGTATATGATTTTAAAACACAATTTTTATTGGGATGAAAGATATAAGTATGTTCTTTCATTTCATGTATTTAAAAAATTGTAACAATTAGTATTTATAGGGGGCTTGAAACTGTTAGACATTTGTCGAGCAGAAAATTGGCATAACAGCTTACGCGCAGGATAACAAAATAAATATTGCAACTAAAATGAAAATTATAGTGCTTACTTATACTTCAGATTGAAATAATTACCCTGAACTTAAATAAATTTGTATTTAAAGCATTTTTATATTTTTAATGCAATGTTGTATTTAATTAATACAAAATTTTGAAAATTCCAACGGTATAATCACCTAAAAAAATATTTTTTTGAACAATAAAGAGGAAATTTTAGGTTCAGTTTATACAGACTAACATGAAATATATGTTTTGAAAAATTCATAAAAAAATATTCAGAAGTTTTTTCGGTATCCTGCGCATTATGCCCGAAAACGTCATTTGGAGAAAAATGACTTTAAATTTTCGGAAACGCCGCTTCAGCTATTGAGCGGGTATAATTCTAAAAGCCAAAACTTCTGTTATAATGGGAATTTCAAGGAAACAATTATATCAAAATGTTCAGAAAAGATAGGAGTTTATAAAACATCTAAAAAAATAAAAATTTCTAAAACTTTGAAGCTTTAAGAATCCTGAGACCACTTAATTAGAATAAATCACATAAATACTATGGAATTCGCGACTAATTTGCATTGAATGGATCTCTCTATACGTCTCGAATAATTTCAAAAGTTAATTAAAATCCTATCTGGAAAAATGGACCAAGGCGGCGTTGCAACTTTGCGACCTCCTTTAGAAGCGCACTTAGCACAATGCCAAATTTAAACTTTGAACAAAGGTTTTGTTTTAGCTACACTGTAGAAAGAAATGTTATTATTACGCTGTATTTAGTTTTATGAAATACTAAATGAAATTTAAATACGCACTGCTTTTATTGTCAGTGCCGAATTCATCATAAACACATTAGGATAATATTAAACTAGTATGTTGTGGTCATCACAAAACTTTCTTCTATATCATACTTGTCAATACTTCAAAATTCATTATCACAGTGAATCTATGCTCATCATAAGGATTCTTAAAAGATGAAATTCCGTGCATTAGTTCTTGAGATATTAGTGTCCCTAAAATCGTATAAATCCATCAAAATGCAGCATAGCAGCGCCACCTATTGGGTGATTTACACCAGAAGCTAATTATCATCAACTTATGTCAATGTCTAACTGAATATGAAGTTTGGGGAAAATCCGTGCATTAGTTCTTGAGATAGAGTTATTGCGCAAATGATGACAAATGCAGCATAACAGCGCCACCTGTTGAGCGATTTACACAACCACATAATCAGCATCAACATTTATCAAGGTGTACTTGAATCTGAAGTTTGATGAAAATTCGTACATTAGTTCTTGAGATAGAGCTATTAAAGAAATAGTGCAAAATGCAGCACAGCAGCGCCACCTATTGGACGATATTCACCAACACGTAGTCAGCATCATTTCATAACAAAGAGTAACTGAATCTGAAGTTTGATGAAAATGTGTCCATTAGTTCTTGAGTTAGAGCTATTGCAGAAATCGGGAAAATGCTGTATAGCAGCGCCACCTGTTGAGAGATTTACACCAAAATGTACAAAATGTCAATTCATATCAAGGATTAACTGATTCTGAAATTTGGTGAAAATTGTTGCATTAGTTCTTGAGATACAGCTATAATGGAAATTCTGAAAAGTGCAGTAAAGCAGCGCCACCTGTTGAGCGATTTGCACCAAAACACAAACAGCACTAATTTATATCAAAGTATACTTGAATCTGAAGTTTGTTGATTTTCCAAGCATTAGTTGTTGAGATAGAGCTATTGCGGAAATTTTAAAAAATGAAGTATAGCAGCGCCACCTGTTGAGCGATTTACACCAAAACGTAATCAGCATCAATTCATATAAAGGACTAACTAAATCTGAAGTTTGATCAAAATCCGTGCATTAGTTCGTGAGATAGAGCTATTGCGAAAATCGTGAAAAATGCAGCATAGCAGCGCCACCTGTTGAGAGATTTACACCAAAAACTAATCAGCATCAATTTGTATTAGGGACTCACTGAATATAAATTTTTATTAAATTCCGTGCATTAGTTCTTGAGATAGAGCGCCCACAAAATTTGTGTCACATACACACAGACAGACAGACAGACTCACAGAGTCACAGACAGACATTTTGTAAAAACATGTTTTTTGGAATCTCTGACCCCTAAAACGTCTAAATCCGTCGAAAACCGGAATTCGAAAATTTTCATGAATCCAATACTTTCTTCTTGTAAAGGTAGAAGAAAGTAAAAATGAGTTATACAGAATATCTTTTTGAACTTTCATGGTATATCCATTTACACTTTTCTAGTTTATACAGTTATACCCAACCCTACGTTGTATAGTTTTTTTTTCAAAGTCTTAGGGTCAATCCATTTCAAGTGGCCCAGCATTGGTTGCTTGACCATTTTTAAAAAATCTGAAAATTTTTGTACAACAACCCTAACATGATGGAACTTTAAAATTACTATTATTTTAATTTTATTAATTTTGTTTGTGCATGGCGGCAATTTTTGTTTCATCGTCTTCAGCAATTTTCTCACATGGAGGGTTTACGGAATGGTAGATATCTCATGGTTTATTTTTCCAATTCAAGTGCGGTTTAAAGCAATTTGTACAGAATAAAACGGGCTAAAAATTTGGTACTAGAGTAGTTTACGAAAATTAATCCTTATCGGTGAAATTTCAGCATAAAGTTAAAGTTTTTTTCCAAAATTTGTCCGTTTACAAGAGGAAATTTTTCTAGCAAGGAAAACTGCCAAAATGACATAATTTTTTTTACAAATAGGGCAAAGTACGTGTACTCACACGCCAAGTTCTAGATCTGGGGCTTGCTTTCTCTTCGCTAAAAATAATCCCAAATTTTTCAAAAATGTCAAAAATCGCACTTTTGGGGCTTTGATATCTCTGGTGGTGCACGAGATAAAAATCTGAAATTATGGGCTTCTGATAGTATTTTATGGTAGCGTTATGCACAAAATTGTTCAGGATGGAGATTTGACTACAAGCTGAGATATGGCAAGAGAAACATGTTAAAACAATACTGCCAAACTATTGTTTTGTTGTAGTCACAGGTAAGTATTTATCTCAGAGTGTCATTTAAATTGATTATTTTTTATTATCTTTAAATAAAGGTAACAGAAAATAAAGCCTTTTCAGAGCTTAGCAATTAATTTTAAAAATAATCATCCCTAAAGCCTACATTTTGTATGGCTTCAGTAATTTTTGTTTTAAGTAATTTTAGTAACTAAAAGAAACCTCAATAATTTTACATAAAGAAAAAAATATTTTTATACAAGACATGAGACAAAAACAGATTAGGGAACGAGAAAAGCTGTCAATGTTGACATACTTGTTGAGACACGATCAAATGTGTCAAAACACATTCCTGCTTCTCCTGCTTGTTCCCAGGGTCGGACTGGGTCAATGTAAAGGGCGCAGACCTTGGATTTTCAGAGGGCGCAAAAATTTTAATGAACTGAAGTCAATTTTACTTGCTTGTGTTGTGTGTGCTTGGGTTTAACACACTTGCATAGCACCAAGTAATGATAATGGCTTAAATTATGCCTCTAACTCTGGGCAGAAGACTTCGCTTTATCCTCCGTGCATGTTTAAAGTTACATCAAACCTACGCAATACTGCGCAATTTTTTAAAACAAATCATGTATTATCTTAAACCTCCAAGAAGTTGAACACAGAATACCTTATAGTAGATGACTGATATCAAGACAAGGGCTTTCTTATTTTCTTCTTTTATCGATAGATACCTTGGAGAAAAAAAAATGATCACCCTTACAAATTTTCCTGAAAAGACATAAGTACCAGTTGATTTGGAATAATATTTACTATTAAATGCTTGTCATAAATTTTGCTTTGGAGGCTGTCTTACCTATTAAAAAGTACACGAAAGTTGATTTTTCAAATGATAACATCCACTTTAGACACCCTATTTGAGTTCCTTGCTAGCCAGGAAAGAGATATAGTTTATATGCTTTTCTTAAATCTTAATACAGTTATAAAAACAAAATGTATTAGGGGTTTATCCCTAATTTCGGAAAATAAATTGAAGATCTTACAAGAAAAAGTACTACCTAAAACACTCAATTACTCACCAGTAAAATTATACAAGGATTATAAATTTAATAAAAACTTACCTTAGATCAAAGAAACCCCTACAAAATATTTCTGGTAACTATCTACGATTTTTTTCTGTGGCTCCTTTGATCACAGAATACGATCTCCTTAAATTATGGAAAGAAAAAATTTCTCTATATCCCGAAAACTAATTATTCAAAGAGCCGTACACATCATCGATGTTTTTAACAATTGTGGTTTGTTCATAATATATTTTTTTAATACGACTTCATTAAAAATTTTCATAATTAAAAAAAGTCTGGAATATTTTTCGGTCTATTCAGTATAATTCTTTAATAAATTAATAAAACATCTATCAGGTGTAATTTTCATGAAAATAAAAATTAAGTTTCTCGAATGGATCTAACTTTAGCATCCTCAAATTTAAACTCTTCAAACCTTATCAAGATTTAAGATAATACATATAAACTAATGCCTTTTCCCAGGCTGTCTCGATCCAAGAAACTCAAATAAGGTGTCAAAAATGGGTGTTATTGTTCGAAAATTCAAAATTGGTACAATTCTTAATAAGTAGACGACTTCGGAAATATAATTTATACATAACAATAATTAGTAGATATTATTTCAGTCAGTTGGTAGCTATATATTTTTTACGATTATTTTTAGCGGAATTAGTAAGGAGTAACCACATTTTTTCCCCACTTATCACCATTGATGCACTGAGGATCTTTAGAAAAACTTACAAGATTTTTTTTTCACCAGGCGCAAATAGAGTTACTGCGGAGCTCATAAGAGCTTCAATCTATTTTTTAAATATATTTCTTTAACGTAATATGTATTAGTTATCAAGTCAGTTAAAAGTGTCATAAATTCAATTTCTGTTACAATTTACTGTTTTATTTTTAATAATATTATTAACAAAGTAGCATTTTTAAATGCGGTATCTGCAGGTGTCTCCTTCATCTCACACAAGAAAAATTCAGTACGCAAACTTCGTTTTAAAAGCATTTAAGTTTAGAACAAAAATATACTTTCCTTGTGGAAATAGAAAATTTAAAAATTAAATCTGATGCTTCTTTTGTCCTTTTGTAAAAGTAACATATTATAGGTTATTGGAATACTGAAAGATAAGGCTATTTGAATGTGAAAATAATACTTGCTTGTGAAAATAATAGGTATATTTTGTATCCTTAAAAAATGACTTTATGCATTCATAAAGTGCTGAATTGATATCGCACTATAAAAAGGTTTCTACAGAAAAAGAATACCCTAAAAAAATCGCTTTGTTAGTCTAAAATTGCTAAAATGATTGAGTAAATTTACTATTCTAAGCACAATCTTACCATGATTTGCAAAACTCTTATCATTGTCATAGAGAATGGAAAATATTTAAGTTTCCATAATTGAAAGAACTAATTGTATTCCTGCAAACTGCAGGATCCCGTAAACAGTGTTTTTTCAACAGACTTAAAAAAAGGCGGAGGAAGTTCTCATTTCGAAGCATATGTATTTTTATTTTATTTTATTTATTTATTTATTTATTTATTTATTTTTATTTATTTATTTTTTTTTTTTTTTTTTGTATGCTCACCGATTACTCTGAAACTACGCGACCGATTCATGTGATTTTTTTTAATTGAAAGAGTATACTCTCTGAGTCCCATTTAAATTTCATCAAAATTAGTTCAGTACTTTTTTAGAAATTCAACACAGACTAAAATAAATAATTAAAAAAACATTTTAAATAAGCATTTTAAATAAATATTTTTAAGACATTTTAAAAAACATTTTTAATCAAACATTTCAATATTTCATTTTTTTTGAAAGTTTATTTTATTTAAAAAACCTATTATAATTTTTAAATAGTAATCACTTCTTTATTTAATGATAGACTTTTCAATTGATTAAATTAAGCAATTTTTTTTTCAAAATAAATACTACAATATTTAACCGCGTAAAATCACTAAATAAAGGGAAGATTACAATCAAAAAATGATTTTGTGAAAGAAAACGCTGTCTGCGAGATCCCACAGCTTGCAGGATTGTAATCCAAATGTATATCATCAATTTTAAACCCCGAAAAGAAAGATCATGTTTTCCAATCAACAACAAAATCCATAGAAGAAATTTTTTCCCTTCGGATATTTCTCTTTCTCTCTCTCTTTTTTCCTCAAGTTGATTTTCAAAAAGCACGATTATAGGTGCATTCAGGGACGGCTATAAGGGAGGGGGGGGGGGGAGGCAAGGTATTAAAAGCAAAAGGACCGAAACTATGCAAAATATTTGGTTAAATCCAATAGGCATCATTCAAAAAAGCGATGAAAAAATTTCGTTCAACGCACCGTGGCTACTAAAGTTCTCGTTGGGGGCATGTTTTCTCTTTTAATCGCATCCAAAGATGCCCTCTTTGGTTTCCAATCCTGAAATTGCTACGATATATCTTTGATTTCTTTTTTATAATAAAAAATACCGCTCTTGTGCTGTCTGTATATTAATTAATTCGAAATTTAGTACTCTAATCAGAATGTATGTGTACAATGAGTGAAAAAATATTGGAGATGCTTAGGCACTTAAGGGCGCGAAGTTTTCACTGGACGAGGGCGCACCGGTCCTCGGGCCGAAGGGCCGGCGGGCCAGTCCGAGCCTGCTTGTTCCAAAACACATCCCTGCTACAATTTCAATTCTGCTTGCCAGTCCTGAAACTTGTTCCTACCATAAGTATGTTCCTGTAAATTAAACATTTATACGATGTTACTATGCATCAGCCTCAACTAATTTTGTAAAAGTAAAGATATACAAAGCCCTTTCAAAGTTTATACTGCAGAAAAATGACATTGCTGCATGATTAGAAGTAAGCTATGAATTATTAATGAAGTGAGACTTGAACATAGTGATTTCAAAGTTCATTTCTATAAGCCAGCAGGGCCAAGAACTTCAGTCAAGTTATCAAGAGATGACAAGACTTGGTTCCTAGAAATAAAATTTTCAGAAAGATCACTCCTATGGAACTGACAGCAGTAACTGATCGAACTCATAACTTCTCTCCTAAATTCTGTGAAGATATTTCTCAGATTTTTGTTGAACATATATAGTCTCTAAGTAAATTAAATATTTGTTTTTACACTGTTTTCAACAAACCATATTTCGTGTGTAAATATTGCAATAAAACAGATAAATCTAATTCATCTTAAGGTACTCTTAATAGCATTTATTGATTATCTTTTCCTCGCTATATTGCAGCTTGCAGTCAAATCTCCACCTTTAAATTTTTAGTGCATAATAGTGCCATAAAATACTACCAGAAGCCATAATTTCAGATTTTTATCTCTTGCCCCACCAGAGATATCAAAGCCTCAAAAGTGCGATTTTTGAAATTTTTGAAAAATTTGGGATTTCTTTTTTAGCGAAGAGAAAGCAAGTCCCATATCTGGCCCTTGGCGTGTGAGTACAAGTACTTTCGGCCAATTTTTAAAAAATATATACCATGTGACAGTTTTCCTTGCTAGAAAAATTTCCTCTTGTAAACGGACAATTTCTGGAAAAAAACTTAAACTTTAAGCTGAAATTTCACCAATAAGATTTATTTTCGGAAACTATTCTATTACCATTCTATTACTCATTTTAGTCTGTACGAATTGCTTTAAAACGCACTTGAATTGGGGAAATAAACGATGAGATATTTATAATTCCGTAAACCCTTCATGTGAAAAAATTGCTGCAGACGATCAAACAAAGACGGCCGCCATGCACAAACAAAAATTAATAAAATTAAAATAATAGTCATTTTGAACTTCCATCATATTAGGGTTGTTGTACAAAAAATTTCAGATTTTTTAGAGATGGTCAAGCAACCAATAAATGATTTTCTGGACCACTTGAAATGGATTAGCTCCTTATTATTCATTTAGCAACGGTTTTTTAGGTGCGTTCGTAATTATATAAATACGTAGCACCTATAGTCGTCGTTCAGTCCGTCCGTCCGTCCGTCTGTCCGTCCGTCTGTCCGCATGTAACAGAGTAAAAACTACCCAACCGAATGGTCTGAAATTTCAAATATATGATTGTTGCAAAATTTTGTCGAGCCATTTCAAATTTTATGAAAATCGGATGTATAGTTTAATTACAGGGACAGTCAAAAGTTTTTCTTTACATTACGGCCAATGGGAAAAATTATTGAAAGTGCATTTTAATGATATTAGAGCCTTCCGAATGATCTGAAATTTTAAAGATATAACTGTTGCAAAATTTCGTCGAGCCCTTTCAAATTTTAGGAAAATCGGATGTATAGTTTAATTACAGGGACAGTCAAAAGTTTTTCTTTACATTACGGCCAATGGGAAAAATTATTGCAAGTGCATTTTAATGATATTACAGCCTTCCGAATGATCTGAAATTTTAAAGATATAACTGTTGCAAAATTTTGTCGAGCCATTTCAAATTTTAGGAAAATCGGATGTATAGTTTAATTACAGGGACAGTCAAAAGTTTTTCTTTACATTACGGCCAATGGGAAAAATTATTGCAAGTGCATTTTTATGATATTACAGCCTTCCGAATGATCTGAAATTTTAAAGATATAACTGTTGCAAAATTTTGTCGAGCCATTTCAAATTTTAGGAAAATCGGATGTATAGTTTAATTACAGGGACTGTCAAAAGTTTTTCTTTACATTACGGCCAATGGGAAAAATTATTGCAAGTGCATTTTAATGATATTAGAGCCTTCCGAATGATCTGAAATTTTAAAGATATAACTGTTGCAAAATTTTGTCGAGCCATTTCAAATTTTAGGAAAATCGGATGCATAGTTTAATTACAGGGACAGTCAAAAGTTTTTCTTTACATTACGGCCAATGGGGAAAATTATTGCAAGTGCATTTTAATGATATTACAGCCTTCCGAATGGTCTGAAATTTTAAAGATATAATTGTTGCAAAGTTTTGTTGAGCTATTTCAAATTTTAGGAAAATGGGATGTATAGTTTAATTACAGGGACAGTCGAAAGTGTTCCGTTACATTACGGGGAATGGGAAAAATTATTGCAAGTGCATTTTAATGATATTACAGCCTTCCGAATGGTCTGAAATTTTAAAGATATAATTGTTGCAAAGTTTTGTTGAGCTATTTCAAATTTTAGGAAAATCGGATGTATAGTTTAATTACAGGGACAGTCAAAAGTGTTCCTTTACATTACGGGGAATGGGAAAAAATTATTGGAAGTGCCTTTTAATGATGTATCAGACTATGCGCTTTATGAAGTGCAAAAAAGTATACATTCAGTACAATATGGGGTGCAAAAAATAATTATAAAACTAGTTATAGTACGAACGCACCTCATTTGCCACGTTTGACGAGCAATTTCCAACTTGTTTAATAATACAATTACCAATTCATATATTATTCTACGGAACCCTCTATGCGCGAGTAATACTCGCACTTGACTGTTTATTTTCCCTTACCGTCCCTTCTTTCCCTATACCTTCCCCTTTTTTTACCTTATCGTCCCTTCTTTAACACCCCTTTAAGACAATGTTATACCAAAATTTTGTGCTAAAAATACTACATTGTTATTATTTCTTATTTGAATGGCCTGTGGGTAATATGCAAATTCATTATAAGTAAAATTTAGAAAAAAATAAAAAGTTTTAGTGGTAAAATGGTAAGGAAAATTAAACTCACAAGTTTAACTTAAACCTCAGTTAAGTAAAAAAAAAAAAAAAAAAAAAAAAAAAATCGCTGCTGACCATTTTTTCTTTATTTTGAATCATTAAGGCATTCGTTTATCATACTAAAATGTCATTTTAGCAAGTTTAATTTCACCAGATTTTTATTCCTGAAAGTCAAAAGATTGTGAGAATGCCACATATGTATATAATATAAGAATACAGATCAAAGATGTTTACGTTCCTAAATCACAGAAAAAAGAAGTTTAATCAAGGTTCAGCACATGTTCAACTTTACTGTTTTATTTGGGACAACTTTGAACTATTAAAACTATTTTCAGTTTCAGACTTTTAAAAAATTGTTTTCATAAAATAGCGGCTGACTACGAGCATAATGTCTTAATCGAATACCGTGAACTCCGTTGATTCTCACCGTTGGAAGATATGTCAAAAAATATTCATTTGTAAGCCATATTAATTCGTACTTCTCACAGTAATTTACTACTTTTTATGCTGAACTACCTGCTTTGATACTATTTACCTCGAATGATAAATCACACTAACCTATCTTAGATGTATTGCTGATTTCAAGGTTACGTCTGCAGCATAAATGATCCGATACGATGCGGGAAAATACTAAGCCGTATGCTACTAATGTAACGAAACGAATGGTGACTATGAAACGATATCTCCCACAAAAAATTATTGATAAGAACTTAAGAGCAGCGATCTTTTTTTTTATTTTTTCTAAAACAAAATCTGTTAATATATATTTATTTTAGATTTAATGGAAATTTTTACTTTTCCGTCATATGTTGGCATGTCACCAATTTCCTCACAATCATTTATTATTTCTATTTTGGTCTTAATTTCAAAAACAGGGTGAAATAATTTTTTTTTTTTTTTTTTTTTTTTGTCAAATGCTGCAATAGAAAGTATTGCTCTTTTAATGATGCATACATTTTTTTACGCATATGCTTAGAGATATATAGACAGAAAAAATTGATATATTTGTGCATATTCAAGACAATTTCAAAATACAGTAGAATTCCAGTTATCCGAAAATCTTCTTAACCGAAAGGCCTTAAAATTCCTTAAAGTACTTTTTAAATGTGAAAAATTTTGTTGTCAACACTATTTTTACCGATGTCAAATGACACCTTTGAACATATTTTGATTTATGATTACTATTTTATTTGTAAGTTTTACATCAACACAATTCCCAATCATTTTTAATACACTGAACAGTTGTTTTAATACTTATTAACTTTAAAAATTAAAAGCAAAATAAGAAAAATTCAAAACTTTGAAAGGTGTTATTGGACAATGGTAGAAATAGTGTTAAAAAAGCACTTTTTTTAGGAAATAAATAAACAGAGTTAACTTACTCATTTGGTCCATTGCGTTATTTCGTGCATTTTATTAGAGAAACACGTACGACACTTCATTTTTTTTACAAAATATGTTGTGATTTTCTTTTGTTTTTCAATATCTGTCTTTCAATATCTTCTAAATTACAATCACAGCTTTTCATCAAACAAGTTTTCACCATAAGCCTCCCGGTTATTCGAAAATTCTATGGAACCCCGGTTATCCGAAAATTCCTATGGAATCCCGGTTAACCGAAAATGCTTTGTCCCATGCTTTTCAGATAACCGGGGTTTTACTGTATTACATTTGATATGCTAGATATGTTTAACAACATATATCTTCAAAATTTGCATATCAACAGCTCTATTTTCAGCAGATATCTGATTAATAGCTCGATATTTTAACCTTATTAACACTTTTCAACATAAATGAAAAATATTTATGATTTCGGTTAGTCCAAAAAGTTACATTTGACATGCTAGATATGTTTCATAACACATCTCTTCAAAATTTGCATATCAACAGCTCTTTTTTCAGCAGATATCTGATTAAAAGTTCGATATTTTAACCTTATTAGCACTTTCCAACATAAATGAAAAGGACTTATGATTTCGGTTAGTCCAAAATGTTACATTTGATAATGTTTAACAACACATTTCTTCAAAATTTGCATACCAACATCTCTATTTTCAGCAGATATCTGAATTAAAGTTCGATATTTTAACCTTTTAACACTTTCCAACATAAATGAAAAGGATTTATGATTTCGGTTAGCCTGTCTGTCTGTACTCGCTTTAACTTTCGTAAATATACTTCCATTTTATCCAGTGAAATATGTTGAATTTTACTACAGGGCGTTTGCTATTAAAAGGGGAGTGTGTGGCATTTATAGTTCATTTATAGGAACATATAACAAAATTCCGTTACATTATGGCCTAATGGGAAAAAATTGTTTGCAGTGTATTTTAATGATGTTACACTACTTTAGTCACACTGAAGTGGATATGTATTACTGATGTGCGCTATACAAAAGATTTTTTAGTGAAGATAGAGAGCGTATAATTTACACTTCATTTACAGGGAAACACAGAAAAAATCGGTTACAACACTGTCTAGAAGCGATAACAATTGCTGGTAGTGCGTTTTCTTGTGAGCTTTAATAATCTTAACTAAATTTCAGTGTATTACGTAGTGTGTAAAACGATATATCGATAATATACAGCTCTGCACAAAAGAATTGGAATATTTAACCATCTATGGGCGATAATTTCTGAAATTGGCCTTTCAACTGTGTTGTTCGTTTATTTAGATATCTTCTTTCACTGTATCAAAAGATAAAGTTTCGTTACAGTATTCTGAATGGTGTTAGGAAATATTTCATAAACTAACCCCGAATCATGATTTTCCTTTGAAATTTTATTTTCAGATTTACCTATACGCATGTTATTTCATTTTAATTATGCAGTCGAACTCTCTTAACACGAAAACACGGTTAAAAGGAGCAATTTACAAGTTAAGAATGGTTCATCGTTTAAATAATATTAAGGTTTTCACGCTTTTTACGAATAACAAAGGCAGGATCACAGCTAATACAAGTAAAACATCTATTCATTCTAATGTTTTTTTCAATGAAAGGTAAGATAGAAATATGAAATAAATAAATCCCTTTCTTATGAAACGCTGTTCTCTCTCAGCAATAATTTTTCTGTATTACAACTGTTTGTCAAAATGTAGTACAGTAGAACATCTTTTATCTAAAACTCTTTTAACCAAAACTCTCAGTCAACCGAAACCCATTTTTAAAGCTTTATTATTATTATTATTATTCTTTGTATGCAAAATCCACTTTGAAAGCTTTTTTTTTTAGCTATCATATTCCTTGTGTGCAAGCGGTCCTTTCCGAACTACGTTACATATAAATATATTCGATCCCCTTTCTTAAAGTTCCTTTGAATTTAACTTGAGCTCCCGTAAACTGCGGACTGGAACGAAGAAAACGAACAAATTAGTAATTCTGAAGCTTTTGAATGTTTTGCAAAAGGTTTGGCTTGGCTGGAGCAGCAGAAAGATTGTGATACTGGTGAACTAATAATATTAAAAAACTCCGTGATAGAGCTTCAAAGCAAAGGCAATCGAAACTGCGGCAAACAAAACATTTTTTCAAACCCTTGTGATATATGTAAAGTGCTTAATTTCAAAATTAAAATTCAGGTAATTTATTCTTTTTTTCTATTTTGCTATTGCTTTATCTTTATTAAGCACTTGTTACCATAATAAGAAATATTGCATATATTTCTCCTTAATCTTAAAATTGAAGCATTCTCGACTATCCGAAAATTTCGATTTTCCGAAAGATGGTCGGTCCCAATTACTTCAGATAATCGAGGTTCTACTGTAATTCATCAATTTTACCAGACAAAAATTCAACTTTACCAGACCCCCCCCCCCCCCCACACACACACACACACTAGTATTGCCAGATCTGGTATCACAAAAAGTGAGACAGCGGCTTCTAAACCGGGACATAAAAATATAATATAGTAATCTCTATGAGAACAGAAGCTGTCTATAACGGAATCGTGTCTTAAACGTAAACATTTTTATTGTTCCTACTATAGGAATACCATAAAATTATACAAGACGAAAGCCTCTTTAAAACGGAATTTTTCTTCTGTCCCTTCCGATTCTATCTTAGTAGGTTTTATTATAGTAATTAAACATAACAATCTTATACAGTAAAACCTGTAAAAGTGGAATCGCTAGGGACTGAAACAAATTCCCAATTTAATAGGTATAATTGCATATAGTGTATAGTACTCCTATTATATAGTATTCCTAGGGACAATAAAATTTTTACTTTTAAAACAGAATTCTCTTATAAACAGGTTCCGTTTACACAGGGTTTACTGAACAAAGTGCAGTAAAACCTGTAGAACGAAAATCTCTAGGAAACGACAAGAAAAAAACTGTTTTAGACAGGTTTCCGCCTAGTCATGCAGATTCGTAAGGTACACTGTATCCGCAAAGTCTTGGTGCACTTTTGACCGGTTACAGGAAATCAACGAAACTAGGTGGAAATGTGAAATCTTCACCTAATAAAAGAAAACTCTCCAGGTTTCATACCTGTTCAGCGCAGTTTGATGTTGCTTCAATTTGTTGTCCTACACCCGTGATCCTCTGTTTCAAATGAAGGCCACGTCGAACTGCACTAAACAGGTATGAAACTTTGAGAATTTTTCCTTTTATTTAGTGACAATTTCACATTCTCATCTTGTTTCGTTGATTTCCTTTGACCGGTCAAAAGTGCACTATGATTTTACGGACACACTGTATTTATTTGGAAGGGATTATAAAGAATTTCCGATGGAGATAGGTTTCTTCTTCAGAGGTTTTGCTGCTAAGATCCAGTCAATCCAGATTAAGGAATAGAATGGTACTAAAAGAAATTTAAAAGAATTTGTGCATTATGAAAAATCGGGGCTTTTGGCTTCCCGCGAAGTAGATACGCGGGACAGGTATTGGAGGCCCTGAAAATTGGGACATCCAGCGTAAATAGGGGTACGTGACAACACTACCCCCCCCCCCCCCCCTTAGCAAATGCAAAGGAATGTGATGCTCTCTTGTAAGAATAAAAGAAAGAAGAGAAGGGTAAGGACGTTTGAAACACCACCTCTGTGTAGGATTTACAGCTGAGCTATGGAAAGGAAGGATCGTAGAAGAAAATCTTTATTTGTTTCTTTCTTTAAATCCAGGATCTTGACCATAGTAACCAGTATTTTCATATCTCTTATTGCACCGTTAAAATAAAAAAATATATACATATAAAATCAATAGCTCGAAAATTGCAGCGACTATTGCAACATTGACCGAGTTTTTCCGATGAAAAGAAAAGTGATTAGTTGCATGCATTACTGTTTAGTCTTACATATCCATGAGAATTACTAGTTCTTTAGAGGCTTTGACTTCAGTTCTGTGATTTTGTTTAAATAAAAGACTCGTCTAAAAAAGTTAGTCTGATGAAGATAAAGTCCTTCCGGCCAGTGCCGGGAGGAAGAGGTAGCTTTGATATTCCTTATTTTAAAAAAGCCAACTTATATCATTCAAACACACGAAGCTCAATTTAGTGGAAACCGAATATAGGAGATTCAATACTAATTTTTATCAATATAATGAATGAGAATTTCGCAAAATTAGTCAGCTTTATCCAAGCTGCTTTTCTTTAAAGTAACTTATATTTGGCTGCCAAATTCGGCGATTTCTTAAAGTGCCTTCCATTTTAAGACAACATGATGGATGAGACTAACAAGTGAACTTGGTCGAGACCTTAGTAATTGCTGTGCACATGTTCACTCACATCGGAATCGGTTGATATATACGAGTGCTGTCGCATGCAAAAAATCAGATTTTTCCAAATGTCACCCACAATAGAAATTGAAACTGCTATATCTGAGCCATTTTTTAAGGTAATGACAAACAAAAAGTGCTCCTGAATCCTTATATCAAGGTCAAATACTTAAGAAAGAAACCTTTTTTAATTTCTAATTTTTTTGCACCTCACTTTAAATATATGTTTTTTTAATTTAATGGCCGCCATTTTGAAACAGGATGGCTGATGAATCTGGCCAGCGAACTTGCTCGAGGTATTGATGTATACTATCCACATGCCTTCTTACATCGAAATAGGCGAATACGTGTGTTATCGCGTGACAAATACAAGATCGTTTCAAAATGTTAGCCATGCTAGAAATTCAAAGTGTTATAATTCAAACATTTTTTAAGATATATAAAAAAAAAAAAAAAAAATTCAGAAAAAAAACCTGCTCCGGAATCTTTGTATCAAGGCCAAACACATAAAAAAAATCTTTTTCATTTTCCAATTTTTTAATACCTCATTTTAAATTTTAAATTAAATTTATTTTTAAATGGCAACCCTTTTGAAACAAGATGGCGAATGAAGCTGACCAACGAACTCGGTCGAGACATTGGTATGTACTATGTACAGACCAAGTTACATCCAAATCGGTTCATAAATACGCCTGTTATCGCATGACAAAAATCAGGTCATTTTAAAATGTCAGATACAATAGAAATTCAAAATGCTATTACTCGGCCATTTTTTTAGATATAGACGAAACAAAAACTGTTCCGGAATCTTTGTATTAAGGTCAAACACATACGAAAAAAATCTTTTTCATTTTCCAATTTTTTGGTATCTCATTTTGATTTTTTTAAATGGACGCCATTTTGAACCAAGATGGCGGATGAAACTGGCCAACGAACTCGGTCGAGATATTTGCATGTACTATGTACACACCAAGGTACATCCAAATCGGTTCATAAATACGCGTGTTACTACGTGACAAAAATCAAGACGTTTCAAAATGTCAGCTACGCTAGAAATTCAAAATGCTATAACTCAGCCATTTCTTAAGATATAGACGAAACAAAAACTGCTCCGAAATCTTTGTATAAAGATCAAATACATAAGAAAAAAATATTTTTCCATTTTCAATTTTTTGGTACCACATTTCAAATTTTAAAGTTTTTAAAAAAATTTAAATGGCCGCCATTTTTAAACAAAATGGCTGATGAAACTGGCCACCGAACTCGGTCGAGACATTGGTATGTACTATGTACACACCGAATTACATCGAAATCGGTTCATAAATACGCCTTTTATCGCGTGACAAAATTCAGGACGTTTCAAAATGTCAGACACGCTAGAAATTCAAAATGCTATAACTCAGCTATTTTTTAAGACATAGACGAAACAAAAACTGCTCCGGAATCTTTGTATAAAGGTCAAACACATACGAAAAAAATCTTTTTCATTTTCCAATTTTTTGGTATCTCATTTTGATTTTTTTTAATGGACGCCATTTTGAAACAAGATGGCGGATGAAGCTGGCCAACGAACTCGGTCGAGATATTTGCATGTACTATGTACACACCAAGGTACATCCAAATCGGTTCATAAATACGCGTGTTACTACGTGACAAAAATCAGGACGATATAGACGAAACAAAAACTGCTCCGGAATCTTTGTATAAAGGTCAATTACATAAGGAAAAAATATTTTTCCATTTTTAATTTTTTGGTACAACATTTCAAATTAAAAATTTTTTTTAAAAATTTCAAATGGCCGCCATTTTGAAACAAAATGGCGGATGAAGCTGGCCAACGAACTCGGTCGAGATATTGGTATGTACTATGTACACACCGAATTACATCGAAATCGGTTCATAATTACGAGAGTTACAGTGTGACATAGGTCAGATATATATATATATATATATATATATATAGATATATAGATATATCAATTTTGAACGGAGGGTGGTTTCGGGGTCTGGGGGTCATGATCGATGAAAATATACCAAAATTTTTTGAAATCGCTTTCCTCCGAACGGCTGCAATATGTAGCTTTTTGTAATGAAAGCTACCTAAATGACCCTTACAAAGGTAAGACTGAATATTTTGTGCTAAATTTGCGATATTGATTGAATTTTAACGTTGAGATAATTAGAGCACTTAAAGGTAGTAGTTTAATTACATCTGTGTTTTTAAGATTTTTATTATTTTCTCGGGTATAACGAGTTGTGTTTAATACGAGAGCTTTTATAATTCCTTTACTTCTCGTATTAACCGAATTCGACTGTATATATATATATATATAATGATCCATCCTTTTACATGGCATATCATTAGTAACTGAAGTCAAAGAATTTCATTAATTTACCATACTAATAAATAATCGTCTCATGCTATTGAATTTCTCATTGATTAAAAACAATAAGAAGTTTTTTTCTACGGTTGCATTAGTCCATATTTTTAACAGTAAAACAAAGATTAGTTCTTTTTGAGGTCGCAGGTTTTTTCTATTAATCATCTGGTTTTTTGAGAAAAAAAAATGAAACATCATTTTAGTATCTCATTGCATTTTTACGGAAATGCGGAATCAAATTTTATCAAAAAAAAATTAAACAGACAACCAATGCTGTATCTATTTCGGTACTAAATATTTATTCAAAACAGGAAAATATTTCTTCCTTTTCTTGTGCTGGCGAATTTATGAATAATTTATAATTCTTTAGCGCTATTAGTTTTATCCCAGTTATATATAAAGAAAAATATGACAATCGGAAATCCTGATAATTGCATATTTATTATTTGATATATATTTACATACACGCACATAAACGTATATATATATGAGGCATTCTCACAATCTTTTGACTTTCATGTCCCTGAATAATTATTTTTTATTTTTTATTTTTGTGTTTTTTTTAAATTCATATACTAAGAAACATCCCATTGCATGATTGCATAACAATATTAACGAGATAAATAAGTTTTGGACGATGTTGGGGTCATCAAATACCAGGAAAACTCATCTACCGTCCCGTGTCCCTGATGCTGATTTTTAAGTTTGGAGCTGTCTGTGTAAAATTGTTTCGATAAAAGTATTTCGATGTAATGTTTTTCGGAAACTGGAACAGTTGTTTTATATAAATATGTAGAAAAAAATTAGCCTGCGCACATTTTTACGGTTGATATCATTTTTTGAACTCTGTCCCTGGGTTTTTCATCCTTACCGTCCTTCTTGCCAAACTTATACAGAAAATTACTTCAGATGCAGCCACAGAATTTTTTTTCATTTTTTTTCTCATGCAGAAGTATGCTAGAGAAAGAATGCCTAAAATTCTTTGACAGGAAATTTACTGCAGAATTTAAATCACCATTTAAATATCAATTTCAAGATCGTGTCTTTATTGGTAGTCTTACCGTCCCCAAGGTTTATTCCTGCACTTTTCGAGGTAAATTAAAAAAAAAAAAAAATTAAATCCAATGTTAACAACTGTTTCTAAAAATCAATGAACATTGTGGCTATCACTTAGTCTTAACATGATTTTCCTAAAAATAGGTGGTAATTTTCCTTACCGTTCCATACTTACTGTCTCTTTTTTTCCCATTTCGTCCCTTTTTTCCTCTACCATCCCCCTTTTTTACTTTACCGTCCCTTCTTTAACACCCCTTTAAGACAATGTTATACAAAAATTCTGTATTAAAAGTACTACATTGTTATTATTTCTTATTTGAATGTCCTGTGGGTACTATGCAAATTCATTATAAGTAAAATTTAGAAGAAAATAAAAAGTTATAGGGGTAAAACGATAAGGAAAATTAAACTCGCAAGTTAACTTAAACCTCAGTTAAATAAATAAAATTTTCGCTGCTAATCATTTTTTCTTTATTTTGAGTCATTAAGGCATTCGTCTATCGGATTAAAATGTTATTTTAGCAAGTTTAATTTCGCCAGATTTTTTTCCCCGAAAGTCAAAAGATTGTGAGAATGCCCCATATATATGCTTATATACGAAAGACATGCATAGGACTATGGTTTTGGGAGTTTAACCCCTGTCATTAGTTCCTTTTTCTTTCATTGCTTTTCGTTCCGTTTTTTCCCTTTTATGTAATTTTCAATATATGCCAATTAATTTATGCTTAATTAAATTTTATGTTTAATTAATAAACAATGCATAACTATAGTAAGAAGTACGTAATAATAGATAATAAATTTTACAAAAAATTGAAACTTCAGAAAAGGCTTCATACTTAACACTTATACCTTTTGAAAATATTGCCCACGATTACTGCCTTTGAATACCTTAGAATTGAATACTGCCTTTTCAATATCATAAAAATACTTTACTCAGATTAATAGATGATACGAATTAATGAGAAAAACATTGTTTTACAAAAATGTTATTGTTGTTGTTTTTTACATTGCTGTTGCTATTGTTGTTGAAAAATGTTGCCAACTTTAAGAGGAATTTGTGCATAAAAGTATGTTAAGGTACGAATTTTGAATCATATGTATGTAAGATATTTAAGATTTTAACATATCTTCATATCTATTCTAAAATCTTTATCCAATTTAATTAAATTTATTTCCTTTCAGAATATTTATTTCCACTAGTAATGCGTGTCATACTTTTTATTCTTTTTTACCTTTCCCTATTCCAAATTTATCTTGGACTTTTGGACGGACGCCAATAATATTTTCTTTCATTTTAATTCTTTCGATTTCAGAATATCTTTTCGGTTCTAGAACTTTCTCTTTCCACCAAAAAACACCGCTGTTTTACAGCAATCTGATAAATTCAGCATGATTAGTTTTCTCATTGAGTGTTTGCTTTTCGCATTGCAGATTTATTGTGTTCTTGCGCATTTGCTATAAAACTCATCTGCGCAAGCTAGGATGGAACTATATGTGAATTGTTTTGACTAGCAAAGCCACGCCACCCTGTTTACTCCTAGAATACGAGTATCTCTGATTTTCGAAGATTTTGTATAATATTTTCTTATGTTCGGACTAAATAAATTGTGTCATTTAATCTGGATTGGTTATTGGGGGAATCCTAACGGTTCTCGCACCTTTACTAACCCGACAGATTCTCTGAACGACTGTATTGTGTCTATTTTGAACCGGCAGTTCGGTGATTCCATCATTCGATCAATATTTAATATAAAGAGAAATATATATATAGGAATATATACTTTATTCGTTATTCATAATTCTTACGTGATGTATTTCGTATAAGATAGTACACATAAGAGTAAAAGATTTTTTAATGCACTTATATGAAATTAATATTTTTTTAATAGTGCTATTTTGTGTGCATATGTGCATATGTATGATACATGCCAATAAACGCTACATATTCCCCATTTAACGAAGCATTTGCCAAATGTGATCCTTGTTCTACATCTCAAACAATCAGATATATTAACCCTTTATATCCTGAATTTTGAATAAAAAAATTGCTTCACCTGAATAATTATTTAATACCTGAATAATGTCTAAGATATCCAGAACAACATATATAATAATAATTTGATTTTTAGATAATTTTTTTAATTAAAACTGATTTAATAAATCGGTAGTTAGTTATTTTTGCAAAATATTTACAAGAAGAATTAAATTAACAAGAAATACTGTTATGGAAATCTTACAATTCTTATAAGAACCGTGTAAATAAATGTATTTTGATCCTACCTTTAACAGAGAAGTATTTATAAATTTTTCGTATAACATTTTTTAATAGAATAAAAGCTACACCTAGGCAAATGGTTGAGAAAATAACCACATTAAAAAATATTTAGCGTCGACTGTTTCACTGTGCTTTCTAAATATGATTGGGCAAATTATTTTGTATGAAAGATGCAATTTACTTTTAATAGTAGACGAATTAAATCAATTTTACATTGAATTTTCTTTAATGGTACTTAAAAGTACCAAAGTACCGCCAGGATAGACAGGGGTAAAGAACACTGGTATAATGTACTAAATATTGTGCTAATAAACTGCGCATTTTATTTTACAAAAATCATTGGTGTGTGAAACATGCATTAATGAACGAGCTCGTTATTTTGACGAGCGTCATTTGATGCAACATTAAATCCAAGGTTGTATTCAATTGTAACCATGAAAAATATTTGACGATTTATCACATATGGCCGGCTAACGTAAAAATGCATTAAACTTAATTTGTTAACTTGTAATTGAGTTCTAAAAAATGTTAAAATATTGTATAGCCGTCTTAAACACACCTGTGTACAGTCCCGGGGAAAAAAATAATCACCCCCTACTAACACTGCAGCAAATTATTGTAGAAGAAGGTTGCTGAAATCAAACGATTTTAAATGAAGTTTAATTTTAAATGATGTATGTACAATTTGCTTAGGAGCGACATCTACATATCAAAACAAACCCAAACTCCTGCTTTTTTTTTTTTTTCCAATATCAATACTCAAGTTTGACACCATAAATAAATTCTGCCCCCTTCATTCCTAAATACAAATTTTCATGAAATTCGTACGATTAGTTTTGGAGAAATTAATTATTTTAAAATGAGCTTATTTTAGGGGCTGTATCCAAATTGAAGTTCCGTACACGATTGTTGAAATGCTACAGAATGGCGATGTCATTTCTATTAATGTGTTATTTCTTGCCAATATGACCATTTCACTCGCTTAATATGTTTCGCCTATTCACTCCGGAGGAGTGAATACTCACTCTATCGCAGAGTCAAAATATACCCAATCTCTTTAGAGTGTCTATTCACTCTGAGTAAAAGTGGAATTTTTGAATCTCTGAAAGAGTGAATAGTCACTCTAAACAGAGATGCATAATCACTTTTTCGGAGGAGTGACTGTTCACTCTTGTTAAAGGAGTGCGTTTATCCACCCCTGGTCGAAGTGAATAGTCACTCCTTCATAGTGGTGAATGTTCAATTTTTATGCAGTGAATTCTTTTTTTTTATGCCGTTTTATGGGCATTTTAAAAGAATCACATCTTTTAGAGCATGCAATGAAAATAAATAAAAGCGTGGTAAAGATTGGAATAAAATACTTTATTGACAATATTTATTTAATTCATAGTTTGTACCATAAGTTGAACTGTTAAGGTAAAACTCGATTAAAGTTACATGTGAATTAAATTAGATTACTTGCAGAAAAAAAATTAAATATTTTATTACAATCTTATCCCTTGTGTTTGCCTTCACTGCATGCCCTATAAATATACGATAGTTTTAAAATGCCCAATTTTAAAGTAAAGTTTTGTTTTAAATATAAAATCTTATCTTTTTACCGTACTGTTTAGCAAAATATTGCTATTTTGTAGTCTTATTCTTTAAAAATATTTTTAATTTTTCCACTTAAAAAACAATGCTTATCAACTGACATCTTTTTTTTAATAGGTTCTAAGCTTGATCTAAATATTAAGAATGCGTAAGTTTTTTTATGTGTTACATTTGTCATTGTTTTATTAAATATTAACATGGAGTCTAGATTTTTATGTTCTGTGTAATATGTTTCTACTTTTCTTTTAAACATATTCCTTAACTTAATTATGATTTCGAATTTTCTTCCGCTATTGCTGAAGAAAGGATATTAATACAACTCTTATTTATAGAACGACATGATATGTCATATTTATTTAAATATTTTATTCCCGTGTATATTGTACTGCGTGAATATGAGCTAAATAGATTTGGTATGTTTTATAGGAAAAGACTGATCTGGAAAATTGTAAAAAGGAGGAAATATAAAAAGAAAAGAAATGATTACATATGTACTGTTCTTATTGCTTGAAAAACATTTTTAATGTAAAAAGTAGTTATTCATCTCTGTAAAGTATATTAAATCTTATATTATATGTGATACTATGAACTTTTTAAAAAATATACTAAAGCATTTTTATCTATAAACATCAGGCATAAAAAACATTTTATCTTATTGCTTAAATATCATGTTTTATTTTTCAGTGCCAATAATTACGTGTATCAAAAACATAGAAAATGCGTTTACAATAGAAGGAAATTTAATAACAGATTTAGACTGTCTAAAATTAAATGTTTGATTAAAAATCACAAACAGCAAAAAAATACTTACATACAATTTAAAACTAATATGTTGTGGCCATCACAAAATTTTCTTCTATATAAATCACGTCAATTAAAACATTTAAATAGTACAAGAAATTACATACATTTAGCACCAATTCATATCAAAGTATCTGAATTTGAAGTTTGATGAAAATTTGTGCATTAGTTCTTGAGATAGAGCTATAGCGGAAATCCTGAAAAATGTAGCATAGCAGCGCACTGTTAAGTGATTTACACTAAAAGATAAACAGCACTAATTGATATCAAGGTATACCTGAATCTGAAGTTTGATGAAAATTCGTGCATTAGTTACTGAGATAGAGCTATAGTGGAAATTCTGAAAATATTCAGCATAGCAGCGCCAGCTGTTGAGAGATTTGCACCAAAACATAAACAGCACTAATTCATACCAAGGTGTACCTGAATCTGAAGTTTCTTGAAAATCCAAGTATTATTTCATGAGATAGCGCTATTTCGGAAATCTCAAAAAATGCAGCATAGCAACGCCACCTCTTGAGCGATTTACACCAAAATGTATAAAACGTCAATTCATATCAAGGACTACCTGAATCTGAAGTTTGATGAAAATCCGTGCATTAGTTCTGGAGACTGAACTGTTGTGGTAATCTTGAAAAATTCTGCATAGCAGCGCCACCTGTTGAACGATTTACACCAAAAACTAATCAGCTCCAATTTATATCAGGGACTAACTGAATATAAATTTTTATTAAATTCCGTGTATTAGTTCTTGAGATAGAGCGCCCACAAAACTTGTGTCACATATATACAGACAGACAGAGTCACAGGCTCACAGACGGACATTTTGTAAAACATGTTTTTCGGGATCTCTGACCCCTAAAACATGTAAATCTGTCGAAAACCGAGAGCTGAAAATTTTCAGGAATCCAATACTTTCGTCTTTTAAAGATAGAAGAAAGTAAAAATAAATATACCAAGTTGAAAAACACTAAAAATAATTAGTATTTTTATAATTGTACTATTAAACAGCAACAAACTACAATAGATGAATTAAATGCATTATTAGATTTAACAATTTCTCAAAAATCTTTCCGTATGTAATAAGAAATTCTTATTATTTTATAAATTTGGCAAATTTTAAATCTGAAAATATTGGTATTAAGATTTAAGGTTTTAAATAATAATTTAAAATACTATTAGTAATTTTAGGAAAATCTTTCAAAAGTTTCACTACTGTAATATGTAAAAAGATATTTTCTCAGTATAATGCTAATTTCTAATCTGAAACCGTTTCGTAATATCATATTTAACTCCAAAATAATACTAACGATAAATATTGTAAGCGTTAGTAATCAGAAAACAGTGAGAAACCGAAAAAAATCCAAATCACTGTCTCAACACATTTTCAATCTCAAATAACTGCAAATTAATGTTTACATTTTACTGTGAATGTAGGCATAAATCAACCTCTGCGTCAGTTTTTTTTCCCGAGAGATGGCAGATTAAGATATTTTACATCACAGTATCGAATAGGAAAATATAAACAATCCCAGATCACTCTTTTTCTATATGACATAAAACTATTTAACTCATGATCATAATATACAAAACAACAAGAATAAAAGATTAAAATTAAATAAGACTTACCTTCACGTTCCATAAATAATCACTTTAATAATATCCATGTAATTTAATCCTAAAATGGCGGACGTCTTTCTCTTATCTTAAAAAAAGCGTTGTAGACGCTGCTCTGATTGGCTGATGAGTATTACCAATACTAGGATACTCACTCCTTCTTGGAGTGATTATTCGCTCTTGAAAAAGAGTGCATTTTAGTACCAAATGAGTGTAATTGCCAAGGTTAAATTATGAAATGGAGTATTTGAAAATTAAAAAATGCCATATTTTGGTGCTTTTTATTATTTTACTTCATATATATTGGTTCAAAGTTGATCGGAAAATTTTAAAAGTGTGTAATGACTGTCTTTCACTCTTGTCAACGGAATGAAATATTTCATTCTCGACAACGGAGTGACATATTTCACTCTCGGGTTTCTTTTTCTACACACGGGTTTGTGAAATTGTGACAGTTTGTGACAAGGTAGTGGAAGGGGGTAACAAGAAGTGTGACATCACACATTTTTCTTAAAATAAAAGCATTAAAAATCAGCAGATTAAATTTTGAAGTTGTTATTTTTAAATTAAAGTATTTTGTGTTCATAAAGATAAGATTTAAAGCCAAATATATTATATTCCATTTCAAATTCCAAAATACTACTGTTTTCAGTTGCGCTTTCATATTAATAATTTATTACTATTGTATACTGATTATGTTTTTTGTTGTGAACTTTAATCTTATCTCATAAAAAATAAGTACACGAATAATTTTTATTGTTATGCTCACAAATGCAATTAAAATACATAGTTAAAATTTAAAAATAAAATTTGAAATATGATCTATAACGCAGTGCTTAGTTTCTGAACTGCAAGTATATGTTTATGTAATATAGCGTGGCATGTGACAAGAGGTTGGGGGGCAAGGGCTATGGTGAAGTGTGACATTTTGTGACAAAGGGGGGGTGCGTCAAAAATATTGAAAAAAGTGTAGCATCATTTATTGACAGCCCTTTATAACCACACAATTATCACATTAGGATTAGAATTTCAGTTTGTTGCAGAGTTAGTTTACATTTGGAGGTGTTTACTTTTTTTCCCACGATTGTACATAACTTTTATAATTCTAACTTTCAGGAAGTGGGGGGAAAATCGATTACAAAATTTCATCTTTACATACAAAAACAAGTAATATAAAAATTTTGTTTTTAAAGTCAATTCCTACTTAGGTCATCAAAGAAAAATTTAATATAATCCCTTAAGCTAATATTAGTTTTTGTTGCATTAAAATATCTCAATTTGTTGATTTTCTATAAGCAAGTAGGTTTACAATGGAATTCTATGGGAATTTGGCGAAATATTAGAGATATCGCCAAGTTGGCGTCACTTTTGGCCGCAAAATTTGGCGATATATCGCCAAGTTGGCGACAAACTTGGCGGTATTTGGCGACAGAACCGGGTTCCCCCCTACGGTCACGAGATATGGTTAAATGACCTGAATTATCACGGAAAACAAAGACTCTCATCATGTCAACGTGTAGCTCTTCTTTCCTTCGTTCGTGGGTATAGGACGACATCCACAGATGCATTGTGTATTTTGGCTGGTGTTCCACCGATTTTTATACAGCTCACTAATTCAGCTTTAAAATATGATGTATTAAATGGTCAGAAGTCTATTGATATTGGTGGTGATCAGATAAATTCAAGTAAGTTGGTAAGAAAGATCTACTCATACGAATATCCGTATTATTATAATAACCATAACATAAATTTTATTAAGCCTATGATGAGACACAATACATTTGCTGGTAAACCTGTAATTTTTACGGACGGCTCGAAGATGGGACAAGGTGTTGCGGCCGCTTATGCGATATATAGTAAATATGATACAATTTTCGAAAAGAGGATAAAACTTCAGAGTTACAATTCAATTTATCAGGCCGAACTAGTCGCAATTGCCGATGCCATAGAGTGGTGTCGCTCTTCAACCTATACAGTCTTTTATCTTTTCACAGACAGTTATTCGTCATATTGCTCTCTTCAGAGACTTTTTCCGAGTGATGATTTATTATTAAGAATATATGTAAATCTCAGATTTTTGAATAATAAAATTATACACATTGGCTGGGTCAAGGCCCATATTGGGATCCACGGTAACGAACGTGCGGACTTTCTGGCTAAATCTGTCATAATGAACGATGAATATGATATAGAAGAGTTCATTCCTATCCCAATAAGTATGCTGAAGGCTTGTTTAGTAAAGAAATTATCCTGCGATTGGCAAAGTTATTGGGATTCAAGCAAAAAGGGTAGGTTTACATATGGTATTCTTAGCAAGGTGAATTTTAATTTTATATGCTATTCACAGATCTGTGTCTATTTTTATACTGGACATGGAGCTTTCCCGTACTACTTGAAGAGAATGAACATATCTGAAAGTGACAAGTGTACGTGTGGGAAGAGAGGCGACGTCGAGCATTATTTATTTGACTCATGCCCGATTTCGACGGAATATTTTGATTACATAAGAAACAGATCTGATTCTTGGAACATTGGAAGAGTTCTGGCGTGCCGGGGAAATTACAGTAAACTTCGCTGCATTTACAATAAATTAATTAATAATTTTTCGTTTTTCAAATATACATTCTAATATATTATGTATAATATATTTTTCTTCACAAGTTAGTAATTATTCTGTTTTCAGGTGGTTCTTGGTACTGTACAATGTAGGTCACTATTCTCGTACCATTTTAAAGATTTTTAAAAACAGTTATTCTTGAACATTTTTATTTTGATATTTTCAAGTTCAAGTGAAGTAACAATTGTGTCTTCGATATTGAGATCATATGGCCCACCTGAGATATAATAAATATACATCGTGACCGAATTTGTACATTTTTCTTTCTCACAATATCCTCCTGCCCCTTTTGGGGATATTTTAAAACTCTTTTAAAAAACATTTCTTCTGGACAGCTCTATCACAGTGCCATTAGGTGGTTCTTCAGTTTTTCTACAAGTTGTAGTGTTATTATTTTTGGATTATTTTACGGCTTTTATAAACAGTTATTCTTGGAACTTTTATTTCTGACACATTTACGATCAAGTGATGTATTAAACATGTCTTCGACATTAAGGTCATCTGTCCCACCTGTGACGTTCATGTGAAAAGTCTGTGGTTCTTCATGCTTTGCCGAAATGGTTTCTTTTGTCCAGAACTATTTTTGAAGTTATTGGGTAATTCTTGAGTTATGTACATAGTGCTGAGGTACTGCAAATGGACAATTTTGCAATTTCCAAAAGCAGTTTTCAAGGACATTTTATCTGGACATTATTACTTCGTAGCAGTGACTTGTTACATATGACTAACGTGATAAACATAGTTTTCCAGTGACTGATAACATGATATTCACGAATTAGTTTGGTTAAGTTTCGTTCATACTGTATATGACTTTTTCTACTATGTTATCAAGTGTTATCAAATGTTTGAGCTTGATCGTCTGTAAATTTACGTAATTTTTTGGTACACTGTCGGTGTTTTACAAGAAGCGTTTTTTTTTTTTTTTTTTTTTTTTTGGTACTAATAATCTATGTAATTGTTGTATGTAGATATTTTTCGTTCTAGTGAGATTTTCACTATAGTTTGCTTCAATTAACCCTGTTTTTCTGTTTTTTCTGGGACTGTTATCTTGTATGTGGTTTTTGTAGTTGGTGGTGGGGGTTTTCCGCCGGAGCGTTGAACCTATGCCAAATTTGGTGGGTGCTCCGGTTGGGTGATCCTATGGTAACCCCTATATGGAATCCTGGACGCCATTGATGTTGTGTGCGCTTTTTCGAACTCCTGTTGTAAAGTTCATTTTAGTGGTAATTATATACTCCAGTTCTGATTTAAACGCATAATCCTATTCTCTTAGTTATTTGAAGTATTTGTTATATCAATTTATTCATTTCTATTAACTATTTTTTGAATTATTGGACTTTGAAATTTTTTCACTCTGTCTCGCATGTCGATGACATTTCATTTCTAATGCAATAGCTTTATTTTACTAATATCTCCTTATATTTGGTATATTTATTCAATTATACTAGTTCATAATGTGTATACTTACCTAGAGCTTTTTTTTCGCTAACTTTATTTTATTTTATCTTCAGTATTTAAGTAGTAATCCATTTTAAAAATTTTTGGTGGACGTTGCATGTTTCCTTCCCATATCTATTTTGGTAGCCATGTTGATTTTTTGCTGAGTTAAGTGTTCTTGTGCCTGCTGCTGTAATTTATTGTTTTTTTATGAGTTGCTATCTAGGTTGCGAGCTGCGGCTTCTTGTTATCTTTGATTGACTGTATTTTGATATTTGTAGAGTGCTTTTGTTTGTTGAGGTGTATATTTTGTATTTAGTTAAACTCTGTGTCTATGCTGGTAGCCTAGGTAACGTTTTGATTTACTGTGGCGTGTAATTGCTTTCGCTGTGTCTCTTGGGATAGTTTTAATGTTTCCTATTGGTAGTCTATTTGTTTGTTGTTGTTACTAGAGGTTTTTGTCACGTGTCTAAGGTGGGCTTTCACTTGTAGACTGATTCAATTAACCGGCGAGGTGATCAGTTTGTCCGGCGGTTCTATTGGAGTTTTATTTATAGTTATGATTACCTGTGGTTGGATCACTGTGGATTTGGTTCAATAGAGTTGTGTCTGACACTAGGTCAGCTCTTATATATACTGAAAGTTTGTGTTGTGTGTAATCATCCTCTTGTGCTCCGACGTTGGGAAGTTCCAGTAGTGATAGAGGGTCACTGTGGTTCAGTTATTGTTGATTTTTTGAATTCTTGTGTTGCTTTTGGAGTCTTTGTGTAGTGTTGTTGGGTTGGAGTGCAGAGTGGGTCCACTGGTAGGTCTGGTCCATTTAACCGGCGAGTGATTGTATTATCCGGCGGTTTTTTTTTGCATCATGACTGATGGCGACGTGGATAGATGGTTAAAGGAGGTAGAAGGACATAAATTTACGTGAATTGTTATAGATATCCATGCAAAAATTTATGATCTTATGGAATACAAACGGTCGAAGACTGACAAAGTGACTGCGCCCCTGGTGGCTACTATTAAGAAAGCTATGGATTTCCTCCTGAAACAATGCACAGAAATTAGTGAAGAAAATAGAGCACTGAATACTAGACTTGAGGATAAGACGGAATATGGGAAAAGGATGGAGGATTTGGCCCAGAAAATATCCAGAGCGTCTGTAAGTTCAATGGAAGAAGTACAGCCTAAAATAAAACAGCCGATGACTAAAAGAAGAGATGACTTTACTGTGATACTGACACCTACTGATGAACAACATGATTTGATACAAATAAAGGAGAAGGTAAAGGACTTATGTAGGGGAAGGCAGGATCTCCCGACTCCTAATGATGTGATAATGACTAAGTCGAATCAAGTGATTTTGAAATATAAGAATAAAAAAGAAATTGAGACAATAAAAAATACCTTTACAGAATCAGAGGATATAAAGGAACTAGCGAAGGTGAATGTCCCTGTAAGAAAAAGAGACAGAATTCTAATCTTGAGTGTTGATCCTACTGTAAAGGAGGAAGAGATAAAGGAGGAGGTGGAGAAACTGCTACAAAGTGCAGGTGCAGAAGATACGTATGGCGGTATCTGTGAAAAGTTGGAGTCGACTACATTGGATGTGGCAACAAAAAATCTCTTGGAAGGACTATTAAGGAAGGTTGATACTGAGGTGCGTATAATACGTAAGATAGATACTAGACAAGGAAAGGTTAATTGATTGTTAGACGTGGATCAAGATAGTAAACAAATATTGTTGAGATTTAGGAGAATCTGTTTGGATTACGAGAGATACCGTGTGGTGGAATTTATTTCCATCACGCGGTGTTTTAAGTGTCAAAAGTTTGTCCATATGGCAAATAATTGCAAGGACGGTATACAATGTGTCAAGTGTGCCGAGGGGCATCTGTTAAAGGATTGTAAATCGACTAAGTTGTGTTGTGCAAATTGTTATTATAAAGATGCTACTGGAGATTGCGATCATAGGGCCGATAGCGTAGAATGCCCAGTTTTCCAGAGTTATAGAAATAGTGTGTTGCCTAATCGTAGCTAAGGGCGCTGTGTCCGGCAATGTTCCTGTTGGTGGTCTTAATATTCTTCAAATTAACTTAAATCATTGTAATGATGCCAACGATGCTTTAACTATCTATGCTTTAAATAATAACATTGATATAATACTCTGTCAGGATCCTTATGTGTCAGATGGGGTGGCTTCGGGCATCCCGCCTGACTGGCCTATATTTTTCTCCGATTCTTTAAACTCAGCTATTATTTTCACTAACAGGGATTATGCGGTAATCAGTAACTTGGTGTTAAAAAATGCAGTTATAATCTCTTTGAATGTGAGTGGTGATGTAATCTATCTAGGATCACAGTATTCATCTCCAAGTGGAAATATTGATAAAGACTTTGTGGACTTGGGCACACATTTTCAAAGTTTCGACAAAGTATTATTAGCTGGCGATTTTAATGTTCCTCTTCTGGGATTGGGGTATACCAGACAAAGTGATAGAACAGAAGTCCTTCTGGAATATTTGATAGAGAAAGATCTAATCATAATGAATGATACAGATGCACCCAGTATTTTTGTTCAAGGTGATTTAACCGGAAGACCTGACTTGACTTTGGGAGGATTAGATATTTGTGATAAAATAAATAACTGGTACGTGGATGACCGAGTCTTTTCATATAGTGATCATAGATACATTAGATTTAATCTTGGATACACTGCAATTAAGAAAATGAATAATCGATATAAGACTAAAAATAAAAGCTTTAAAAAATTCAATGGAATCATAAAGGATAAGGAATATTCTTGGCTACAAAACCTTTTGATAGTAAGAAATGCGCAAGATCTTGATGAACATGTAAACAACTTTATGACAGATATTGAATGTATAACAAAGAATTGTTTTAGAATGGGAAGTCTTTCTTACAAGTCCACAATAAGGTGGTATTCTGATGAGCTAAGGACTGATAGGAATAAAGTCGCATCATTACATAAGAGGTGTGTCAAAAATCCAGATGACGAGAATATAAGAGAAAATTATAGGAATCATAGAACAGCTTATAGCAAAAAGGTCAAAAAAGCAAAGAGAGATTCTTGGGAAAAATTTTGTAACAGCACAAATAATTCATATGGAAACCTTTATAAATATATTGCGGGCAAGACGACTAAACACAGTGAATTTATTTTCACAAGACTGGATAATTCTGAGCCGTTTGACTCTTATGATGACGTGGCCAAGCTTTTAATGGAAGAGCATTTTGGTGTAGACAGGGTCCCTGGGAATGTGCATGATTTTGTAGCAGACGGAGAAGAGCTGGAAGATTTTAAAGATGTTTCATCAAGAGAATTAAAATATATAATTAGTAAGCAGAGTAATAATAAAGCACCCGGTGTAGATGCATTAGACGCATTAATTATTAAAAACATCTGTAAGACTTGTATAAATTATATCAAGAAATTATTTGGAACATGCTTAAAATATGGACATTTTCCCGAGTATTGGAAATCAGGTAAAGTTATTTTCTTCAGATAGAGGAATAAAGACGGGAAGACTGCTAGGGCATATCGACCAATTACTCTTCTGTGTATAATGGGAAAATTGTTAGAAAGATTGATTAAAATGAGAGTGATGCCTAAATTGGAAGCAAGAAATTTTTAGGATAAGGCACAGCATGGGTTTCGTGAAAAGAAGAGTACCATAACGGCCCTGGAATATTTGAGAGCGAAGATAAAGAGAAACCTTAAAGTTTTAAAATATTACTCCATTGTCTCATTAGATATACAGGCGGCATTTGATGCTGTGAGTTGGAATATATTGGCCAGATTGATTGATGGATTACCTATTTCGAAGTACTTAAAAAACATACTAAAAAACTATATTAGTAGTACGAAGATTGCTTTTACATTTACAGATGGATTAAAATGGTTCGTGTTGTACAGGGGATGTCCCCAGGGAAGCTGCCTGGGCCCGTTATTACGGTTGATAGTAGCCGATTACCTATTAAAGAAGTACAGACAAAGATATGGCCACATTATATCATATGCTGATGATTTTGTCGTCCTAGCTGGTGCAGATACGAGAAGAGAACTCGAAGACAATATGAATAAACAAATTAGTTGGTTTGAAGAAATTTGTACGGAATTAGAGCTTACTATAAGTAGTGAAAAATGTGTAGCGATGTTATTTGGTAGATACCTTTTGGAAAATAGACATACGATATTTAAGATTGGTAATATGACAATTCCAGTAAGATGAGATAGTATATCTAGGACTTACATTAGATAGCAAGATGAATTGGATAGCACACATGGAAAAGACAAGAGAAAAAGTGAGAAACTTTACCTCAAATGTTAAGAAAACCGCAAAAAGGGAAAAAGGACTGCATGCTATGTATAGAAAAATTTGGTATAAAAGTGTAATAGAAAAACAGTTTATGTATGGAGCTGAGGTTTGGTTTCAAGACTTAAACTACCATGCAAAGAGAAAATTAAGCTCAAATCAAAGATTAGGTCTCTTTACAATTATTTCATCTTACAGAACAGTTTCAACAGAGGCATTATGCGTTTTGGCAGGAGTTTCCCCCATTCATATTACAATAGAATATATGGTTAAAAAGCACAGAGTGTTGAAAGGCGAAGCTACCATTGATTCCGGTGACATAAGAATACACAGAAATAATGTAATGAGAAATTTAGTGACAAGTGACTATCCGAATTATACTGATTTAAAAAACCTGCAGATAACAGAGAAAAAGGATACATATTATCATAATTCTATAAGTCCGCTGATATACACTGATGGCTCCAAGATGATAAATGGCGTGGGAGCAGCGTTCACAGTTTGCGTTAAAGGATATTTTATATATGATAAGAAAATATCATTGCATAAATTGAACAGTATACATCAGGCAGAGCTTGTGGCAATCAAGCAGGCAATAGCTTGGCTGATAAACTCAAATTATAATAAAGCAATTATTTATACAGACAACAAGGCTTCTACATTGGCACTGCAATGGAACTTGCCAGGTAATGACATAATAAGAGACATATACAAGATCATGAATTCTATCTTGAACAAAACTGTAACAATAGGATGGACAAGAGCACATGTTGGCAACGAAGGGAATGAGAGAGCGGATAAACTTGCGAAGGAGGCAATAGATCCAGAGATGGCAGATTTGACTTTGGAGGTACCATTTCCAATCTCATTGGTTCGGAGACTGTGTAAGGAAGGTATAAAGAAGAGTTGGCAAGAAGAATGGAGCAAGAGTGATAAAGGTCCAGATACATATAGCGTTATAAGAAAGGTTGATGAAAAGTATCTATGTGTAAGTCAAGTTATCCAATACTATATATCGGGACATGAAAGCTTCCCAGAATATTTGTGTAAAATAGGCAATAGAAGTAACTTAAAATGTGATTGTGGAAAGACAGGAAATGTTTTACATTATCTTTTCGGACGCTGCCCATTTGTCCCATACTTCTTCTTTTTTGATAATTCTCAGAGTGTGCGGTACAATGTGAGAAGAGTGTTATTCAGCAAAGAAAACCATCGTAAGCTGTGTGATAACTATAACTCACTTAATGCTCTGTATTCTTTTATAAGATACAGATTTTAGTATTTATCAATTAAATTGCCGTTTTTTTTTCCAATGTGATTCTACGCAGTTTAACATTTACAGCTTGATTAGACATTGGACTGAACTGTACAGATGTGTCCACTAAAGTACTGAACATTGGCTGTAGTAGGAATATGAATCATACGACTGTGCAATGATCTTGTATGATATAAATTATAAGATAAGCTTCAGGTGTGGTCAAGAAAGTCTATATATGGTGTATCTAGTAATACTTTTAGAACTTTATCTATGACTGCTATATATTGGACTCTACTATATTATGGGACTAATGCTTACCTAGTTGTAGAGTTACTACAAATCTATATTTTGTAATATTGCTTTTTATTTTGTTATTTGCGTGTTGTTAGTCATGTGTTTTGCAGTGCAGTTGTAGAGTTACCTAGATAGTTACATGTTTGTGTTTTAGTTGCATAGTTACCTATAAACATGCATTTCTGTACTCCTCTTTGAGACATAGTGAGTTGCTATGCAGGTTTGCATATGGATTTATGCTTTTGTAAGTATTTTCTTTTGTAATAATTGTCGCTGATAGGCCCGTTTCCCGGCTGGGAGGAACTGGATGGTGGAGGGGTTTCCCCGCCAGGACATATAGGCCATAAACCTAGCGGTTGGAGTCCTGGTTGGGTGTCCTATGGTAACCCCTATGGATTAGATTTAATCTTGGATACACTGCAATTAAGAAAATGAATAAACGATATAAGACTAAAAATAAAAGCTTTAAAAAATTCAATGGAATCATAAAGGATAAGGAACATTCTTGGCAACAAAACCTTTTGATAGTAAGAAATGCGCAAGATCTTGATGAACATGTAAACAACTTTATGACAGATATTGAATGTATAACAAAGAATTGTTTTAGAATGGGAAGTCTTTCTTACAAATCCACAATAAGGTGGTATTCTGATGAGCTAAGGACTGATAGGAATAAAGTCGCAGTATTATATAAGAGGTGTGTCAAAAATCCTGATGACGAGAATATAAGAGAAAATTATAGGAATCATAGAACAGCTTATAGCAAAAAGGTCAAAAAAGCAAAGAGAGATTCTTGGGAAAAATTTTGTAACAGCACAAATAATTCATATGGAAACCTTTATAAATATATTGCGAGCAAGACGACCAAACACAGTGACTTTATTTTCACAAGACTGGATAATTCTGAGCCGTTTGACTCTTATGATAACGTGGCCAAGCTTTTAATGGAAGAGCATTTTGGTGTAGACAGGATCCCTGGGAATGTGCATGATTTTGTAGCAGACGGAGAGGAGCTGGAAGATTTTAAAGATGTTTCATCAAGAGAAGTAAAATATATAATTAGTAAGCAGAGTAATAATAAAGCACCCGGTTTAGATGCATTAGACGCATTAATTATTAAAAACATGTGTAAGACTTGTATAAATTATATCAAGAAATTATTTGGAACATGCTTAAAATATGGACATTTTCCCGAGTGTTGGAAATCAGGTAAAGTTATTTTCTTCAGAAAGAGGAATAAAGACGGGAAGACTGCTAGAGAATATCGACCAATGACTCTTCTGTGTATAATGGGAAAATTGTTAGAAAGATTGATTAAAATCAGAGTGATGCCTAAATTGGAAGCAAGAAATTTTTGGGATAAAGCACAGCATGGGTTTCGTGAAAAGAAGAGTACCATAACGGCCCTGGAATATTTGAGAGCGAAGATAAAGAGAAACCTTAAAGTTTTAAAATATTACTCCATTGCCTCAATAGATATACAGGCGGCATTTGATGCTGTGAGTTGGAATATATTGGCCAGATTGATTGATGGATTACCTATTTCGAAGTACTTAAAACACATACTAAAAATCTATATTAGTAGAAGGAAGATTGCTTTTACATTTACAGATGGATTAAAATGGTTCGTGTTGTACAGGGGATGTCCCCAGGTAAGCTACCTGGGCCCGTTATTATGGTTGATAGTAACCGATTACCTATTAAAGAAGTACAGACAAAGATATGGCCACATTATATCATATGCTGATGATTTTATCGTCCTAGCTGGTGCAGATACGAGAAGAGAACTCGAAGACAATATGAATAAACAAATTAGTTGGTTTGAAGAAATTTGTACGGAATTAGAGCTTACTATAAGAAGTGAAAAATGTGTAGCGATGTTATTTGGTAGATACCTTTTGGAAAATAGACATCCGATATTTAAGATTGGTAATAAGACAATTCCAGTTAAAGATGAGATGGTATATCTAGGACTTACATTAGATAGCAAGATCAATTGGATAGCACACATGGAAAAGACAAGAGAAAAAGTGAGAAACTTTACCTCAAATGTTAAGAAAACCGCAAACAGGGAAAAAGGACTGCATGCTATGTATAGAAAAATTTGGTATAAAAGTGTAATAGAAAAACAGATTATGTACGGAGCTGAGGTTTGGTTTCAAGACTTGAACTACCATGCAAAGAGAAAATTAAGCTCAAGTCAAAGATTAGGTCTCTTTACAATTATTTCATCTTACAGAACAGTTTCAACAGAGGCATTATGCGTTTTGGCAGGAGTTTCCCCCATTCATATTACAATAGAATATATGGTTAAAAGCACAGAGTGTTGAAAGGCGAAGCTACAATTGATTCCGGTGACATAAGAATACACAGAAATAATGTAATGAGAAATTTAGTGACAAGTGACTATCCGAATTATACTGATTTAAAAAACCTGCAGATAACAGAGAAAAAGGATACATATTATCATAATTCTATAAATCCGCTGATATACACTGATGGTTCCAAGATGATAAATGGCGTGGGAGCAGCGTTCACAGTTTGCGTTAAAGGAAACTTTATATATGATAAGAAAATATCATTGCATAAATTAAACAGTATATATCAGGCAGAGCTTGTGGCAATCAAGCAGGCAATAGCTTGGCTGATAAATTCAAATTTTAATAAAGCAATTATTTATACAGACAACAAGGCTTCTACATTGGCACTGCAATGGAACTTTCCAGGTAATGACATAATAAGAGACATATACAAGATCATGAATTCTAACTTGAACAAAACTGTAACAATAGGATGGACAAGAGCACATGTTGGCAACGAAGGGAATGAGAGAGCGGATAAACTTGCGAAGGAGGCAATAGATCCAGAGATGGCAGATTTGACTTTGGAGGTACCATTTCCAATCTCATTGGTTAGGAGACTGTGTAAGGAAGATATAAAGAAGAGTTGGCAAGAAGAATGGAGCAAGAGTGATAAAGGACCAGATACATATAGTGTTATAAGAAAGGTTGATGAAAAGTATCTATGTGTAAGTCAAGTTATCCAATGCTATATATCGGGGAATGGAAGCTTCCCAGAATATTTGTGTAAAATAGGCAAAAGAAGTAACTCAAAATGTGATTGTGGAAAGACAGGAAATGTTTTACATTATCTTTTCGGACGCTGCCCATTTGTCCCATACTTCTTCTTTTTTGATAATTCTAGAGTGTGCGCTACAATGTGAGAAGAGTGTTATTCAGCAAAGAAAACTATCGTAAGCTGTGTGATAACTATAACTCACTTAATGCTCTATATTCTTTTATAAGATACAGATTTTAGTATTTATCAATTAAATTGCCGTTTTTTTTTTCCAATGTGATTCTACGCAGTTTAACATTTACAGCTTGATTGGACATTGGACTGAACTGTACAGATGTGTCCACTAAAGTACTGAACATTGGCTGTAGTAGGAATATGAATCATACGACTGTGCAATGATCTTGTATGATATAAATTATAAGTTAAGCTTCAGGATTTGGTCAAGAAAGACTATATATGGTGTATCTAGTAATACTTCTAGAACTTTATCTATGACTGCTATATATTGGACTCTACTATATTATGGGACTAATGCTTACCTAGTTGTAGAGTTACTACAAATCTACATTTTGTTATATTGCTTTTTATTTTGTTATTTGCGTGTTATTAGTCATGCGTTTTGCAGTGCAGTGGTAGAGTTACCTAGATAGTTACATGTTTCTGTTTTAGTTGCATAGTTACCTATAAACATGCATTTCTGTACTCCTGTTTGAGACATAGCGAGTTGCTATGCAGTTTTGCATATGGATTTATGCTTTTGTAAGCATTTTCTTTTGTAATAATTGTCACTGATAGGCCCGTTTCCCGGCTGGGAGGAACTGGATGGTGGAGGGGTTTCCCCGCCAGGACATATAGGCCATAAACCTAGCGGTTGGCGTCCTGGTTGGGTGTCCTATGGTAACCCCTTATTGAAAATACTTTAATTGATCTTCAACAACTAATAGCCGCCATTTTGTTTCCCATGCAAAACTAAAATTAATTATATTAGATGTAAATTTCCAACTGGGCGAAAAATGTCCGGACCCGGATTCGAACACGGGACCTCCTGGCTGAAACCGCCAAGGTTAGCTGGGTGAAAAAGTTCGACCCGAATCGTCCGGGATAGCTCAGATGGCACTGGCGGCTTCAGCCAGGAGGTCCCGGGTTCGAATCCTGGTCCGGACATTTTTCGCCCAGTTGGAAATTTACATCTAATATGATTTGTTTACCAATTAGAGTAATTGTGTTAAAATTAATCTAGTGTAAAATTAATTTATTAAAATTTAATTAATTAATATTTGAAAAAATTGTATTAACATCAATTGTCATCCAGTACAAGTTTAAAAAAATTTATTTCAACTTGATAGGATGAATAATGAGTATTTTATTAACGATTGAAAATTTGAACAAGATAAATATATAAATAAATAAATAAATATAGGGAGAGTGTGAGCTAATTGTAGGAATTGAATAAAGTTAAGTTAAATAAAAGAGCGTAAAAAAGGCGTTCTTCATGTATTATAATTATTCTTCCTCATTGTTTTCAGCTAATTTAAAAACAAAGAACAACGCAATTAAATTTTATGATTCTAGCAATACAATTCCAATGAATAGTGCATTTTCACTATTCATAAATTCACCTTAACCGTTGAATGAACTCCAGACGCTGATAGCATTTTAAAAAATTCAATATGTAGTTTGTTCCCATACATTGATTTTTTTTTTCCGTTTTTACCTTGGGCTTCGGCAAAAAATAATTAAAACTGAATTAATAGAAGAATTCTGAATAAGAGAAGCGCGTGTAAATCTTTCGTGAAATTGAGTCAAACGACATTTTTTCTTGTATTTGTTTGAAAATAAGTGGATTCAGTCACGCGGAATAAACTTTCTTTAGAATTATTTACATAACCGGTACAAATAAATTTCTTCAATTTCAAATGAAATAATTACTTTTCTGTTCCCGTGTCGAATACTTTTCATCTCACCAATGATCTAAAGTGAAAAATTCTTCGAATGTTAGATATGTCGAGACATTAAAGTTCACGTTTGTTTATAATTGCCTAAAAAATACGTCAACTTTGGGATTTTCATTTATTTATTTATTTGCGACAATAGACAAGACTTGTAACATTCTGGTTTTTTTTACAAATTTTTATTATTATAATTATAATTATTATATACTATCCTTTTGTAGTTTATCCTATTACATTTTCAATAATTCCACTTTAATATACAGTATTTTGGATAATCAGTTTTTTTGGTGTAATAAACGATTAAATTTTTATGGTAAATTTTTCATTTGTTAAAATGGTTTATAATTACAAAAGTTTGGCTATATATATTTTGCTATAATGCTTTTGATAAAAATATAATGTTTGATTTTGATGGCGTTATTTAGATATCTCTTAACTTTTTGCTTACTAGGACTGGCGACTACTTTTATATTAACTCGTACCACAAATTAAAAAAAAAGTCTTTGTAGTATATTTCTCTTGAAATTATCTTAGTATAAGTGTATAGCAGAGATTATTTTTCAAAAAGTGGTGCGAATAGAATAACGAAATAGTCGCTGGGATATGTCCATGTCCCAACTCCGTAATCAAAGGGTTAATATTTATTAAATAATTTAAATTAATATTTTATTACTTAAAATCTAATCCATAGATGGCAACAAATTCACAAGACTATTTAAAAGCAATTTATAATAAATTCTAGATATCTATTTCTAGTTTCAAATTAGTTCATAGATAGCAGTGTTGTAGCTGCATTTTGAACATCGACTTCAATATATCAGATTTGAAAGATTATTCAATTTATTCATTTTTCTTTAATTATTCACATGGCTTGTGATATTTAATAATTTAATCTGTTTATACCTATTTCATGATTGTTCCAATATAAATTTATTTTATTTATTTATTTTATACTTATTTGCAATTGGTTGAATTAACTGCAAACTGTAACTTTGATATGATTTCAGGTGCTTTTCAGTTTTAAGATGAAGCTATATGCCTCGCTGTTCATCAATTTTGTATGGAATTGGTTGATAACTGTTTTCTTAATGTCAATTTTTAATAAATATTTTTCTTCATTCTATTTCATGGAATTTATTGGTTTTGTTTTGCTTTTGTTATTTTTCTCAATTTTGTTTTCCTTGTAAATCCGGTTTCACAGTTGATTGGGCAATTTGAGAAATAGCTCTTAAATGCGATGCATGCTTTTCTCAATTAGAAATCAATTGTGTTATACTTGTATTTGTTGTATATAGCCCCTGATGAAAAATTCCCCAATATAAGTGTTATTCACGTTCTTGCTATTCACGATATTCATTCTTCTTCGCATTCCTTTAGTAAATTTTTCTTCTTACAAATATTTCTCTTCCACCTTTTGTAGCTAAATTTTTCGACTTTTGTTTTATTCAACTAATTTATAAAATTTACGATATTATAATATTAAACTATTTAGGTTTTTCAATATTTTAAGATTTCTTAGTGGGTTCTGTATGCCGATTAGCTTCACTTTAATATTTTTTATAATGATTAATGTATTAGATTTTTACATGCCATATTCATTAAGAATTTAGGTTAGCATCATTATATGAACTTGTAAAATAAATTTTTATTCAAAGGTATTATATATATATCTACCATATATATATAAAATCCTAATGAAACGAATTTATGAAACGAATATATGAAACGCCTGAAATGTATCGATTCTTTGAATCGACTGATTAAACAACTGACTTTGTTTCACGGCGATTTCTCCTAAAATATGGAATACTTTGCGATGAAATTAACACCCAAAATCCGTGTTGATCCACAGATCACAAAACTGGTATTAGAATTTTTAAATTCGAATTAGTTTTCCAAATATTAATTTTTTTCTAATTTTAAATACATTTTTTCTAATGATGGCAACTCAAATTTTAATCATAACAGAATTTTTTTTTTTCATAATTCAGAAAAGGTTACTATTTTAAATTAATTTGGCGACAGTTTGGCATCCTTTAAATCTATGCTAAGAACAATGCTTTTTTTGTATTTCGTTATCATTTTATTAAATACAAAACTTTCATTTAAAAATGAAACATTTAAATTGATGGCTTTCACTTCTTTAAAAAAAAAAAAAAAAAAAAAAAAAAAAAAAAAAAAAATAGGCACAGATGTCATATACGCACCGGGGTACCTAATTGCAATTGCACAAATGGCATTATTTTGATAGACATGGTAACCCGGCTATTGTTGTTTATTTAATAATAAATGTATATTTACTTTTATTTATTTTTTTAATTTATATAAATTATTTTGTTCTATAGTAATTAATTTTCTTTTTTGCTATTTCCTTTTGGAAATAATAGAAAATAATTAAAAAATACGGTACAATGCAGTAGTTATTCCGTCACCCAATTTCGCAAATTATATAAATCGCCAAACCACTCGCCAAATTGTACAGATTGACAAAATTTTTATTTTAAATAACGAAAGAACAAATAAATTAGTATAACATTAATAAATATAAAAATAAAACGTCGAAATAAAAATCCCTTGATGACGTAAACACGTGTAGCTTGCTAAAAGTCAAGTGAATGTGACATTTACCATCAACCATTATTGACATTTAATCTTACAGTTCGCGATAGATTTTTTGTCGACAGGATAACAAAGTAGTACCAAAAATACATATGTAACTGGTATTCGAAAACGAGGTTTTCGTCAAATTTTCGTAAAAAAAAAATATATATATATGCCAAACATGCGGTGCGTATATGACATCTGGCGAAATATTAAATTATGTAACAAACCATGACATTTAATTTCAACTTCAAATCAATGTTTTCATTTACCACTCGAACAATAAAAAAAATGCTAACTGGCGGATTGAAAAAAAGATATTGGCGAGATTTGCACCCGGCTTTTTTTTTTTTTTCGGCACAGATGTCACATACGGCCCCATATTGGCGCGATTTTTTTCTGACGCCAATGTCATATACGCAACGGGTACTTAACTGGCGCCAAAGTATCGTTATTTTGCTTGATATGGTAAGCCGGATGTTGTTGTTTATGCTGTTAATGCGTTCCCCAAATTGGCGTTGGAAAAAAATCGCGCGAATATGGGGCATTTGTTCCAAACCTTCATATGAAAGGCGAAGGGATCAGATCGTATTTGTTTATGGCATTTGATGACTTGAACTATTATAATATAGATGAAATGATGGGGATAGAATAATATTTGGCGACTTATCACCTGTGCCTGGATAACATTAAAGTATCAAATTGGCACCTAGAGTATAAAAAGCAAAGTGTTCCTCCCGGAACTGTTGATGATAGTCACATGATTTTGGCTATTGTTATAGAGATTGTTTTAAAATATCGGTTGATAAAGACTCTGAATACTTAATTTGTTTATTTTAGCTTCTTTTCAAATGTTTAACTGATCCTCTTTAATCAAAAACGAAAGCAACCATTGGATGTCTTAACAGCAACTGATTCTCCGTTAAATTTTTGCAATCAAAGGGAATTGAATGGAAACCCGTTTACAGGGAGATCTGCACACCTTTTTCAGTATAATTTAATCTTCTCTAATATTTTAAAAACCCATTAGATTTTTAGATTTTTAGATTCTGCGGTGTCTTAACGGGGGTTGGCGAGCGTAGCTTGCAGGAGGCAGAGCCCCCTAGTATATATATATATATATAAAACCATTAATTAAACATTACTGACCATCATCAAAAACTGCAATATTGTGAAATGATAATATATATATATATATAAGTATACAGTGAAACCTCCTACAACGGCCACTCCAAACAACGGTAACCTCCGAATACCGGCCATGTTTTAGCATTACCGAATCTCTTCCATAGAAATAACATTACACTAAACCTCCGAATAACGGCCAGCTCACAGCATTTTTTACGTTATATTTTAACTAAAACTGAGATTGCAAAGAATGTGGAGGTGGATTTTCTTTATGTGACGTCCTTACAATTTCCCTACTAATCTCTAGAGGTAGCTTAGCAAAATCTCGTTTGTAAATATGTGTGGCGAAAGGTAAGCAGTAGTCAAATGAATACTGTCAAATGCATTATTTGTGAATCGCGTTATTATATTTATTGTCTATGTGTAGCACGTGTTTTTTACTAAAAGAATGAGTCCAAAGTGAAATTTTTTTAACTTTAAGTAATAAGTTAACTTTATCGAGGGCAGAAAAAAGGTGTAAGTGCACGAAAATTAGGTGAAATGACAATTGCGGAAGGACCCCTGTGATGACATTTTGAAAAAAAAGTGAATTTTATTTAGAAAAGACGTTTCAAGATGTAAATTTGGAATCTAAAACTAAGCGTCAAAGAACTAGTTATGAGGAGATTGACAAGTTACCTTTGGAATAGCTTTCGAACTCTCGAAAGAAAAATCTCCCAATTTCTGGACTAATGTTGCATGAAAGTGTCCCAGAAATTGCAGAGAAACTGGGAAATTAAAAGTTTTGCACTCACTCAAAATGATAGCGAATTCTACAACAAATCTGTGGAAATGACAATGCATTTAGAGAAACAGATACGCTTAAAAAAACTGCAAATAACTAATTTCTTTAGTGTAAAATAATAGTATGTATTTTTTAACTGTAAAAATAAAATAGTTTTGGCCAGTTAATTTTAATGTGATGTAATTTTGAGGTTTTAAAATGTGGAACCTCTGAATAACGGCAACCTCCGAAGTACGGTCACTTTATCGTGCTCCCAGTGGTGGCCGCTATTCAGAGGTTTTACTGTATATAGCCATAATATAATTACAAATCATCATCTATTTCCAATTACAAAAATTAATTCAATAAATTAATAAATTTAGCAGCAAATTATAACTTTAACATTATACAAAATACAGATGGAACCCTATACAAGTAATACTAATTAAGCAAAATCCACCAATTGACTAGCACATTGCATACGATTAATCCATATTAACATTTGAAAAACCACCAAATTTTGAATTAAAAAAAAATCTATTAAAGACATATGAAACAAAAAACCAGCTAAATAATGTTGAACACTTAAAAGACATATTGTAAGCAAACAATAGATCAAATGGAAGGATGGAGCCGGAAGCTTATATAGCATTTCACTTCATCAAGGGTACATGAAACACCATTATAAGCAAAAGCATAGTCGGTTTCTGTAAAAGAATCCAGCATAAGCTAAAAATTAGATTCTTTATGTAACCTATCGACCACACTAAAAAAAAAAAGCATAAATTTACCATGACAGGTAAATTGAATTAAATAAAAATATTAATCAATACAAGATCCTTAATAATTAACAATATTAATTTAAAGAAACAATTAAATTTGAAGACATACAATCAAGAGAATTGCAATGACCTTATTAAATCTTGAACAAGTAGCAAAATTATCACAGCATAAGTCCCGCCGATTTATTGTTACAGTTAAAATCGAATTCTTACGGTTGCAAAAAAAAACACAGTGTGCAGAAAAAATACACAACTTCTAATAAAAATAATTAACATATATCGTCAGTATTATAAAAATTATTATATGCATTAAAAAGATCCTATAATAAATTATTACTAAAATTATATAGAATAAAATTATTTAAATTTAAACGTGTAATAACATAGAGAAATATTAAAATATAAATAAATTATATGGCAACAATATTATTTAGACCTAAATAAATAATAATTTAGTGCTGCCATCTGTCTTAACTTATTAAAAGAACGCATACATCTTGAAATGAATATAATTACAATTCATCATCTTTTTCTTTTTCTTAAAAATAAAATTAATATATTGAGCATCAATACATTACACTGACATTATACAAAATAAATCAGGATCATCTATTTTTAATTTAATGAATCAATAATGAATTGTTAACGAATTGTTTCTACTATAATATGCCAATATACTGATCACCAATATATGATGAATTAAAAAACCATCATAATTGGCGAACGGAAAAACAACAGGAAGGCGAAGTTATTTAAATAACCAGTAAATAATTAAATATGGAGGGAATCATATATTTTTTTAATATTGTAAAACCAATTGTAACCAAAACAATGCAACCAATGAAATAAGACCTGACACAATGAATCAACGTCATCATCAACATTTCTTTTGCCCGATATGTATGTTCTCAAAATTTAAAACTCTAATTCAATAAAGGAAAAAACACAAATGATCTCTAAACATAAGATAAATTACGAATAAAAATGGAACTAATGACTGGTAACTCATTATCAAGGGCAATATTACGAAATCATTAGTAAATTGCGGACAATTAAACCATTTAAACACATGAAAATCTACCAAATTTGATGCAATAATCAGTTAAAGACAAAAGATACAAAAATCCAGCTATACAATGTTGAACTAATAAAAGACATATAAAAAACAAATAAAAGATCTATTGGATGGATGTAGAAGGCATCTTATAATGTATTTCACTTCATCAGGGGTACATATGAAATATAAATATAAGCAATACACAGTCGATTTCTGTAAAAGAATCAAGTTGTAAGCTGAAAAATTATTTCTTTTATGTACCCAATCGAGTATAAACTAAGAGGTATAAATTAACCACGCCATAAAAAATGGAAAAAATAAATAATTAATCAATGTAAGACCCGTACAGATCAACATAAACTAAAATGGAACATGTGAATTAAAAGCTTACTCAGCAAGAGAAATTTTATCACCATATCTAAATCGCAAACATGTATCCCGTTTATCACAGCGAAAATCCCGCCTAATTAAATGGTCACAGTTAAAAGCGAATCCATACGCTTTGAAATCATCATACCATGTAAGTAATATTATTTTTGATATAAATATAATAATTATAAATTATCGTAATTAGCCTAAATATTATAAATTATTTTGTATGCTAACTAAAGGATCCTAGAGTAAATTATTACAAAATAGGACAAAAAGAAGTAGATATCTTAAATAAATAAGTATGAATGAAGAAAATAATATAATATATGAAGGCAATAAAATTATTTTAGAACTGAATTTAAATAATTATATAATGCTGTCATCTACCGATAATTCATAAAGTTAAAAATTTCTTTCCATTTTCACTTACTAAACCAATATAAGTAGAAATAATTAGTAGTGCTGCCATCTGTCGGATATTATTGAAATTAATTATGTAGAAAAATTGCATTTTGTATATTTTTTATCCACATTAATTCACATTAAAAAAAAAAAAAAAAAAAAAAAAAAAAAAAAACAGCGCAACATTTATAATTCTAAATCTCTGCTCATCATAATATCGATAATAATCATTTAGCATCTATAATGTATTGTTTTTAGAAGTATTTTTAAATTATAATTCAGACAAAATTAAGTAAATTAATAATAATATTAAATAAATTATAAATATAATAATATAAAGTATGATAAAATCATTCTCTTATTAAATTTAATTTTATACATTTTAAATTGTTACTTTACATATGGGGGATGGGGGGGGGGGTCATATACAACCAAAATATAACATTTTTACATGTTTATAAATACATGTATCATATGCATTAGAGCCCACTATTTATAAATTATAAAATTTTGAAGTAAATTAATAAAATTGATTGTAAATTAATATAAATATTTTATGCAGTAAAAGGACAGCAAATTCATAAGGACCAAAATAAATATAGAAACTCATTAATACAATGTACCTTTCACTCTTTTTTTTTCAATATTTTTATTAAATCAACATTTGCGTATAAATTATCCTGACAACGCCTCCCTCCTCCATAATTTAGCATCTACCCACCCAGCCAACCTATTTACATTTTTTAAATATATTTTGTATTTTTAATTTTTTTGGTTATTTTTAATTTTTTAAATTTTATATATTTTTTTTAATTCGCAAAGTGTTAATGGTAACTTACAAGAAACTTCCTTACTATCCATTGTTTAGATCATTAATTAACTAATTGTAGATTAAGGAATATATGAATTTCTTAGGAAAACCACAATTTAATGCATCAAATATTAATTGTTTAATGTTTTTATGTATACGATGTGATGAACATAAACTCTTGATTCTATACAAATGATTAAGTAGTATATTACGGTAAACTGAAATATGTCGACAGGATTTAAAATGAATAAATATATTAACTTTGAATTGAAAGTCTTTACGTTTGTCATAAAGATCAGTAATTGTTTTGTTTTGTACGATTTTGATTTTTAAATCTGAAAAGTTAATAGTATTATTTGTTAAAAGGTTTTCTGTCAATTCTAAATTAGTTGGATAATCTACAGAAAATTGAGAAATATTTGATTGGTTAGTGTCAATTAAATTTATGTCATCAATGTAACGATACATAAGAATACTATCATTACAAAAATTACGTTCATATTGATATAAATATAAATCTGACATCATACTGGATGTAGATCCACCTTGTGGAATTCGACTATTTGTATATAAATAATATTATCTTGTAAGATGTAATTATTGTATATTATGAAATTAGTTAAAGTGCGAAAATATTTTATATTCATATATGTAGGAAGAGTTAATTTATTTGTATATGTTTTAAATAGTGTATTAATTATATTATACAGGTCTGTAAAATTTATATTATTAAATAGATCTTTGAAATCATATGTCCCTATACTTTTTACATATTTAAGGTCTTTAAGTACACTAATCAATTGATGACTATTTTTTATACAATGTGTACTATCTATTTCTGTTGTTAGTTTATAAATTTGACTAAGAATTTTTAATAAAATATTGTTAGCATAATTGTTATATGTATTACATCCAATTGTAACTGTTCTAAATTTAATTGGTGTCTTATGAAATTTAGGAATAAGCACTAAATGAGGATAGTTAAAGTTAGTGGGTGTAATATTTAGTAGTTTATAATAACCATTAATTTTACGATTGTTAACTGTAATATCATATATATGTGTGTGTGCGCGCTTGTGTGAATTCAAGATAGCGTCCAATATCGCGGTCTGAAAATCTCGGATTTGAAAACCGCGGCCGATCTGCGAAGGTTCCAGCTTATTCAAAACATGGTATGAAATTATAGATGCATTTATTTATATAGTTAACAAATTTTCTTGTGAAATAAACTTAAAAAACTTTGAATAAGTAAAAAATAAACGGTCAAATGCCAGCATTACTCGCGCTCAGAGTGTTCCGTACAATAAATGTATGAATTATTAACTGTATTATTAAAAAAATCGTTACTAAAAGAAAAATAAGACTTTGTAAAAAAACTATAAAACGTAGGGTTTGGTATAACTGTATATATGCTAGAAAAGTACGAATGGGTATAGCGTAAAAGTTCAAAGATATATGAAGTCTAAATAGTATCAAATATTGTTATTCTGTATAACACCTTTTTAAATCTTATCCTAATCTGTTTGTGATGAACTTAATTCGGCACTGGCAATAAAAGTAGTGCATATATAAACTTCTTTTGGCATTTCATGAAACGAAATTCAACGTAGTAATAAACTTTTCTGTTTACAGTGTAGCAAAAATAAAACCTTTGTTCAAAGTTTAAACTTAGCATTTTGCTAAGTACGCTTCGAAAGGAGGTCGCAAAGTAGCAACGCAGCCTTGGTCCATGCTGCGTTTTTCTGGATAGGTTTTTAATTAACTTTTAAAGACACGGAAGACGTATTGAGATATCCACACAATGCTAATTAGTCGCGAATCCCATAGTATTTATGTGATTAATTCCAATTAAATTAGTCTCTTTTCAACAATTTGACGTTTATTGCTTTTGTAATGCTACTGGACATTGTATTATACAAATGTATCATTAAAAGTTGTTATTTAGGCTTTAAAAGCTGATGGTACATAGAGTACGCCGCCACTCTCATTATGTATGGCCAAACCATCTGTGTCTTTAAGGGTTAATATATTGGCTAATTACCGACGATTTTTTTCAAAAATCATTATCAACAATGCCTATATACTTCTGCTACGATAGGTACCTATCCAGAGTTCCTCAACGCCTTTGCTGAATGCCCGCAAATCGAAATTTGTATGTAACGAAAAATGCGCTTTTCTCAAAAACTATGTGACCTAGTTTGATCGCTATAATTTTCCGGCGAGGTTTAAATTAACGTCTACTACCTCTAATTTTTTTCATAATTTCAGTTTCAGTAGATTCGGAAATAGATGAGTGGAACATATTTTTGCACTACATTTTCTCTAAAAATATAATACCTAAAATTAAAAGAAGTGTATTTTTGAGTTCAGCGTTACGAAAGGTTTCACATGCTACCCCACACGATGCACAAAGAAAAGATTTTTTTTAAGTAACTTAATTAGCCCCTCTACATTTTTCTTAAAAATATTTGTAAATGTTTAATCATCTGTAAATATGTGGGTCAATAGTCCTTATTACTTCCCCACAATTTGCACTTTTCACGATCCATAGTTTTCGGGTAAAATGGCTGTGGCAAACAGACACAGGAGTGATCTTATAATTGTTCCGTTTTTACTTTTTAAGTACAGAACCCTGAAAAATGACTAAATGGAGAACACTTGAAATTATTTCTGTTTTTTTTTCTCTTGTTTTTGGCTTTTGATCTCCTGTGAAAAATATTTAAATGGAAAATTTTAACATATTATAGGTTCAATCCACGGTCAAAAGTGTCTACTTTGCTAGGAAAATTTTTTTTCAGAACAATTGCTTCAACGGTTGAGTTGTTAGAAACTACAAAGATTTGAAAGTTCTTGCTTCGACAAAAACGCGTTTAAAGTTTTCGTAATTCTTTGACCTATAATTTTTTTTCTCATTCGTCTCTTTTGCTCAAAAGAAAGGGGGGAGTTGGTAAACAAGAATTTGAGGTCAGATTTTCAAAATAAAAAAGGAGCAAAGGATTAAATATATATTGTATATATATATATATGTTATGCCGTTACGTTCGACGGGTTCTAACAACGTAAATAATAAATGGATTCAAAAACCCTTTTAGCAACACATTCTAGACGATTGTACTTGTCAAAAAATTAAATTAAAATAGAATAAAATAAAAACATAAGTAAACGGGGCTTTAAGTTCACGTAAAATTTTCTATTTGCCAGGTATTAATACACAAAATAGGTGAAGACATGCCTGTTTCTGATCTTGTTCCAAACAAAACCATATGTTGAAAAAATTCTCTCAATAGATGCAGAACTTGGGACAGCTGTGTAGTTTAATAATATGTGTGTAGATTTATGGGGGAACAAGAACAAAATATCCAGTCAGTATATAAGAAAAAACAAATTAAGGAAAAAGTATGTACCATTTAAAAAGATAAAATTAATACAAAAGTTATGCAAATTAATTATTAGTTTATATTTTCTTATTTTTAAAGTGGAATGCTGCCTCATGAAAAAATTCTTTTTACATAAACAAGCAGGGGTAGGGAATTTCTAGAAAATCTTACCAGCCAAGGATTTATTTCACCAGTCAGTAAAATGCAACATACAGTTGAAAATTTTTAAGACAAAATTTACGCAACTCAAAAATAGTTGGTTACTAGTACTGTAATGCATTTTCATACTTTTTTTTTTTTTTTTTTTTTTTGTAAAATTAAGAGATATAAACGAGATGAAAGTTTAATATAAAATAGAACTTAGTACCATGTTTACATCACAGTAATTAGGACAGTTGAAAAATATAGCTAACTATTTAAAAAAAAATTGCATATCTCTCGCATATCTTTCGCATATCTGAGTTTGCAGTTTTCAAAGACTACCTAAAAATGCACTCGCCCTGTCAGAAAATTCACTCGCCAGTGGCGAGTAAAGTGGTGCATTTCCCCAGCCCTGTAAACAAGTAACTTATTCTTATTACTAATGCATTCATATATGCTAAGAGCCATTTTCCAAGTGCAGTACTTTGTAGACAGTTTCATTTTGTATATTATTTACAGTCGGACTTCTATTTAACGAACCTCTATTTTACGAATTTCTCTATTTTGTGAACTTTTCCTTGGAACCAAGAACATTTTACGAATTTCTTCGTAAAATAACCTCCAAATAGCGAAGTGCATTCTCTATTTAACGAATTTTTTCTTGTGATCTAATTTTTTTTTCTCCCCATTTCTCAAAATATTTCTGGACATTTCAAACTTATTCTTTGTTTAAACACATTTTATGATGTTCAATGGTCTTGAACTGGTTTTACCAGGCGCTTTCTTTGTCAGCAGTGAGAATTCGGTAAGTACGGAAGACGAAGACGATAATCCCTTAGAGTAACTTAAAAAATGTGGATACAGATTAGAAAAAAAGAAAAAATTAACCGTGATGTGCTGATTGATGATTGTATTTCACTTAATTCTGAAATCGAGACCTCGGAAACACCATTTGAATTGGATATTTTCGACAGTGTGAAAAATAAAAACAATACAGCAATGAATTGCGATGAAGACGAATATGATGATGATGGAAATGAACATGATGCAGGAATTAACAAAACTTCGTATGATGAAATGCTAAAATCATTTGAAAGAATCCGACGAGGATTACAGTTAGAAGAAAATACACATGAAGGGGTTTTTGGTGCATTGCTAAGATGTGAGACATATTATGAGAGAAAGCATTTAAAAAAAAAAACTCAGGCAAAATTAACAGAGATTATCAGAAATTAAATTTAAGGTCGCATATGTTAATGTATGGTTAAAATTATTTGTTATAATAATATAAATACCATAATGTCATTAAAATTAGTTAATTTTAATGTAAAACTATTTATTTTAAACAGAAAATACAGTGTATTCCCGGACAATGTTTTGTTGTCCTTGCAGATTTCAAAGCTTTAAACACATAGAAAAAATGAATCGATGATGGATATTGGTGGGTAAAATAAATAAAACAAATCGATATAATTTATAAAAAAAATGTGATTAATTACTTTTAGTAAAAATATTTAGTGTTTATGAATTTAAAATCTGCTTTATGTAGCTTAAGCTATTTAAAAAGGTGAATCTCTATTTAACGAATTTTCCATATAACGAACTTTTTTCCGGGATTTAGCGACTTCATTAAATAGAGGTTCGACTGTATTTGAATATAATTCTTACCCGTAACAACAAGAAAATATCTTTACTAAGCAGAGAAAGTGCCGCTGGACCTAGATAGTTTTTTTTTTAATCATATTGGCTACTTATGAGGCTTTTATGGTATATCAATCATTAATTGGCTTTAAAAATGAATCTCTGAAACAAGATTTTAAATAAATTTCATAACATTTTAGTTGTAATTTATAGAAAATAGCTATTAGTAAAGTAAATTAACAATAACATATATATATAGTTGTTTAAAATAAATAGTAAGATATGTCCTGGGAAAAAAAACCAATAAAAGCCGGCTTTTTTCAAAAAAGACCGGTTTTTTTCCAATAAAAGCCGGCCGGCCTGGCCTTTTGTAAAAAAGGCCGGCTTTTTTGCAGCCCTGATATATACACATACATAATTTATTTTTATAATAAATACCATAACTCCCCTTACATACACACACACTAAAAATAATTAATAAAGTTAAAATCTTGTTGGCTCTCTCGTTATCCAATGTCCATTTGTGCTTAAGAAATAAGTTTATTATCACACCGTACTTTAAAGTAAAATGCTACGTGTGAAAAAACAAAAAGGAACACAAAAATTCCCTATCTTTAAATATAAAACAGGGTAAACAAACATATTTTATTTACCAATCAGTTGATTGTGTTAAAAATAATTAAAAGATAAACATCTGTTTATTACAAACTGGATTTGACTTTTAAGGTGTTTCTAGTTTTACTTTAAATACATGCTTAAATTAAAAAAAAAAAAAAATGAAAACGTTAAAATATATTAGTCCTATAGTAATTGCTGTGGGATTTAATGTTATTGTTATAAATGATAATAATAAGGCAACAAGAACAAAACTATTTGTACAAAAAAATCCGCGTAAAAAGTGACAGTGAATTATCTCCCATCTTATGCTCTACAAAATACACACTCTGAAATAACCAAGTGTCATAATAAAACTCTGAATGCAACCGTGAAAGGCTTTAGTTTGGATTGTATGATATTGAATTAGCATTTATTTTTAATATAGAATTTTATGCTGGATTTTCCTGCAACAATTAATAAACTTTTAAGTTCCTTTGTTTTATTATTATTTTGCACAAAGTATTGACAACTACATGAGAGACTATGTATGGTCAGTGTTACCAGCTCATTAAGGAACAAAAGGTCTAAAAGTGGCTTAGAAAAGGAACTAAAAAGAGGCAAAATTTTTGTGAGAAATTTTGCAAAGAAAAAGAGTGGAATTTTTGTCAAAATCGCTGAAACAAATATGGAATAAGTTATTGAATATTGGATGTTTATAACAAAAATTTTATGCATTTTAATATCACTTATTGCTTTTATAAATTTTTAGGAGATTACAATTTTTAAGCAAGACTTTAATTGTATTGCATTCCAGTACACAGTTGAACCAAATTGAAGAATATTTGTTGTCAAAATGGATGCTATATTGGAAAAATGCTAACACCCCAATTCTGGAGAAATATTTCATTCTAATATTGGGCTAATTTTGTTTCTATGGCTTGTACAAATGGTAAAAACGGTTGTAACAAGAAAGCAAGCCAAAATGCTGCGTAAAATATATTTTGCGGGATTCCGAAAATGCATGCACGAAGACCAGGTTTGTTTGTTTTTTTTTTTTTTTATCAAGTATTTAAAATTTTTAGTCACAATCTAAAAAATAATTTATTTTCTTCTGTTAATTAGTAATTATTATTCCTATTAGTAATTAAAATAATACTGCCCGCCTGCCTCACTGATTTTTAATTTAAATCTATCATTAAGTTGCTAATGATGTCTAGAAACTGGCCGCAGACCAAAAGAGCGCATCAAGCATAAACCTTTGTTCTAAGAACGTGAACTTTCGGACGCGAAGAACCGCTTTCTTTACATCATAAATTTTAAATTCATCACAACAATCTTACACGCAATCTTGTTGTTATCTTAAAACAGAGTGTGATCAAGAATATGGCTGCAGGAACGGCCTTGAATTTCAGCATTTCCCGGCTAGGTCACTGCTCCTTCAAGCTAGTCACCCATTGCAAAAATGACTGTCTCTCCGATGCAAACTGTTACCAGCTCCAATTGTGATGCCGATCGCCAGCCACCAATGCTTGTTTGGGATGCTGGTCATGCCATTAAAAACCTTTGAGTGCTTCGTGCTACTTGTTCTTTTGTAAAGAAAGCTTCGGGTCAGCCTCTTACTTTCCATTTCCGGAATTAAGGTTTAATTTCAGAAAAATACACTCTTTCATGAAGATACATTAATGCAATCTAAGTAGCCACATAATATATTAGATGCTCTTTCATATGATAAAATGTATAAAAAGAAAAAAAAATGATTATTTTACAGAAAAAAAGACTGTTAGCAGGACGCCAATAATTTTTTATTTTATTTTATGGATATAATCTATATTTATTACGAGCTTACGGTCAAAATATGTTAAAATAACAAAGTTTGTCGCAAATACAGATTATGTCAACAAAATAAACAGCTTTTTACTGGTGTCCTGGCTAACAGTTTTTTTCCTTCTTTCTTTTACGATGTATGCATATTATATGTTTGCATGAAAAGTATTTCGTTAGTTCAGTTCTAAACAGATATGAGACTATTAAATCTCGAAAATGTGCTAATCAAAAATTGTTTATTTTACGAATATAATCTGTGTTTATTACGGGCTTACGATCAAAATATGTTAACATAGCAGAAAGTTGGTAATAAATACAGATTATTTCAGTAAAACAAACAGTTTTCTTTTGGTTTCCTGGCTGACAGGTTTTTGTTTTCTTCTTTCTTTTACAATGTATGCATATTATATGTACGCATGAAAAATATTTCCTTAGTTCAGTTCTGAGGAGGTGCGAGACTATTAAATTTCCAAAAAAGTAAATTTTTCAAAAAATCAACATATGTAAGAATGGCCTTTTAAAACAAACTACAAAAATAAAATCATAGAATTAGATTGGTAGCGACTCAAAATGTGTCAGGTTTTCTCTTTGTAAACAATGATTAAAAGAATACTTTAAACACGATTTTATCGGAAAATTAAATCGGTTCTCATAATATATTGGCAACGGATGAACCGATTTTCTTCCGTTTATTTAAAAAATGAAAACATATATTTCCCTAGTTCTTGACCAATGCTTAAAAGAAAAAAATGTATTCGTTCGTTTTATACGAGAGTTATTCGGAAACTAAGGTCCGATTTCTTATAAGAAACATAAACCTTATAATCTTATAATAAACATATCTTATCTAACATGTCTTATAATAAAACAGAAGCCATCCGAGATTTTTTCAAAAAACTTTTTTTATTTAATTCCTTACATGTTTCTCTATTTCTATACATAGTTTCCATATTTGTTTAAATATTTGTCATAACGTTCTACAAGCTTTTGTATGTCTAAGTCATAGCCGTTTGCGCCTGTGAGGATAACTAGTCTTTAACTGCTTCTTTCAAAAGTTGTTCATTTAAAGTTGAAATTGTGAATCACCGATCTTCACAAACCTTTTCGTCCACGGTATTGAACAAATCTTCTGTGATCACTGATGATCGGCTTGTCCTTGATGTCCATTATTTGTTATTTCGATTCCACCTCGGCAGAGTTGGCAGCACTGTTGTAACATATCGATACTTCCATCTCGGGGGTTGGTAGAAAGGCATAATGACTGCTCACAGGTACTCACAGTTGTTTTTTATTTCTTTATAGGCGGCTTAGTGAAAAGTGAGTTCGTCCAGCATTAGAAATGGAGACAAGCAACGAAGAGCAGAGCAGAGAGAAGTGGTTCGGTTTTTGGTGATTGAGGATGCTGAAACACGCGAAATTCATCGTCGCATGCCTGCTGTCTATGGCGAACACTGCATGTCACAGACATGCCCAACTGATTTGGCCTTTTGAAGAAAGACACTCGTAGATGTCGGTTAAATTAGGACGAGGAAATGCAAGAGTAGGTGAGGTTATGGATACGTCAGCAACCTAACTCTTTCTACAAGACCGGAATTGATCTCGTCTGCCAGTGGGTTAAAAGTCTTAACGGTTATTGCAATTATTTTTGAATAAAAATTTTCCATACTCACTTTTTAGTTTGTGTTCGGTTTTCATTTTACTTCCCCTTATACATTTTCTTCGTGATGAACAATACCGAAATAAGGCTAAGCTACTGATTTTCCAGTTTTTTCAACCTTTCTTCTTCGTGTATGTTTTCACACGTATTTTCTTTGAACAAATCATTATGGTATATCCATATCCTGTTATTTTTTCTTAATATCAACTAAACTAATTAAAATGACGAAATGTTTATTCAAACTCTTCAGTAAGGTTTGAAACATTTGGAGAAAAAAATTCTAAATTATTCGAAATTTTCGCATTCTCGGAAATCCTTTGTTCGCATCAGTAACGATACTTTTTTTGTACCTTGGAACTTGTTTATCTATAAACTTTTCGATACATTACTCTTTCTAGCAGCATCAACTTGAGATTATCTATTTTAATCCATCCGATCGTTCCTCAACTTAAAGAGTTGTCCTGCACAATATCTTTGCACCAAAAATTGAAGAAGCGTTAATAGAATGCAAGTATTAATAAAAATTATTGACAAATTACAAAAGTGGCTATTTGAAATTTCCTTTGGCTTTTATGAAAGTTCTAATTAATCTTTTTCAGAAAACGGCTGAAAATATTTTTTTCGGTTAATTTAATCAATGTTACCTTATACCTTCGTATCTATTTACTTTAATTTAATAGAGTATATCAAAACACAGGTTGTACTTTATTTCTTTTGGAAGCTATTGAAAGCGCTTAACCTTTATTTTTAGGTCTTCTATTCTGCTGAATTATTGGCCTGTATTCCACCTCTTATATAACTTTCCTATCTACTGACGTGTCATATACACTATTTTCCCAAAATTAAGGGACAAAATACAAAATGCTGAATTTCGAAAGCAAAAGTTAATTAAGAATACCTAAAAACTAGTATGATGTAGCCATCACAAAACTTTCTTCTATCTCATACTTGTTAATACTTCAAAATTCATTATCACAGTGCATCTATGCTCACCATGAGGATTCTAAAAAGATGAAATTCCGTGCATTAGTTCTTGACATATTACTGTCCCTGAAATCGTGTAAATCCATAAAAATGCAGCACAGCAGCGCCATCTATTGGGTGATTTACACCAGAACCTAATTATCATCAATTTATGTCAATGTCTAACTGAATATGAAGTTCGGGGAAAATCCGTGCATTAGTTTTTGAGATAGAGCTATTGCGCAAATCACGACAAATGCAGCATAACAGCGCCAACTGTTGAGCGATTTACATAACCACATAATTAGCATCAACATTTATCAAGGTGTACTTGAATCTGAAGTTTGGTGAAAATTCGTGCATTAGTTCTTGAGATAGAGCTATTGAGGAAATAGTGCAAAATGCGTCACCTATTGGGCGATATTCACCAACACGTAGTCAGCATCATTTCATATCAAAGAGTAACTGAATCTGAAGTTTGATGAAAATGTGTCCATTAGTTCTTGAGAGAGAGTTATTGCAGAAATCATGAAAAATGCTGTATAGCAGCGCCACCTGTTGAGCTATTTACACTAAAATGTACAAAATGTCAATTCATGTCAAGGATTAACTGATTCTGGTGAAAATTATTGCATTAGTTCTTGAGATACAGTTATAATGGAAATTCTGAAAAGTGCAGCATAGCAGCGCCACCTGTTGTGCGATTTACACCAAAATGCACAAAACATCAATTCATGTCAAGGACTAACTGAATCTGAAGTTTGATGAAAATCCGTGCATTAGTTCTGGAGATTGAGCTATTGCGGAAATCGTGAAAAAGGCTGCATAGCAGCGCCACCTGTTGAGCGATTTACACCAAAAACTAATCAGCACCAATTTATATCAGGGACTAACTGAATATAAATTTTTATTAAATTCCGTGCATTAGTTCTTGAGATAGAGCGCCCAAAAAATTTGTGTCACATACAGACAAACAGACAGACTCACAGACTAACAGATGCACAGACTCATAGACAGACATTTTGTAAAAACATGTTTTTCAGGTTCTCTGACCCCTAAAACGTGTAAATCCGTCGAAAACCGAAATTCGAAAATTTTCACGAATCCAATACTTTCTTCTTGTAAAGATAGAAGAAAGTAAAAATGTGACATAAATGTCACCTATATCAAATAGGTAGTATCTTAACATGCACAACCAGCCGATGTGACACCAACTTGATGTTACAAATGATCAAAAGAGTAACCGTCGTTGCGGTGAAACAAAATGACATTTTTTATTCGCACCATTATTAATCTCAAGTGACCGTTATTTGGTAACTCCCCTGAGAAATCACCGTATCTGTAAAGCTTTGTGATGAGCCTCCAGTTGACATTACAAAAAATTCCTTTTATGACTCTCATGTAAGCGTCAATTGCAGTATCCACCAAGAAATCACGATAACTGTTGCATTGTGGCGAGTCATCAAATGATGTCACAATGGCGGCTCAAAAATATATTTTTTGGAAATTAATTTTGGTAAAAAAATGTGAATTGTAACCTATAATTTTTTGTAACAGAAATCAGTTTATAAAAGCTTAAAATATGCGAGTCACAAAATCAAAATTACACATCATACCTCCAAGTAGTTTTTGAGTTATGCTTAAGAGTCTACACTAGTCACGGGAAGAAACGCTCATTCTAATTTTAATTGTATGGGAAACACAGATTTCTCGTTCGCATTTTTATTTTTTTATTATTATTATTATTATTTTTTTTGGACAGAATGCCTGAGTTCGATAACTTTTATTGTGTGCTTATACTTTTTCGATTTTAGTTATAGTTTTTTTATATGAGGACAGATTTACATATGGAACCGGTTCCAAAAGTGAAAGTATCCGCATATAAATAAATAACTAAAATCGAAAAAGTACAAACGCACAATAAACGTTATCAACCTCAGGTATTCCATGCAAAACTAGTATGTTGTGGCCATCACAAAACTTTCTTCTATATAAATCAAGTCAATTAAATCATTTAAATAGTACAAGAAATTACATCAATTTAGCGCCAATTCATATCAAAGTGTATCTGAATTTGAAGTTTGATAAAAATTCGTGCTTTAGTTCTCGAGATGGAGCTATAGCGAAAATTCTGAAAAATGTAGCATAGCAGCGCCACCTGTTGAGTGATTTACAGCAATACATAAACAGCAATAGTTGATATCCAGGTATGGATAAGTTCGATGAAAATCCAAGCATTAGTTCTTGAGATAGAGCTATTGCGGAAATCACAAAAATCAGCATAGCAGCGCCACCTATTGAGCGATTTACACCTAACTGTATAAAATGTCAATTCATGTCAAGGACTAACTGATTCTAAAGTTTGATGAAAATTCGTGCATTAGTTCTTGAAATACACCTATAGTGGAAATTCTGAAAAAATACAAAATAGCAGCGCCACCTGTTGAGCGACTTACACCAAAATGTACAACATGACAATTCATGTCAAGGACTAACTGATTCTGAGTTTGGTGAAAATTATTGCATTAGTTCTTGAGATACAGCTATAATGGAAATTCTCAAAAGTGCAGCATAGCATTTCCACCTGTTGAGCGGTTTGCACCAAAACACAAACAGCACTAATTCATATCAAAGTATACTTGAATCTGAAGTTTGATGAAACTCCAAGCATTAGTTGTTGAGATAGAGCTATTGCGGAAATCGTAAAAAATGCAGTATAGAAGCGCCACCCGTTGAGCGATTTACACCAAAATGTACAAAACTTCAACTCATGTCAAGGACTAACTGAATCTGAAGTTTGATGAAAATCCGCGCATTAGTTCTGGAAATTGAGCTAATGTGGAAATCGTGAAAAAGGCTGCATAGCAGCGCCACCTGTTGCGCGATTTACACCAAAAACTAATCAGCACCCATTTATATCAGGGACTAACTGAATATAAATTTTTATTAAATTCCGTGCATTAGTCCTTGAGATAGAGCGCCCACAAAATTAGTGTCACATACATACAGACAGACTCACAGATGCACAGATGCACAGACTCACAGACAGACATTTTCTAAAAACATGTTTTCCGGAATCTCTGACCCCTAAAACGTGTAAATCCGTCGAAAACTGAAAGTCGAAAATTTTCACGAATCCAATACTTTCTTCTTGTAAAGATAGAATAAAGTAAAAATCATTTAACATTATTAAAATGCGAATGAGAAATCTGTAGACAACGCTGTCACAGGATTAACATTAACTTGAGCATTTCTTCCGATGACTAGTGTAAGCTCTTTAAAAAAAAAATTACCAATTTAAATTCCACACTTTAAACCTTCATAATTCCTAAACTTTGTGATTGGATGGCTTTCGGATGGTATCGGATGGTAAAATTTACCAAAGAATACAAATATGCTGTAAAAGTTGGGTGTTCGTACTGAAAATGTGAAAGTTTCATAAAATTTCAGTATGAAGACGACAATCTAAGCATATTTTTTTTTAAACAAGAAAGAATAAGACATGATTCCTAATCGAATGGCAATTTTCGTTTTCCTCTGCGGAGATTTGGCGATTGATATGTATGGGGTTATATCCATTTTTACTTTCTTCTATCTTTACAAGAAGAAAGTATTGGATTCATGAAAATTTTCGAATTCTGGTTTTCGACGGATTTACACGTTTTAGGGGTCAGAGATTCCAAAAAACATGTTTTTACAAAATGTCTGTCTGTGAGTCTGTCTGTGTGTGTATGTGACACAAATTTTGTGGGCGCTCTATCACAAGAACTAATGCACAGAATTTAATAAAAATTTATATTCAGTTAGTCCCTAATCCAAATTTATGCTTATTAGTTTTTGGTGTAAATCGCTCAACAGGTGGCGCTGCTATGCTGCATTTTTCACGATTTTCGCAATAGCTGTATCTCAAGAACTAATGCACGGATTTTGATCAAACTTCAGATTTAGTTAGTCCTTGATATTAATTGATGCTGATTACGTTCTGGTGTAAATCGCTTGACAGGTGGCGCTGTTATAATGAATTTTGCAGGATTTACACGATTTCCCCAATAGCTCTATCTTAAGAACTAACGCACGGATTTTCATCAAACTTCAGATTCAGTTAGTCCTTGATATGGCTTGCTACTGATTATGTGCTGGTGTAAATCGCCCAACAGGTGGCGTTTCTGTGCTGCCTTTTTCACGATTGCCTCAATAGCTCTATCTATAGAACTAATGGACGAATTTTCATCTAACTTCAGATTTAGTTATATGTTGACGCAAGTTGTTGTTAATTAGGTTTTGGTGTTAATAACCCAATAGGTGGCGCTTCTATGCAGGAAACTTTCAAGATTTTCGCAATGATTCTATCTCATAAACTAATGCACGAATTTTCTCCAAACTTCAGATTCAGTCAGACGTTGACATAAATTGTTGCTGATTAGGATTTTCGATAAATCAACCAATAGGTGGCGCTGCTAGGCAGTATTTTGTTGGATTTAGACGCTTTCAGCGATAGTCATATCTCAAGAACTAATGCACGGAATTGCATATCTATAGAATCCTCATGAGATGCATAGGCTGCCATTTAATTGTCTGAGCGAAGCGAGGGCTAATACTCAGCGCAATATTACTGTCTGGTCACATAACAGCTACGATGGATATTAACGCCATGTCCTACTAAAAAAAAAAGCCTAATAAAAACCTTTCGTCAAGCATAACTCAAAAAATATTTGTCGGATTTCGTTTCTGATTGCATCAGAAGGTACCTATGAGGGTCACCTACTGAATGCACCTACTATGAAAAATAAGTTCCAAACCGTTAAAAAAAATATACAAAAAAACTGATAAAAAGCACAAATTTATCTGCATACGCCACAAATATTTGGTGGCGAGGCTAACGAGAAAGACAGGCTACCGCGGTGGGTCCAGTTCTTCTTTTTTTCACAGAACGCTGGAGTCACGTGATGCTCGAATGCACCAATGAAGGTGTGCGAAAAGAGCATCACGTGACCCCAGCGGTCTGTAAAAAAAGAAGAATCAGACCCACCGCGGTAGCCTGTCTTTCTCGTTAGCCTCGCACCGGTGGATGTTTTTGTACACAACTGGTTTGAACACATGGAGCAAACAATAATAATAGTAAAAAAAACCGCACGCAGTAATAATGAAGTGTCATAAAACATATTTAAATTTAATCAAAACAGAAAAAGAAATGTGTTTGTTTTTTTCATTTAAAAGAAAAAAGGCATAAAAACTTTGATTTGAGATTTTGCGATACTCTCTCAATAGCATTTTTTAATCGCAAAAACCATCTTTTATATTTCGCGTGTGAAAATTGGAAACAATTATATGATGTTTAATAAAATACTTTGCTTTATAGCATCATTTCTTCTTATTTTCTTTATTTTATTAGGGTTTCGTTCATCTGACGAAATCCTATTCGTCTCGCTCCTCTGTTTGTCTGTCTGTCCGTCTTTCCGTCTGTCACAGAGCCCGTTCTCAGAAACTATACATGTTGGAGACTTGAAATTTCGCATACTTATAGCTGAACACCTCACATCAAAGAACAAACTATAAAATTTGGAAAAAGTCGTACATTTAACCCTTTGGGCTCCCACATGTGTACTTTAAACAATTCTTTCTAGGTGAGTCTCTGATTAGGTTGGAGGTGTGAAAATTGACATATTTATAGCTGAAAACCTCACATCAAACAACAAATCATACAATTTTGAAAAAGTCGTACATTTAATCTTTAGGTTCCCACATGTGTATTATAAACAATTCTTTCTAAGTGAGCCCTAATTAGGTTGGAGGCGTGAAATTTTGCATACTTATAGCTGAACACCTCACATCAAAGGACAAACTAGTGATGGGCGATTTCGATTTTTTTAATCGATTTAATCGATACTATGGCCAACTCGATTTAATCGATACTATAAATTTTTTAATCGATGTCTCTAAAGGTCATATCATTTTCATTTTCCTTCAAGAATTTAAGGTCAAGTAGTTGGATGCCCAATCCCAAAACTTTCTTCTGTCTCATAAATGTTAAAACTTCAAAATTCGCTATCACAGTGTCAAATTTAAATAACCTATACCCATCATGACGATCCAAAAGTATAGGTTCGTTGAAATATGTGTAGTTAAAAAATATATATAAGAATCCCATTTTCCTAACAAATCATTGAATTTCGGCCCGCACCCTCTTAGATGTCCGCAACGGAAAATCCCAGTTCAAAGGGCATAAAAGCGACACCTGTTGGGTAGTATACACCCAAGCCTAATAAGGATCTATTTATACGACAGTGTAACAGAATATGAAGTTTGATTAAATTCCGTGCATTAGTTGTGAGATATGGCTATCATGAATATCATGAAAAAAGCAGCATAGCAACGCAGCCTATTACATGATTAACACGAAAGACTCAGAAACAACTTACGTCAATGACTAACAGAATATTAAGTTTGATGAAATTCCGTTCATTACTTCTTGAGATGTTATCGCAAACATTGTGTAAACCCTGAAAAACAGTGTTGAATTCAGGGGCTGGTACGGGTGGAGCCCCCCCCCCCCTCCCCGGAACATTGAAATGTCCCCTAGGGAGATTTGAGATTTTATTCTTAATGGACGAAAGTCCAATCCCCCCCCCCCGCAACATTCAAATGCCCCCCAGAAAGTTTGAGATTTTATGCTTTTTGTACATTAAAATGCACAAAAGTCCAATCCCCTCCCCCTCTGAACTGTCCCTCCCGGAGAAAAATGTCTGAATTCAACTCTGCTGATAAAATCAGCATAGCAACGCCCCCTGTTGGGCGATTTACACCGAAAACTAATAAGCAGCAATTTATGCCAACGTCTAACTGAATGTGGTTTTATGAAAATCCGGGTATTAGTTCTTCAGATAGAGCTATTGCGAAAATCGGGAAAAATGCAACATAGCAGCGCCACCTGCCGGTAGATTTACATCAAAACCTAATCCTCAACAACTTATGTCAACGTCAAACTGAATCTGAAGTTTGGTGAATATTCGTGCATTAGTTCTTGAGATAGCAATCTTGCGGAAATCATGAAAAATGCAGCATAGCAGCGCCACCTGTTGAGCGATTTTCACCAAAAAGTAATCAGCACCAATTTATATGAAGGTCTAACTGAATCTAAAGTTTCAACAGATTCCATGCATTAGTTCTGGAAATAGACTGCTCACAATTTTTTTGTCAGAGACAAACAAATAGACAGACTGACAGACAAAAAATTTATAAAAATAGTCAAATCGTATTCCAGACAAGAAGTTTTAAAACTATAAATCCTTAGAAACCAGAAGTCGAAAATTTTCACGAAAACAACACTTTATTTTTCTAAAGACAAAAGAAAGCAAGAAAAGATGAACGCATCGATTCTGCCCTTGGATCAGAAACGGTGAATCGATTCAGTTCAGATTCGATGCCGATGTCGATCTTCAGATGCGATCTTCAGAATCGTTATTTTTTTGATTTACTTCAATTCTTTAGATGCAATGTCGAATCGCTATGTTTTGATTTACTTCAATTCAAATCGCATCACGGTCGATTCACGATTCGGGTTGAATCAATTCTTCCAATTTTGCTGTTTTAGTGCCAGAATTGCTGTAAAATTTTGTATAAGAGCCTTTTTTTTTTACTTTCTAGGTTGTTAAATCAGTGTTGAATGCAGGTATTTTTCTCAGGGAGGGATTTATGCGACTCCGGTCGGTATTGAGGGGGGGGGGGGGGAAAGGCCGCTAGAATTTTTTTTTTTTTTTAAACCTTAGCGTTCCTTACCGTTTTAGGTGGAGTTTTTTGACGGAGTCCTGAGATAAATGCTACTTATTAAATATAAAAAAGTCAAAAGTTTAGTTACCACTATTAAATGTTATTTTCTAGGTAAATTATTTTCAAACAGGTTTTACTCGTATACCGTTGGTCCTAGACCCCCACATGTTTAACATGTATAGTTCAGTTATCAGATGGGCCGTCAGATGGTTATGGTCCCCTGGTGACGGGGTGCACCAGGGGGGCCCCGGGGGGGGGGGGGCAACGGTGGTTCGTCATGGGGGGTAGGCATGTGACATATCGTTGGAAAGGTCTTGACCTCTACTTTCCATCTTCAGTATCCTTTTCATTCTACAGTTTGATTTTCAGCCTCCAGGGGGCGTTTTTTAGAGATTTTCAAATTTTGCTCGCACCCCCTCGAGGTACATATCATTCTTCTTATCATGGCCTACCCTTCTCACATCCATTCTCATCCAAGCTCTAACTCTATTTTGGCTGCTTGAGGACGCTATTACTTCAAGTTGTTAGTTGCTACTCTAACAAATACTCATCTCTGCTACAGGATAGTCCTTCATTTCACCTAACCATGCTTTTCCTTCCAGGCAAGCGCAGCGGGACTTATGAGCCGGGTAAGTGCAAAACCATTCTTTTACTTTTTAATTATCACTATACATTATCCTTTCCAAATTTCATTTAGTACTCTTCAAATATATCTGTGTGGTCATCCTCCGCCCGGCCGCATTGGACAGCAACAGTCAGGCTTATTTATTTCTTCTTTATCCTTACCATTGGGAATCATACTTATCTCTGTATATAAATATTATAATTAATTTGCTACTGAATTTATCTGAAATCAAAAGTATTAACTGTGCTGTAACATACTGTAAATAATAATTTATTAGTGAAGCATTAAGCTGAACATAATGGTAAAATTACTAAGAGTGCAACTGTAAATACTGAGTGTCATAGACAAACATTTTTAAGAACTAATACGTGCACATCAACAACAATAACATGTTGATAGTACAATGGACTTTATTGGAATTGATTTTGTCGAAATTGATTTTGTTGGGTATGGTCATGGTGTCACGAGAAGCATATACACATACTATCCCCCCCCCTTTTTTTTATTATTTTGGCATTAATCTTTAACTATCATTTTATTTAATTTTATTTGTTTCATTTATTTTTCAAAAATCTCCCCTTTTTATTTGGCTTAATTTTTTATCACAGTCATTTTCGGTAGTTTCGACTATCGGTTTTTGCTTTTTACTTTCCTATATACCTTTCCTTCAAAGACGTGTGATGCGGGCCTGGTGATGACCCGTCCAATTCTAATCTAAAATTAATTATAAAATTAATTATAAAAGTATACATATTTCAAATATTATAATCTTCGAGAATCTTATTACTCTTCAAAGAAAAATTATTCATAAAACAGCATAAAAATGCAAAATAGCTCCAAGACACAGGGGCAAAGTTCTTCGATAAGTGAGCAGTCTATAGAAATGAGTAGCTCAGAACAGACACTCCAACAAACATTTGAAAAATTTTGTACGATTCATAAGAAAGCGAATGGAAAACGACGCAAAAAAGAACAGGAACTTTACCCAAAATACAAAGAGATAATAGAAAATGTAATAAAAAATTATGAAAGCAATGAACAGAAATTGGGAGAGAAAGAGCGGGAGATACTGGAACTGAGAGAATTGTTGGAAAATAAAGAAGAACAGATAAAACAATTAAACAAGAAGATAGAAGATTTAGAGATCCAACCAACAAATAAGCAGGCAAAACCAAAGCCACAGAGGGTCAAGGAACTACAAGAGGAAGGAATTGGAGAAAGATCAACAATTACAAGAGAATCCTTTCAATCCAATATAACAATACAATCTACTCCAAAAGTGAAACAAAAAGAAATAACGAAATCAAATAAAAATGAACATCCAGCAACGGCTGAAAAAGCAGCTCAAGTGTTGGTCTCAGATGAAATAAATCAGAGTAACCTGAACCTAGATGCGGAACCGAGGGAAGACGAGAATATATTGGAATTTAGAGAATTAGCAGTCCAAAAGATGCAAATGTCTCAAATAATTGAAAAATACAACAGTCTCACCAGGAGAAGACGTCCGGGGGATTGCGCAGAAGCTCAAAAATACCTAGAAGTAATAGTTAATAAAGTCGGAGAAATGACGAAAATACTTTCCGAATAGTAATTTCGGCAAATAGCTTAAATTTTTGATCAAGATTGCCACACTCTTGAGTAATATATCTACTGATAGGTTGTTTAACGGAGTTTCGTTCACAGTTTTGTTAGGAATAGAGTGCACACCCTGGTGGTGGAATCTGGAACTAACATAACGCGATTTTGTTAAAATTAGGAAATCTAACAATGCGATCTGTTTTGAACTTTAAGATTGTTTATAACACATGATAAAAAATTATAAAAAAGAATGGCGCGTCACATTTCGGGGGGGGGGGGGAATAGAGGGGAGGGGCAGAACAAAATTAGAAAATATAACAGGGCGATTTGTTTGAAATTTTAAGATAGTTTATAACACATAATAAAAAATTTTTAAATGATGAATGTCAAAAATTGGGGGGGGGGTGGGGGGGGGGTGAGGTGAGTGCGTTTTTCCGACCCGGTGGGCAAAGTGTGGGGGGGTACACCTATACGGTGCTGTAGGCAGCGGGAACCCGGTTCGCGGTTCGTTCGCTTCGAGATTTCATATTGGGGGAACCCGCTAGTTACTAGCTATAATGTAAAGATTTCCAAGCAATATACATGTGCGTCCACTATCCTTCTAAGACAGTAAAATTAATTGATTTTTATTTCTTCTGAGAAAACTAAATTTTCACGTCTTGCAGCGACGATTTTTTTTTTTTTTTTTTTAATAAAAGAACTTTAATAAACTTTGCTAGTTACATTATTAAACTCAAATTGTAAGAATACTAAATCGGTTCTTATGGCAACGTGAATTATGTCCCTGAAAATTTTAATTTTAATTCAGGCTGGAAGAAAATCACAGTGATTTACATATGATTATGATACAGGGACAGTCAAAAGTTTTCCGTTACATTACGGCCAATGGAAAAAATTATTTCAAGTGCATTTTAAGGATGTTACAGACTTTCGAACAGAATGAAATTGATATGCACTTATGAAGTGCACTGTTATAGTACGAGCGCACCACATTTGCCACGTTTGACGCGCAATTTCCAACTTGTATTTAACCGAGACCTTTCTTAAAAAAGAAATTTAAATAAAATCTAAAATACAATATTAGTAAAATTACATCTTAAAACTAATAATTTAAAAGTTAAAAACTTTATTATTTGAGATTTGACTCAAAAGTCTGTAATAGCTTACGACTGGGCCCCTGACTTTGTCTACCCTTTAAATGTGAGGTATGGGAGGTGGTCGCTACGGCTCTGTTGATTCGCTAAGTTTTGAAATTAATATTTTTGAGCTTATCTGTGCGAATCTGTGACTATCGAAATATCGATTCAAGTATCGATTCTAGAATTTGGGAATCGATTCTTATTGTGATCGATTCAGTTTTATACGATGTCGATTTTAATCGATTCCTGAATTTTCCAGAATCGCCCATCACTAGGACAAACTATAAAATTTTGAAAAAGTCGTACATTTAACCCTTTGGGCTCCCACACGTGTACTTTAAACAATTCTTTCTAAGTGAGTTCCTAATTAGGTTGGAGACGTGAAAATTGGCATACTTATAGCTGAACACCTCACATCAAACGACAAATCATAAAATTTTGAAAAAGTCGTACATTTAACCCTTTGGGATCTCACATGTGTATTTTAAACAATTCTTTCTAAGTGAGTCCCTAATTAGGTTGGAGACGTGAAATTTGGCATACTTACAGCTGAAAACCTCAAATCAAACAACAAATCATAAAATTTTGAAAAAGTCGTACATTTAACCTTTAGGCTCCCACATGTGTATTTTAAACAATTCTTTCTAAGTGAGCGCGTATTTAGGTTGGAGTCGTGAAAATTTCCATACTTATAGCTGAACACCTCACATCAAATGACAAACCGTAAAATTTTGAATTAGCCATACATTTAACCCTTTGGGCTCCCACATGTGTATTTTAAACAATTCTTTCTAAGTGAGCCCCTAATTAGGTTGAAGGAGTGAAATTTTGCATACATGTAGCTGAACACCACATATCATACGATAATTCAGAAAATTTTTAAAAAATCGTTCATTTAACCCTTTGGGCTCCCACATGCGCATTTTAAGCAATTCTTTCTAACTGAGGCCCTTATTAAACTGGAGATTTGAAATTTGCATACTTATAGCAGAAAACCTGAGGCCAGGCGACAAATCATAAAATCTTGAAAAGGTCTTACGTTTAACCCTTTGAGCTACCACATATGTATTTTAAGCAATTCTTTCTAAGAGAGCCCCTAATTAAGTTGGAGACATGAATTTTTGCATATGTATAGCTGAATACCTCAGACCACACAGCAAATCATAAAATTTTCAAAAAGTCCTATATTATTTACTCCTCCGGGCTCTAACTTGTGTAATTTAAGCAATTTTTCTAACATCCGTCCTTTTCACCGGGGGAGCACTTTTCCAACTTTTGCCGACACCCCTTTGCCCATTCCTTCATATTATAAATCATAGCCTTACATATTTTAGTTCAACTTTTTACCACCAGGGGCGCCTACTTTTCTCGGGTGCTATTGGCCCAATCCTCTTGACTAATATATCTACGGAGAGTATATAAAACGAAGTTTCGTTCTGATAGAGGTTTATTTAGACTAGAAAGCGCCCCTGGTTGCGAAATGTGGAACTAACAGATTTTTCAAAAGGATAAAGTGTTTTGAAAGGAATATTACACAAAACCCTCTGTGCGATCTGTGATCACACTTATCCACTTGTTTTTTACATTCTTTCTTTTAACTTACAATTATATTTGTCTGTGGCACTCAAATCTTGTGATTCATTTTTCACCCACTTCCTGTTGACATAGAGTTTTGAAATTTGGAATATATATGCATTCCTGAGGGCAATATATGAATTGGACATTGATTTTTAAAATTCGGTCCCTAAGGGGGCAACGTTAGTGGGGTGGGTGAATTAATAGTTACGTTTGATTTTCTATAGAGAAATCAGAATTAGCTTCAACAATGAGTATTTTTTGAAAAGTACTAATGACAGGGTTACCGGGATATCGCCAAACTTTGGCCAACGTGTCGAAATATCGTCAAATTTGGCAACAAAAATTTTTTATATATGAAGCCAACTTGGAGATAATTGACTAATTTGGCAAAATTCCCATTTAAATCCTTTTATCTTCCATAATTGAACTTACCGATTTAAATTTAAGGATTTTTCAAGACTTTTCTACTATTTAGCACATTTAAAAGCATATATGTTTTCTAAATTTTTGTGAATTTTAATGAAAGTATGTTTTTCAAAAAAAAAAAAAAAAAAATCTATTTATATTAATTTCTTTTTAGTCTTTAAAAATGAAATTGGTACTTTTCCTGTTTAAAGGCCTTTGCGAGATAGAGAAAATAGGTTTGGCAAGACAAGTAAGCTTTTTATGCGTATTTTCGCGCAACTTATTAATTGTTTCATATACTCAAGCAATTTTTTAAAGATTTATAAAATTTATTTTGTGTAAACAAACCACTTACCTATTTTTATATACAAATAAAGGTAAATTGTATATAAAAAGCAATGATATATATATATATAAATAAAATGTTTATATTTATGTCACAGATGCCATATACGCACCGGGTTTGGCGTGATTTTTTATACCAATTTGGCGAAAACGTCGTTTCGAATACCAGTTACATATAGCGGGCTATAATAACACGTTATTTTTTATTTCAATATGAAAACAAAATAAAGTGATAAACAAGATATTTTCTATTATTTTTAAAAGGAAATAACAATCAATAAATGACATAATTATAGAAAAACAATTTATAATAACATTATATATGGCGAAACAGCACCAAAAACTGGCGATATGAAGCAATTAAAATAATAAAACTTTGTAAAAAATCACCATAAAATTAAAACAAAATTTTTAATTTTTATATGGTGGTTTTAATTTTATGGTGATTTTTTACAAAGTTTTATTATTTTAATAACATTATATATGGTTACATCAGTGGTGGCTCGTGACTGGCATTTTGGGGGGGGGCACTAAATTCATAGCTGCCAAATTTATTCTTCTCTTACCACTATTGCTTTAAAAGAAGTCTTTGCCATATTTGTTGGCGGAATATTAGACCATTCAACAAGGTAATGATTTCTTTCAAAAAATAATGGTAAGAAAAGAATAATACTGTCCGCCATGCAAATAGTGACCCAAAATATGACAGTTACGAGCCGCAACTGCTTACCATGTCAGGCAAAGTAACGCCACTTTGGCGCCAATTATGTACCTCTGTGCGTTTATGACATCTGTGCCATATTTATTTACTTGTTAAAATAAGTATAAACGTTCATCAAGTTTGTTTTCATAGCTATTTATATCTTTTTGCAACAAATCTCACTTTTTGAGACCGAAACTACACAAAGTTTGAAAAAAAACTAGAAAACGGGAAATCTGTTTTTTCAGAATTTAGTGTCACAACCAATGACAAACCAAATACATAAATATAGATAGTACAAAACATATTTCAGCTTTAAGATTTAAAACACACGCTTTTATTTTTGTACAGAATGACGTCATCCGTATCCGCTGAAGAGTCCTTCATTTACGATCCAATATTTAACAACTTCTACTGTAAAGTACGCATAGGACTATCGCTGAGGATATCGCTGAATAATACACAAATCCAAAAAAAGAGATGTCGTCTATAATAGCTCCACATTTTTTCAGAAATCATTCATTTATATTTTTTCAAAATAGCACGTATTTTAATTATATATTTTTAAGTTGTTAAGGGAAAAAGGCAACAAAAACGTATAATTACTATTTTCTAACTATTTTCCCCCTACTTTCTACAGAAATGGAGTACTTGTGTTGCTAAAATTAAACAAATGCCGCTAAAAACTACAAAAAATTAATGTTTCAAAAATAAATTGAATTGGAGCTTTCAATCAAATTGCATTTAAAAGTAACTTTTCTCCCCAATACGACGGTATAAAAATTGAAAATGTGCGATGTTTAGAAGTTAAAAATCTTAAATTAGTAGAATAGAGAAGATTAAGTTAAATTGCAGTTAAATTGCAGTACAGTATTTGGTACTACTTAGTTATCCCATCGGCCAAAAATATAGCGCCAAACTATAAGATTGAAAGCCAATAATGGTTGATCGTAAATGTCGCCTTATTAGCCTTATAAACCTTATTAGCATGCATTTAATGCTTTTCATGGTATTTCGCTGTTACATGGACTTTGGCATTTTTGTAAAAAGCGCGCAATTCGGTGTTAAGAAAGTGAGATTTTTTGCCAAATGATATAAATGACTATGAAAATAAAACAGAATAAGAATTATACTGGTTTATATATATATATTTATATTTAAAAATGCATCTGCCAACACGTATTAGATAAGTTATTTATGTTTGTATATAATGTAATATATAAAAATGAAAATTTGTCTTTCTGTCTGTTTGAAATTATATACAAATCCACAGTTTGGAAGCCAGAATTGTGAAAAGATACGTACATGTGTTTTAAAACACGGCCGAGGCAACTAAAGTAATCCGGAATCGAAATAATTTATAGGTAATTTTAGGTTAATTAAAAACCAACAATTTAACAGCAATTTTTTATCAAATTAAAAAATTTTTCATTATAGCACTTGCCAACAATTAAAATACACAATAAAATTCTTACTACAACAATTAATTTTCTAATGTAAGATTTCCACGTGAAAAATGAAAATTAAATAAATAGTTTGCCGAATTTAAAAAAAGGTGAATATAACTTCATAACTTTTCTATTTCAAGATTTCCACGTGAAAAAGGAAAATATTACGTAGTATTGGAAATATAAAGGACGTGGTGAATATAGTATAACGTCATATGAGTGTGAAAAAACGTATTGAAGCATGATAAAATACCCGATTATGGAAATATTGGCGTATTTTAACATTATTGCTCCAATGATATATTGAAATAAGTTCATTTATAGATATATTCTTTTGCGTCTGTTATATGCATTTATACATTTTATATTGTGTTTCCATTTCATTCATGTGTACAACACTTCGACTGCTTTTTTTAATGTTTGTTTTATGTTGTATGTTAAATTTTGAGATTGATTTTTCAGAACAAACATTCTTCAAATTCTGGGCAACGCCGGGCACTTTAGTTTGTAACAGATAAATGGCTTCTGTATTTATACATCTATGCTAATATTATAAAGCGTTATAATATTATAAAATGTATAATATTATTAATGTTTGTGCGTTTGTGAGGTATCTCTCAAACTACATAGCCAACTTAAAATAATGTTTGGGACCATATCTGCTCCGAACAAAAGACTATATTTTATGTCAGTGCAACAATCTACATTGCTGCAAGAGCAAAAAAGGTCTAAAATTGCGATTCCTGTGATGTTGATTGGGTTAGAAATTTAAATTCGGTGTGGTGGTTATTTTTAAGATGTAAATACTCGTTATGAAAAGGTTCGAAAACTCAATTTGACAGATAAACGTAAAAATTTCTAGAATGATTCTAAATTATGACTTATTTGGAATAGTGAAAATTCTGGGATACTGTTGGGATTAGGAACTAGAACTTTGGCATGGCAGTAATTTCTAAGATGTAAATGCTCGTTGTAGAACGAATTCTAAAAAATCGAAAGTCTAAACAAAACAGAAAAAGATCTAAAGATGATCTAAGTAACGAAGTACATGGAATTGTTAGGAATATTAACATGAAAATTGATATGGCTGTATTTATCATGACGTAAATTCTTGCAATAGTACAATTTCTAAAAATGTCGCTACAAAAACACTGCAGAAAAAAAAAACTTTCGAAATTTTTCTATTTCTGTGTTACTGCTGAGCCCAAAATCTTGAAATTTTGATTCGGGTTAGTTCTAAAATATAAAATTGTTTCTATGAATGGTTTCTAAAAAATTTAAAATTTAAAAAGATGAAATGAACGGTAAGAGTTCTCGATTACCATTAATTTGGAATTATTAGGTATAGAAACTTTAAATATTTCATAATGCTGCATTTCCTCCACAAAACATGCAATTTAAATGCAACAAAACGGATAGATACCCACCTAGCATTAAATAAATTGTGTAAATATTGATTAAAGGCCTGTGTGCAACAATGAGTAGGTTGCCCGAAAGTGTTTGTTAAAGTGTTCCTTCTCTAGGCTTTTCTCTTTCACCAAGGCCATTAACAGAGCGAAGTGCCGTTTTATATTTGATATGAATTTTTTTCTGATTTTTTTTTTAGGCATTTTATCATAAGGTCATATTCTCAATTGTCATTAGTCGATTTTTTTATATATTAACTTGTTCTGGTGAAATTACATAATCGGATTCATATTGGCGTATTTTAGCTTGCATAATTTGCTGAAAAAAATATGTATGGATTTGTAAATTACTTCAAATTACACTTTGACAGCTCAAAGGTTATGCAGACGATATATTCAGATCTTGGTCATACTTTATGCTGCAATTATTGCCGATTTCTTTTATTTAACACGTGCTAAATACAGCTCAACTTGTGCAGAATATGTTTGAAAACAAAACAATACAGCGTATGTAGTGGACAGCATACATTCATCACTTAAATCCAATCGAGCATATTTAAAACACACTCTAACGACGTATTGCATGCCACTGTTGATGTGTTAGGAACTTTGATACTACATCAGATTTTGAAGAGAGAATTCCTCAATTCTTATCGACAACCTCATTGCACCCGTGCAAAACAGATATTGTACAATATTAACTATTCCAGAGGAGCACAAACTATATAAAATATAGTCCATTCTTTTCAAACTTCATATATTTGTCATTTAAAGGTACTCAAATTGGTGCGAAGAGTCTGATTATGCTCTTGACATCATTTTATACAGTTAAAATTCCGATATAAGATAATTTAGTGTTTCATTTTCTATTTTACTTTTAATATATTGCGTACTTTCAATTTTATATCCATGCATGGCTGTCTTGCATGGTTTGCTTTTCCATTTTTTTAAACAGTGTATACGGATTTATATATAAGATTTTGTAATTCTACGATTCGTTTATTTTCATCATTTCAATTTACCGCAGTAAATGGACAATTATAGATGACATCTCATTTTCTTTGCTTCCACACGTTATTATTAAACATATGTTCTTTGCAATATCGCTCAGACTAATCCCTCTGAGGGAAGTCCTAGTTTTGTCAATGTGATAGCGAATTTTGAAGTATTAACATGTATGAGATAGAAGAAAGTTTTGGGAATGGTACATCCGACTAGTTTTCATTGATATACACTCTCAGAAATACTTTCTACAATTCACGGAAATATTCCTGGCAGCACAGCTGCTGGTATATATCCGAGAATTAATTTCCGCTCTTTTTATTTTCCGTTCTAGGACAGAAAATTTCCCTAATCTGAAAAAAGGAGTTTTTTTAAAAATATATCTCTCGTTCTTCCGTGCATCCGCTTGGATTTCAACCCGGGTCCACGCGTCCCGAATCTAGCATCATAACCACTTGATAGAAGGAGAGTATAAAATAAAGATATAGGTTTCTTCTAATGGGAAACTGATAAGGCTTGTTAAATTTCTTGTTCAGAAAGCTCGAGAATTTAAACTTAATTGCAGGAACATTTCGTCGTTATGAAATAATGTTTGTCGTTTTAACACTTATAAAATAACTAGCAAACCCCGCGGCTTTGCTCGCGTAATATTTAAATATGCCAAGTGATATTTATATGTCTAATTTTTATTAAAAGGTACTAACTAAATTTTTATTTTATTAAAAGGTAATATTTTATTTTATTAAAAGGTACTTATTACTTTTAGGAATAATTTAAAAAAATTACTATTTAAAACGCAGTTTGATTAAACATCATTGTTACACTGCATTAGGCAGAAATGTGACTTAAATTAATAAAACGAAATAAAACTAAATAAATAATAATTTAGAAAATATTTTGAAACTTTTATGCTCAATTAATACGCTCATTTCAGTATTCATTTGAAGTTTTGAATTTTTTAGAAACCATCTTCTTACATCTTAAAATTAACCATCATGTCAAATTCCAAGTCCTACCACCTCTCTCAACATAAAGGGCTATGTTGAAATAGGAACTGTCACCATTAATTTGCCAACATTAATTTTGAAATTGGTTTGTTATTTCCTAATATTCCACAGAAACGTAATTTAGAAAGCTTTTAAAGGCCTTTTTTATAGCGTTTGTTGTTCCTTTGAATCCCAGATTGTAGAATCATCGGCATAAAATATAGCCTGTGTAGGATCAGAGACTGTTACCGTTGATTCGCAACTATTACTTTTATATTTGGTTTATATTTCCTGAAATAGCGTAGATATCTTAATTTAGGACTTTTTTAGAATGCCTTTCGCACCTCCCCTTCACTTCACCCCTTTTTAATTCGAATTTATTTTCGACAGTCCTTCGAGGGCATTTATATTTTATAAGTAACTACCATGCCATATTTAAAGTTTCTAGCCTTTTCAGTATCACAGAAAATCGCAATTTATAAAGTTTTTAGCTACTGCAACCCTCTGGTGGTAGTGGCACAGACATAAAAGATAGCTTATGTTTGAGCAGGTTCTATCACCAACAATTTGATATCATTATTTTTTTAATCGGTTTGGTATTTGAAAAGATTACATAAAAATTGTAATTTATAACGCTTTTCGCTCACTTCAACTTTTTAAATTTGAAATTTTCTTTCGACGGTTCATAGAAAGCAGTTGCATCTTGTAAGTAAATAACATGCCATACTTCAAAGTGTTAGACCCTTCAGTTATGCAAAAAACGCAAATTAGAACATGTTTTGCTTTTGCAACCCTCAGATGGTAGTGACAGCAACATAAAATATAACCTATGTTATAGCAGGGACTGTCACCATTGATTTGCAACCATTACTTTTGAAATAGCTTTGGAATTTCCAGAGATTAAGTAGAAATCGCAATTTAGAACGTTTTTAGAACGCTTTTCGCGCATTTTCACCCCTTTTTAAATTTCCAATTTTTTCGAAACTGTTCTTAAAGATCATTTATATGTAATACATATGTACCTTGCCTAATTTTAAGTTGCTAGCCCCTACCGATCACAAAAATCGAAATTTGGAACGCTTTTTTGCTCCTGCAGCGTCTAGGTGATAGTGATACCGACTTAAAGTAGCGTCTATGTTAGAGCAGAGGCTGTCAGCATCAATTTCTTAACATTACTTTTGAAATCAGTTTGATTCTTCCTGATATTGGTGACAAATCGGCATTTAGAACGTTTTTAGAACGCTTTTCGCTCATTTTGCTCCTGCATCTCCTCTGGGTTAGTGGAAACATATATAAAATATAGCCTATCTTGGAGCAAGATCTGTCACCATCATTTTAACACCATTATATTTGAAATCGGTTCATTATTTCCTGAGATTGCATAGAAATTGCAATTTAGAACGTTTTTACAACACTTTTTGCACATTTTGACCCCCTTTTTAAATTTCGATTTTTTTAGGAAATATCCTTAGAGATCATTGATATCTTATAACTAACTACCATTCTAAATTTCACGATTCAAGGCTCTTCCGTCACGCAAAAACCGCAATTTAGAACGTTTTTCTCCTGCACATCCTTTGGGGTAGTGGCACCGACATAAAACATAGCCTATGTTGGAGCAAGGATTTTTACCATCATTTTGACGCCATTATTTTTTAAATCGGTTTGGTATTTCCTGAGATTGTGTAGAAACTACCATTTAGAACGTTTTTTAGAACGCTTTTCGCGCATTTTCACCGCTTTTAAATTTCGAATTGTTTAAGAACTGTTCTTAGAAATCCTTTATATCTAATAAGTAGCTGATACTTCAAATTTCATATTTCTAGGCCCTTCAGTAACACATAAATCGCATTTTTAGAACGTTTTTTGCTCCTACACCCCCTTTGGGGTAGTGGCACCGACATAAAACATAGCCTATCTTGGAGCAAACGTTGTCACTATCATTTTGACACCAATATTTTTTAAATCGGTTTGGTATTTCCTGAGATTATTTAGAAACTACCATTTAGAACGTTTTTTAGAACGCTTTTTGTGCATTTTCACCCCTTTTAAATTTCGAATTGTTTAAGAACTGTTCTTAGACACCATTTATATCTTATAAGTAACTAATATTCCAAATTTCATATTTCTAGGCCCTTCAGTAACGCAAAAATCGCATTTTTAGAACGTTCTTTGCTCCTGCACCCTCTTTGGAATAATGGCACCGACATAAGATATAGCCTATGTTCTAAGTTGGACTAACAACATCATTTTGATACCATTACTTTTGAAATCGGTTTGGTATTTCCTGAGATTATTTAGAAACTACCATTTAGAACGTTTTTTAGAACGCTCTTTGTGCATTCTCACCCGTTTTAAATTTCGAATTGTTTAAGAACTGTTCTTAGACATCATTTATATCTTATAAGTAACTAATATTCCAAATTTCATATTTCTAGGCCCTTCAGTAACGCAAAAATCGCATTTTTAGAACGTTTTTTGCTCCTGCACCCCCTTTGGGGTAGTGGCACCGACATAAGATATAGCCTATGTTCTAAGTTGGGCGAACACCATCATTTTGATACCATTACTTTTGGAATCGGTTCGGTAGTTCCTGAGCTTATCTCCGACAAATAAACAATTTTTTCCTCTTTATAATAGGAAGTATAGAAGTATAGATAGGGAATAAAAATTATTATATATCAGACATATTTTTAATAAGACATAATTTGATTGTTAGACGTAAATTATGAATATTATATTTTTAATTATACTGGCGAGAAAAATTAAAGGAAGAACCATAAAAAGGTGTTTTATGTTAATTCTGTAAAGGGAACTTCAATCAAAGGTAGTTGGTTGGTAACTCAATGTCATCGTTATCACGTAGTCCCATGGGATTAACCTTCGCTACAGAAAATATGCAAATTTAGGAATCCGTTCTTCCGGCAAGTGTGAAAAGGAGTGCACGTGGGTGATTTGTAGTCTAATTTAAGGGATTGTACGTGTAGATGGATAAAATCTTCACTTGTAGTAGGTCGAATATGTCTTCAAGAAGACATTTGACCGATTGTAAGAAATTATGTGCGATAGGAAGAATGGAAGCAGGACTGACACTGGCAGTGGTCTGTAAAGGCTAAAAAATAGCAAAAAGCGTCATTTCAAGAAACGGGAAACTGTTTAAAGACACCGGTAATGTGTACATACCACCAGGTCGATCGCAAATGTGCCACAACAGACTCTCAGGATCATTATTTAGCAACGATTGCTAAAAGAAACAGGCAACTGACATCAATTCACACTGAAATGGAGTTCGCTGAAGCAACAGGAACTCGGGTATCCAGATTTACTGTGAGTAACAGGTTGCATAAAAGAGGGCTTTATGCAAGGAAACCCATGATTTGTATGCCACTAAATCTGGCAGTAAAATGCACCTGGTTAAAGTAGTGCAAAGATCATCGGCATTGGAGTACCACGGACTGGAGCCGAGTTCCCTTTACCGATGGATCCTGATATTGTTTGGAGAGTAATTCCAGACACGCTATAAGGCTGCAAACATCCGTGCAAGGCATCGATACAAAGGTCGTGGAATCATGGTATGGGAGGGCATTATTTTAAATGGCCGCGCTGACCTACACATTTTTACCGGTGCAGCTGTTAATGCTGAAATATACAGAGGTGAGTTCTTTGGTCCTTGTGTCAAGTTGTTTTGGAGTACAACCAGTAATAACTTCCTCCTAAGGGATGATAATGGCGTCCTCATCGTGCTGCACTAGTGATTATCTTGAGGGCGAAGGAATCCAGCGTATAGAATGGCCTGCATGTTCTCCAGATTTAAATACAACATAGGTTTGGGACACACTAGGATACCGACTTGCATCTCGGCAATCCCCCACGTAACACTCTCCAGGAGCTTTGAAGCGCTATTAATCTTGAATACAGTTTGCTGCCGCAAGCACTTCTGGATAATTTACTCCACACTATGGAAAAGCGCTGCGTAGCTTGTATTTCGATAAGGGGTGACCACATACCTTATAATATTTCCTGTGTGTCTGTAAAATGTAAATTTCCTTATCCCCTCTTATATCACACATCTCTATGTTTTTATGTTTTTTTTTTTGTTTTTTTTTTTTTGTTTTTTTTCAAAAACTGGCAGTCCTGCATTTTGAATATATCGGTCATTTGCTGCAACAACGTCATAACTCAAAAATCTCGATTTTTCATGAGACGGATATGAAGTTTTAAATACTGAATGAATTGTTGGAAACTATAATACTAAATAAGAAAATGGCATGCTTTGGTCAAGTAACGTCAGGTTGTGACGAGGAGGGGAATTAAAGGCCGAAATGTATACTACACAGCTTCCCTTAATCCCAAGGATTAAGGGAAGGAATCCCCCAGATTCTCTTATGACGTACTTGTTTTTAAAATCAGTTTCGTAAGAAAATCTTGAAAGCTAAAAAAATGGCACTCTACTTGTTAAAAGTTCACATCGTTAAAATTGTCCCTGTGGTATTAACTCAAAAATCGTGATTTTTGGATTATGACGTTGTTGCAGCAAATGAGCGATATGTCAGGCACGACAAAATAAAGATCGTGTGCAAGATTCATGTTCTTATCAGTAAAATCATTCAAGTTCGATGAGTTTTTATAGCTGTTATCTTACTTTTTCTAGCCAGTGTAAATTCGAGAGAAAATGTTTGCTTTTTTGAATAAAACTGATGTTTTTAACTTGATTGAAGTACTATATATTTTTTTATGTGTTTGTTTAGAATATATTTTACGTACGAATATTTTTTTAGTACTCTAAAAAATAAATTGCGAATAAGTTTAAATGAATGACAAAATTGCTACTTTATTAAAGTCGAAAACATTATTTTTGTTTGTTTGTTTTTAAATAAATAAGAAATTTTAATTTATGGAATTTTCGGTTTTTCATTTTAAAGATAAATTCTAATTTTGATATTAATACAGCCAATACGCATGCCTGCAAGGAATAGGCGGAAAATTTCACTCATTTTCAGACTTCCGGGAAGAATTAACGGAAAAAAGCATGTTTTTTAGGAGTACGGAAATTATTTGTTTAAAAATGACTGATAATTTAGTGTATAAAGACGAAGTCTTCTGACAGTGTAGCTTGTACAATAAATGTACAGTCACATCACTTTGAGTCTATATTTTCAGCACACATTTTTTTCAGAACCAACAAATTAAAAAATTAATCTCTCAATATTTTAATTAAGTTTAAGATTTTATGCCGGACTGCATGTAGTATCCGTTGACCACAGAGTGGAAAGCTGCTATTTATATTTTTTAAAAGAAGGCAAATTAACTAAAACATAAACGTTATTTATGCACAACACAGGGAAAAAGAAGTACGTTGTCCAACAAAACAGAAAAATATTTTTATTTAACTTAAGAGTAGAATTACTGCCACACATTATATTCATATATTTATTGTCACATATTTCAAAATGTAGTGAAAAGACTTAGCCTTTAATTAGCAATGAATAATTCATGTGAATTTTAAATTTCTTTACATGGTAATGCGAATTCTTTAGGTCTTGAAATACTTACCTTTATGTTAAATAGGGAAGTATGTAACGGAAGGTCTTAAGTTTCTTTGAGAATTCGTTCATGCAAAGCGTAATCAGCATGTAAAAATTCAATGAGCTTTTTAATTTCAAATTTCAATGGCCTTTGTTCTCTTTATTAGAATCACGGATGAACTTGAAGGAGCAGTCCATGCATCAAAAAATTAAGTGTGTAGTTTTCAAGTTATGTAGCTAGTTAAATATTCAGAGAAACTAGCATAATTACCGAGCGAAAATCTCCATTGTATTGCTTTTTAAATTACACTCAGTATACAACAACGCACTTCCCAAACAATGAGAAACATTATCTACGAACAAAGGCAGGACTTTTCAAGTTCAAGATTTCTTACGAATATATAATATGTCAAATAAATGACATTAAAATCAACACGAATCTAGCAATAGTCATGTTATGTTAATTTTCTGAAGTATATTTTAGAACAATTTATTTAATTTGTTTAAGTGCACACGCTACCTTTTGAAAAAAAACAATAATAAGTATTTTACAATAACCACTTTGGTATCTAGGGTAATCAGGGATAGTTTCCCCCTTATGACCCCCTAATTTTTCTTTTTTATAGGAATGATTGTTGTAGTGTACATCTAACCTTATCTACTCTAAATTTTATGTAGAAATTCATAAAAAATATTACTACAATATAAATACCAGATAAAATGGAATTTTTATCAAAAACGTTAATTATTTTAGCCATCTTTCCCGGACCTCAGGGTTAGACGCCCCACTTGATCAAAATAGATGCTTCAGCCAGTAACGGAAATAAGAAGAAATATGGCTGCAACCTATAAATTAACATACTATTCGATACCTGTTTCAACAGTATTCACTAAATATTTGATGAAAAATCTTTAATAAATAGTTAAATACATTATATTGCATCTGCTACTTTCTCTATCTTATGAAAACATACAACAAAAGTCAAACTTATCTTTTTTGATGAATATAATTTTTATATGAAGAAATAATAAGTATAGAATTTTGTATGTTTTAAGATAGAAATTTGAATAAATAATCGCTATAACTTCGCCTACTACGCTTTTTTATAATGATTGCGAGTAGAGCTCTGGCTCCGCCATATGTCCAATATCTGAAATACAGTGGCTGAGACAACTAATCCGATGCGGCATCTAAGCTTGGATTTACCCTATATTATAAAACATAAATATGATCGTGAGTAACTGTGACGTCATATCGACGGCGGCAACGACTTGAACAAGCAATTTCGCATTTATTACAATTTTTTTTAATTTCTAAACACCACACAATTTCAATTTTTACACCCTCGAATACGGGGTGGAGCGGGGGGCGGATATATTTTACAATGCAAATTGGTTTAACTCTATCTCTATTTACTAATTTTTTGTGGCTTTTAAAATAACTTTCAAGCATGATTTTTTTATCTATCCATTTGCAACTAAATTATGGAAGATGAACCCATTTGCACTTGAAACAATATAAATAATAGAGCATTTATTTCCAGATAATAATCAATGACGAAATTAAAAGTTCATAAATAAACAAATAAATAAATAAAATAAAACAAATGAAATACAAATTCAACAGATATGCAATCGAATTATATGCTTAACCATTGAAATAATAAAAATAAAAAAACTTGCTAAAATTGTCAAATTTTTGGCGATTACTTTGGCTACAAATTACTGGCACGCGGCTAATACGAGTTTTACAGTTTTTAATAAATTTAAAAAAAATTATTTGAATACATAATTTAACTATTTCTTATATAAAGCTTTTTTTTTGCGTGTGTTATTAGTGGCAATCTAAAGTACACACATATATATATATATAGTATTTTTTAAACGTTTAAAAAAAAAATCTTTCAATTTTAAATTAAAAATCATTTTTATTATTCTACACACGAGTAGTATATTCAGTAACCCGGAACGGGTTGAGTCCACTAATATTATTAAATGATTTTAGGAAAGAAAATTGTTTTACCAAACATATGGATAATTCTGTTGGTACAATTTGGAAAATTACATATTTTTAAATAAAGGGAAATTAATTAAAAACTCTTCTTTTTGTTTAGATATTGCTATTTTCCAGTAGATTTATATTTAAATATATTACTTTTAAAGCGATTGCCTCTAACTTTAAGAATAGGATTTCATAAAAGTTAATTATTTTCAGAGAAGAAAAGTAAAATGTAATGACATATGTAACAGTACACAATACATCAAAATACTATCTAGCAGAGCAAACTCATCGAGTACAAACTCGTGAGTTCTGCTTACTTTTTTTCGGAGTTTTGAATTGAGTTAGATTCAGATTTTGGAAAGCGAGCGTGAATTGATTTAGTCTAAAAAAATAAGTGTCAGCAAAAATGCATCATTAATTTTTTTACCATTTCCTGACATTTTTCTCTACGTTAAAAACATTATTTTTTCTCCTTTTAATTCCAGTTTGCACAAACAGGCAAAATTTTAATATAGGGTGTTTAATATATACTCAGGAAACATATGTGTCAGACTTGTTTGTGGTGATGTGTTAGTGTTCCACAGTCAGTCTCTCTAGTAATGTGTCCTCTGCTCTCAAGCACAGACATACATCTTTATCATACATCTCAGTACTTTAATACTTTATGTACGGAATTATGAATTCATGAAAATTGTATCTTCTACAGCATTTTTCGTGAATATTTGAAACTACATTAGAAGATTTTCGTAATCATTTAATAAATTTTAATTTAAAACACTCAGGAAACATACGTGTCAAACATGTTTGTGATGATGTGTTAGTGTTTCACAATCAATCTCTCTAGTAATGTGTCCTCTGCTCTCAAACACAGAATACAGCTTTATCTCTTTGAGTACTTTAATCCTTTATGTACTGAATTATGAATTCATGAAAATTTTATCTTCTAAAGCCTTTTTCGTGAATTTTTGGAAACTACCTTAGAGAAGATTTACATAATCATTTAATAAATTTTAATATAGAATACTCAGGAAACATATGTGTCAAACTTGTTTGTGGTGATATGTTAGTGTTCCATAATCAATCTCTCTAGTAATGTGTCCTCTGCTCTCAAACACAGACATACATCTCTATCTCTCTGAGTACGTTAATCCTTTATGTACTGAATTATGAATTCATGAAAATTTTATCTTCTAAAGCATTTTTCGTGAATTTTTGAAACTACCTCAGAAGATTTACATAATCATTTAATAAATTCTATTATAGAATACTCAGGAAACATATGTGTCAAACTTGTTTGTGGTGATGTGTTAGTGTTCCACAATCAATCTCTCTAGTAATGTGTTCTCTACTCCCAAACACACACATACATCTTTATCTCCCTGAGAACTTTAATCCTTTATGTACTGAATTATGAATTCATGAAAGTTTTAATTTTCTAAAACATTTTTCGTGTATTTTTGAAACTACCTAAGAAGATTTACATAATCATTTAATAAATTTTAATATAGAATACTCAGGAAACATATGTGTCATACTTGTTTGTGCTGATGTGTTAGTGTTCCACAATCAATCTCTCTAGTAATGTGTCATCTTCTCTCAAACACAGACATATATCTCTATTTCTCTGAGTACTTTAATCCTTTATGTACTGAATTATGAATTCAGGAAAATTTTATCTTCTAAAGTATTTTTCGTGAATTTTTGAAACTACCTTAGAAGATTTACATAATCATTTAATAAATTTTATTATAGAATACTCGGGAAACATATGTGTCAAACTTGTTTGTGGTGATGTGCTAGCGTTCCACAATCAATCTCTCTAGTAATGTGTCCTCTGCTCTCAAACACACACATACATCTCAATCTCTCTGAGTACTTTAATCCTTTATTGAATTATGAATTCATGAAAATTTTATATTCTACAGCATTTTCCATGAATTTTTGAAACTACATTAGAAGATTTACGTAATCATTTAATAAATTTTAATATAAAATACTCGGAAACATTGTGTCAAACTTGTTTGTGGTGATGTGTTAGTGTTCCACAATCAATCTCTCTAGTAATGTGTTTTCTGCTCTCTAACACAGACATACATCTTTATCTCTCTGACTACTTTAATTCTTTATGTACTGAATTATGAATTCATGAAAGTTTTATCTTCTAAAGGATTTTTTGTGAATTTTTGAAACTACCTTAGTAGATTTACATAATCTTTTAATAAATTTTAATATAGAATACTCAGGAAACATATGTGTCAAACTTGTTTGTGGTGATGAGTTAGTGTTCCACAATCAATCTCTCTAGTAATGTGTCTTCTGCTTTCAAACACACACATACATCTCAATCTCTCTGAGTACTTTAATCCTTTATGAACTGAATTATGAATTCATGAAAGTTTTAATTTTCTACAGCATTTTTCCTGAATTATGAAACTACATTAGAAGATTTACGTAATCATTTAATAAATTTTAATATAAAATACTCAGGAAACATATGTGTCAAATTTCTTTGTGGTGATGCGTTAGTGTTCCACAATCAATCTCTCTAGTAATATGTCCTCTGCTCTCAAACACAGACATACATCTCTATCTCTCTGAGTACTTTAATCCTTTATGTACTGGATTATGAATTCATGAAAATTTTATCTTCTAAAGCATTTTTCGTGAATTTTTGAAACTACATTAGAAGATTTACATACTATTCAATACATTTTATTACAGGATACTCAGGAAACATATGCGTCAAACTTGTTTGTGGTGATGTGCTAGTGTCCTACAATCAATCTCTCTAGAATTGTGTCCTCTCCTCTCAAACACACATATACATCTCTATCTCTTGGAGTACTTTAATCATTTACGTACTGAATTATGAATTCATGAAAATTTCATCTTCTAAAGCATTTTTCGTGAATTTTTGAAACTACATTAGCAGATTAAAATAATGAATATTTGTAAAAAATCACCATGAAATAAAAACAATACATAGGACGCGTTTCGAGCTGAAAATATTAACAGCTCGTCATCAGCTACAGTAAACACGTGTCCGTAAGGGGACAAGGTCAAAAATGAACTGAAAGGTCGAGAGTAGAGTTTGCAAAGAATGCGACAGATGGCGCTAGCTGAAAGGAGCACATGCAGAAGACGAAAGTGTTGCCAAAATGATAGAAGAGAAATTGATAGGAAAAATGGAAATAAAAGAAGTAAACAAAATTAAAATAAAATAAAAGAAGTAAATTAAAAAATATAAATATAAATAATAATAACAAATAAAGAAATATAAAAGAAGAAAAACCAAAATATCCTTTTTTTTCTTTTATATTTCTTAGACTCTCTTTTATATTTCTTACATCGGAAGATTTACACAATCATTTAATAAATTTTAGAAGGAATTTAGAAGGATTGAAAGATTTAAAAAGATTAATTAAATTTGAATTTATAGGGATTTTCTGCAATATTTATATCCCCCAAATCTTTTATTTTAAATATTTTTCTTAGTATTTTGTAGAATTAAGAAATGTACAAATATAATGTTCTTACAATAGAAATATAGAAATATTTCCGAATTGAAAAATCCTCGCCTCCCACCCCCAACACCAAGACAGCTGAAAAGATGCAAAGGCAAAAGAAATCATCCTTTTAAAAATATTTTTGTTCTGTATAACTAATAATTCTTTTAGAACAAGATAAAATAATGTATCTATAACTCATTCTAAACTGTATTACTACTAATCGATGTATTAAAGGAATTTTATAACAAGTTATTTTAATGGTACTTATAAGTACTGCCAGTAGATAAAGGGTTAAAAAGATTTTACAAGACACCTTCATTGCAAATGATAGTAATAATGAAAGGTCAAAAATCATTTTTACCTTAAAACGCTTGTGAGTTCCGAAATTCCATTTGGGAAAATTAAAAAAAAAATTATTCGAAACTATTCTTTAAAAAATTATTATTTTTTTAACAAGTAGATCGCACATTATTTGCTAAAAAAAAATTGGAAAGACAAAGCGAGATAACATGTACTTGTCTGCAGAGCCGTGACGAAAATTGTCTCAGAAAAGAAACCAGAGTTACAACAAACATAAAGGAAAGGGAAAATCCTTATAATTCCCGCTTTTCTTTGCGTTTGTTTTAGAAAGGCATATATTATCTGAAACATTATTTTCAAAGAAAATTACCTTGAAAATTTAACTCGAAAAACAATTCAAGTAATTTAAGAATTTAAGATTAATTAACAGAAAAATTTATATAGAATGCAATTCTTTAGGAATGGCATTTCATAAAAAATTTAAAAAGATAGAATTGAAAAGATAAAAAAAATACTTAATTCACTATGTCTAGCATTGTGTTTTCAATGTTTTTGGAAGATTTAAAGGTAAGTGAGCTTATAGTTTCCTTGAAAATTGTGCCTCATTGAGCATTAGTATATGTATTTCTTTTTCATGCAAAAACACTTTATCTTTAATTAACGTTCTAAAAAGTATTTATTTATACACACACATACACATGTATATAGAATAAATTTTAGTTTATGCATAAATAATCTTTATGACATAACTGTGGCTGGTTTTATGTTAATTTACATTTATAACAACTACTAAAGGCAAAATTGTGGGAAGCTTTGAGCTAGCTTTTTTTCTTGATAACCTGAAAAGATATAGCAACGGCGAGCTTCTGTCTATCTTTTATTCATGACGATTGTTAGTGGCCCAGCCGTGGCTAGCTTTCATTCATAATGGCCATTAAAGATGCCCAATTTCAAGCTATAACCGTTAGTGGCATGGTTGTGGGCATCTTCATGTGGGCAAATTGTTGTGCGGTCTCATTTCGGTCGGCATGGAATTTCTTTTATGAAGCCGTTCGGAAATTGATAGTGACCCCCTATCAAGCAATCTGGGACAAGGCTAATGTTGCCGTCAGTAGTACACAAGTTCTGTGTTTGTTAGGTATTTTTATCTTTCATAGAAAGTTACATACAATATGCCCACTAAAGTCTTTTTCCACCCTCTTAACTTCGGAACGGCTGCTGCTATATTCATAAAAGTGGTGTCTAGGTATAGTAAAGTAGCCATGCTCTACTGACTGAAACCACCTACGGGGCCACCTGGTGGAAAATTGTAGAATTAGCATTCCTATCTCTAAAACGGAAAGAGATAGGAGAAAAAAGTGCATTTCAAAGTTGTAGAGCATTATCGATTTAGTACGAAAAGACATCTTGTGGACATTAATGTGAAGAATAGAAAGGTTAAAACGCGCATTTGTTTATTCGTGATTTCCTACACTGTGACGAGATAAAACGATCTTAGAAAGATAAACAACTAGTTATACCAATATACCTTTATTTGAGATGTTCAAGCTTCTTACCGTCAGCTGTATGGTGAGGTTCAGTGGGATGGTTCGTTAAAATGCAAAAACTCCAACCAAAGTACAGGAACTAATACAATTTATTTAATATTTTTAAGTATAAGTTACAAAAGGAACCTTACACATAATTAATTAAAAGGTGAGAGAGAAAATCCATATGCAAAAGGTACGCCTTGGCGTGCCCCCAGACCACCTGGCCTTACATGTTCGCACGTTGAGATCAAAAGTACAAGTGCCCGATTTCATAAGAAGCATATAACACTTGGCGCTACGACATCGCCAAATTCAAGCATTAGCACAGTGAACGAATAGCAGACAAAGGGTTTTATTTTGCGAGCCAAAAATGATTAGCCCAAACTCCAGCAACCCCGATAAAAACAATGAACAACGCGTGATGCAAAATGGTTGCCAGAAATAACGGTTCTACAAATGCATTAATCAGCGACGCCACAAAACCGGGCAATAACTTTATCTAAACAAATGATTATGTTAAATGATTGCTACTTATAATTGCGAAATGCCGAGAAAGGCATAAGCTTAAAAACAACTGACAAATAAATTTAACGTACATGAAAAGTGATTTAAAGACAGCTTCAAAATACTATCATTTTACATTTTTGATATTTTATTTCAACGGTCACTTTTACTTAAGTAAAGAATGAGACTGAATTACATCTATCGTGGGCGACGCAAATAAAAACAAAACAAAATAACATACATTGAAATCAAAGGCAGGTGCATCTAACTCTTCTGTTTTTTATTTTATTTTAACGACCAAAAATGTTATGGAGAAAACAGTTATAAATCATGAAATGAAAATCACTGCAGTAAATTATAGAGGTTATTGAAAGAAAGAAAGAAAGAAAGAAAGAAAAAGAACGTATAAGATTCGAAATGGATTTTAAGCATAGAGTTAAATAATAAATTTTAGCATAACGAAGGAGGAAAACACACGTTTTAAAAGCCAAAAAAAAATGAATTAAATTAATTTTAAAGAAAAAGGGATATGTGAGAGAACTCTGTCACATATCTCACCGGGACACCCGAAGAAAGATGCAACGTGTACGATGCAGCTTTCTACCAACATACACCCTTTGTCCACCTTCGCATTTACAGAATATGTACCATCACAAAAAATAAAAAAAAACTATTTAAGTTGACACATAAAGAGACAACTATTTTTAACCGGTCTCTGAAACTAGTACACCTTAGCTCCTGTAAAAATATTTTATACAATAATAAGTATGTAGAAAACATATTTGCTTGCTTGGAAGACAATTCACAAAGAATTGTATTTGTTCATGACTGAGCGCTCATAATATTCAAAATAATCTTTTTTTAAAATTATATTTTCCACAAAATAAAAGTGCCACATTTGTTGATGACATAGGATCCTATATTTAATTATGTGGCATTGTGTTTGTGGCGCTGGCACCAGCTTTTTTTAGTCATGTATATTCATAGAGAGAAGTATTTACATTAACTGCTTTTATCATCTCTCAAAATATGATCTTAAATAAGATCATAATATTATAAAATGCAAGCAATTAAAAAAAACGAAGACAAATACACCAGTAAAAATTTTGTAACTTTAAGGTAAGGTGAATCCTTTCATAAAATTGAAGCTTATTTGTATTATCTTAGGTTGCTTCATTACTGGTGTAAGAAACAAAAAAATTGTGCATAACGCACAGGACTACCAGAGACAAACATGTGCAAGGTGCACGCGCGCCAACAAGTGTAGCCCTACATATTGAAATAATGTGAAATATAGTGGCATCAGCTTGTGGCTTCTGCCTTAAATAATAAGGGGTAGTTTTTTTTTTTAGATTCCTGCAATTTAACTAAATTCCCGATTTCCAAAAATCAAAGTATAATATAATTTAGTATTTTATGAATTTTCACACTGCCATCCTGACTTTCTGTGTATTGATTAAAATTTAACTCCTGGCAAAATTATTAAAAAGTTTAATAAGAAATTGCATACAATTTTATATAGTGTAACAAGATATCTTACTCGATCTGCCACCTTCAAGTAAGAAGTATCTAAGCAAAGTGTTAAAAAAATGTTACATGATAAAAGTCAACTAATTTGGAATGTATGTGTAGTTTACTATGTCATGTGACGGATAACTCCTTGTAACTTTAAAGTGATAGTACATATACAAAGTGATGGTGTCGTTGATATGTTATGACATTACGCAAACACTTAAAAAATAAAAAAACACAACCTTGTTAAAATTAAAAAAAGTGATAGAGTATTTTAATATTGAAATATGGTGTAAAGTTTAAAAGATAGAAAAGTAACAGGAAAAAAAACTGTATGTGTGTGAAGGGAGGGGAAAAGAAATCCCCAGACTCATGAACTACTTGTAATGTAACACATCAACAAGTGTGTATGCAAGCATACACAGTTGTAAGTAAACACATGAACATTATGTTCTAAAACAAAAAAAAAAACTGTACTGAGGCCCACTAACCAAACAATTGCACATGTAAATGTATGAAAATAACTTCATCTACATAGCATGCTGCAAAAATATACCTTTGTAAGAAAATCCATTGTAAAACGTTGTAGGAACCTTTGTAAAAAAAACTTTGTAAGTGCTGTACGCCAAGCGAAGTTGTGAGGGAGTGTCATTTGCAAAAATCCACAAGCACACCAAAAGAGCAAAACCTTTGTAAGACACTCAACATTGTAATGTTGACATACCTATGAACATTCGCATAAACACTGCGTGTAAAAAGAAAGTACAATTGATAACCAGTTAGACCTACAAAGATATAGAATAGCTACAACAAGAATTGTATAATTTCACCTGAACTACAAACAGTGCTGTCTCAATGAACGAAGAAAATGTTATGTATTTGCCAACAAAATAAACGAACAGTATGCGTGTAATAACCCAAAACACTTGCATACGAGTGAGATTCAATTACATAATTAATGAGTTAATCATCAAAATGTAATGAATACGGGTTAATAAAACAAATGAACTGCGTGTAATGTGTGTGTAAACTCTGGTTAAACTTCTAAACCAGCCAGTGTGTGCTACTCAGTGCTTTTGTAAATAAAATGTTTTCCTAAGATTTTTTGATGAATAGTAAAAACACCATAAACTTACAAAGATTTCGTTTAACCAATTATAAAACTGTTATTGTTCATAATTTTTTTATGAATCTGGTAAAGTAACCAAAATTTTATGCCTCTCCTAGCCAAAACGAACGTTTCATAATGTGGTTAACCCTAGAATACAAGACGCTAGTAATTATCACGACTATGGTATTTAAACGTTAACGCTATACTATCTATGTCTAGTATTCTAGGGTTAAGTAACCAATAGATATAAATACTGACAGGACAGTTTGGTGCAGGAATTACGTTTAACCCCTTCGCGACGAGCGTCTTTTACAGAATTTTTAATCTTTTATCACCGGTTTTTCAAAACAGAAATTTTTGTCTAATTTGATTGGGAAAATGCCCTGATTAAATAAGGCGAAATTTAAATAAAATTAACTGGTGGGAATAATCAAGGATTCTGAGCACCTTATGGGGCACGTATACATGGCGCTCGTCCCCAAGGTGTTAGGTATCCATCCACAAAAAACTTCACAAATGTCATACAAAAAAAAAAAAAAAAAAAAAAAACTTCAGAAACAGAAGAAGTCAGTGCAATAAAAGTCATTTAAGTTGATAATAGCCGGTCAAGTGCGAGTATTACTCGAGTATAGGGGCTTCCGTACAATAAATGTATGAATTAGTAACTGGGCATTGCATTACACAAATATATCATTAAGTGGCTACTTCACTCAAGCGGAAAGCCCCGCTCGCTAATGCTAATCATACGGAAGAAATTTATAAAGATATCGCGTTTGAATTTCAATATTTTTAAATGATTTTTTTTTTTTTTTTTTTTTTTTTTTTTTTTTTTTTTTTGCATTGGATAGGTGAGATCGATCTGTGCAAAAGCCATTTTTTTACTTTTTCGATTTTGTTTATAGGCATTTTTAATGATGACTCTTTCATTTTCAAAACCGGTTTGGAAAGTATATAATCCTTATTAAAAAAAAAAATCTGCAATCAAAATCTAAAAATAAAAAACGGCCTTTGTAGAGATCGACCTCAGCCATTCAATACAAAAAAAAAAAAAAAAAAAAAAAAAAAAAAATCATATAAAAATATTAAAATGAAAATGAGATATCTTTATAAATTTCTTTCTTAGGATTAGCATTAGCGAACGAGTCTTTTCGCGTGACTGAAGTAGCCCCTTAAATTATACTTAAACACATATGACCGCTTTCTTACGGGAACCGCTCACTTACCGCTTTTTTTTTGTTTTTGTCCAAAGGGGAACGAATAATGTTACTTAATCCTCATAATACAACAGTGATCAGATGTAAAACCGAGATAAACAAATACGAGATCACGATTTATAAATGAAAAATGGTCTCAAAAAATTTTCGCGTTATATTCTTCATCGTGTAACTGCAATGAAAGAGTTTCATGTAACCTGTAGTTAGAAAATTTATTTCTTTGGATTATTCATTTCAAAAGTAGATTTTTTTTCTACCAAACTTCGAATGAAAAGGAAGCAAATCAAAAGTTTCATTTTGTAAAAGATTTTGATCAGTTAGTGTCTCTATCTAACAATCCTTTCTCTTCTTTAATCCACTGAGGTCACACTCCAAAATAGTCCGCCGATAACTTAACACAAACTTGTTATATGGGATACATTCTAATGTAAGGAAATGATAGAATTTTGACTAATGCAAAGATAATGCTTCTTGACAGGAGAATTTTATGTAATTCAATTCCTTCTATCCAGATAAACCATGAAACGATAAACGAATAATGACAATAGCTCTAGTGGAACAGCATTTGTAACCGTAATAGATGGATTACAAAAGGCCGCGCTTTTGAAGACGATTGAGAGATATTAAGCCTCTGAAATGGTATAGATATATTAGGTGGTTTAAAAATATTCTCATTATTTCTAACTGACATCAAAACTACATATTAGTAGAACAATCTATCTTTATACATACCAATATTAAAAACAATTTGGCTCTTATATTTCATTGTTCTTTGAGTAAAAACTCTGTGCTGAGATAATACCTTGTTAAATTAAGTTTCGAGGCTAATGAAATTATACTGATGTTGATCCCATCTTCTTAAATGTAAAAAAAAGGATGCTAAAGTGATTTGTTAACCCTTAAATTCATGAATTTCTAGGTTTCCGTACTTAAAAAGTAAAAACGGAGCCATTATAAGATCACTCCTGTGTGTGTCTGTCACAGCCATTTTACTCGTAAACTATGGAACGTGGAAAGTTCAAATTGGGGGAAGTAATAAAGACTATTGACCCACATATTTTCAGATTATTAAACATTCATAAATATATTTAGTAAAAATGTAGAGGGGCTAATTAAGTTACTTGAAAAAAAAAAAAAACACTTTTCTTTGTATATCGTGTGCGGTATCGTGTGAAATCTTTCGTAACGCTGAACTCAAAAATATATTTCTTTTATTTTTAGGTATTATATTTTCAAAGATATCGTCGAAAATGTAGCGCAAAAAGTTGTTCCCCCCACCCATCTAATTCCGAATCTACTGAAACTAAAATTAGGAAAACATTAAAGGTAGTAGACGTTAATTTAAACCTTGCCAGAAAATTATAGCGATTATCTTAGGTCACATAGTTTTTGAGAAAATCGCATTTTTCCGTTACACACAAATTTCGATTTACGGGCAGTCTGCAAAAGTGTTGAGCAGCACTAGGGGTACCTATCGTATCAGAAGTATAAAAGCATTGTTGATAATGATTTTCGAAAAAGATCAGTAATTAGCCGATATATTAATCCTTAAGTATATGGACGTTTTGGAAATACAAAATGACAGGGGCGGCGTACTCTATGTACCATCGGCTTTTAAAGCCTAGTTAAATATTTTTAATATATATGTGTAATGTAATGCCCAGTAGCAGTAAAAAAGCATAAACGTCAAATTGTTAAAAACAGACTATTTTAATTAGAATGAATCACATAAATACTATGGGATTCGCGACTGGTTTGCATTGAGTATGGATCTCTCAATACGCTTCGAGTGACTTTAAAAGTTAATTAAAAACCTATATGGAAAATCGACTAAGGCGGCGTTGCAACTTTGCGACCTCCTTTCGAAGCGAGCTTAGCGCAATGCCAAATTTAAACTTTGAACAAAGGTTTTGTTTTAGCTACACTGTAGAAAGAAAAGTTATTACTACGCTGAATTTAGTTCTGTGAAATGCCAAATGAAGTTTATATATGCACTGCTCTTATTGTCAGTACCAAATTAAGTTCATCATAAACAGATTAAGATAATATTAAAAATTGAGTTATACAAAATATCTATATTTGATATTATTTAATTTTCATATCTCTTTGAACTTTCATGGTATATCCATTTACACTTTTCTAGTATACAGTTATACCCAATCCTACACTGTTAAAAATTTTGCAGTATTCTGGCAGGTCGTTCGACCGTTTTTTGAAAAAACGGTTTCATAACCATAATTTAACTATATTCTGACCGTAAAATGGCCAATAATATGGTCAGAATAGTGTTAAAATTACGGTTGTGTAACCGTTTTCGAAAAAAAACGGTCAAATGACCTGCCAGAATGCTGCAAATTTTTAACAGTGTACGTTGTATAGTTTCTTACAAAATCTTATTATTCTTTTAGCAACGCGTTTTTTTTTTTAATAATACAATTAATAAGTCATATATTTATTCTACGGAACCCTCTGTACACGAGTAATACTCGCATTTGACCATTTATTCTTTTAGAGTTGTGTTTGTTTAAAACTTATATTAAGGATTAGACACCAGAAGTTTTAAGATAGATTTTTAACTATATTTAGTAGCATATATATGTGATTTTTAGATAATTATTATTTCTTCATAAATATAATGGTTGCGAAGAACTTGATTTTTTTATTAAAAGTTAAACAAATTTGATAAACAGTGCATTTATGAGTTAACTATTCTCAGATTTTTGAAATTCCACGTATTTTTTCTTGTTTCATTTTGAAAAATATTCTTAAAATGTTAAATAATTCTCGTCATCAGAAAATTTTAATGCATCTATCCCCTCCCAGACCACCCCTCTGCGATCGTATTTATACTAGAAGCGATGTAATAAATTACAAAGGGGTAGAATATTTTCTGGTGCTATCTGGAACATTGTGTGCTGCAAAATAACTTGTGATCAGTGATAGTAGCAAAATACAGATACTAGATCGAAAATATCAGGCGAAAAAATATCTATTTCACGCATGGATGTTAGACACTCGATATATATCGATACATATTTTTTTTTTTTTTTTTTTTTTTTTTTGCATCCGACATATCGTTACATCTTAGAAAATAATATTTTACATGTGAAAATAAACTTTACGCATTTTTCGCGAACAACTCCATATAAATCTAACTAAATTTATCTTATTTTTTCAAAAAATAAAATAAAAATAAAAATAAAAATTTCTTTGTGTTACTTTTGCAAAAGAAAATAAATAAAAACACTGTGCTATAGCCCTAGTCTAATACAGCTAAGAATTTTATTTAAATAATAGGGAAATATCCTTCATGCAGTCAGAAAAGTAACCCATTATAATTTACATGATTTTTGACTAAACATCATCAGCGAAATCAGAAACTATGGAAAAGAACTCTGTTTAACCTTTTGTATCCTGAAATTTGAATGAAAAAATTGCTTCACTTGAATAATTATTTACATTCATCTCTAAGATACCCAAAACAACTTATAAAACAATAACTTGATTTTTAGATAATTTTAAAATTAAAACTGACCTTATAAATTAGTAGTTAGAGCTATTTTTTAAAATATGTATTTACAAGAGTTATTAGATTAATTAACAAAAAAAATACTGTTATGAAAATCCCACAATTCTCATTAAGAACAGTGTAAATAAATGTATTGTGATCTTATCTGTAACAGAGAAGTGTTTTGTAGTTGCAAATTTTTCATATAACATTTTTTAATAGAATAAAAGCTACACCTAGATAAATGGTTGAGAAAATAACCACTTTAAACATATTTAGCTTCGACTGTTTCACTGTGCTTTCTAAATAGGATTGATCAAATTATTTTGTATGAAAAGTGCAAACTACTTTTATTAGTATACGATTTAAATAAGTTTTACATTGAATTTTCTTTAATGGTACTTAAAAGTAACGTCAGGATATAAAGGGTTAACTCCACCCCTATTGTCTTAAGTGATGTTTCTGCTCGCCAAAAAGTCAAAGATACTTAGGCGTTCTTTGTGTTTTGTCTTAACTTATTTGTGAATATTATGTGATAGGTATGATTGTGCACGAATATGTTAATGTGGTAGTTTTGTTTGTAAAATGAAATTTTTTTACCTATTGAATAAGTAAGTCTATAGAAGTAATATGGCTCTTAAAAGTGATGTTTGGAGATATAAAAAATCTGAAACGTTATCACAAGAGAAACTATTCAGTCCTCAACATCAAAAGGATCAGGCAATAAAATAAGTTTTAAAACGTCATGTGGTTATGAATCAAACCTCTCCTTCAAATATGAATTCTGAGATATCTTTGTATTTGCCAACACCTCTAGATACAAGGCACAAAGGAATCTCTGGTAAATCGGGAAAGACTAGAATATACTATTTTCCAAAAATTTTATGCTTTAGCAAAACAATACTTGGGTGTTGTTATGACTTTTGCTTCAGCTACGATCGAAAATAGAATTACGGAAAAAAAAATCGTCTAAGTTGCAGCTATTATTAAAGTTACTATTTTAAATCGATTGCCTTAAAAATACCGGAAATAATATCATCTACTTTATAAACGTAATTGTCAAAATATGTATTAAAAAGCAAAAAAGCTATTTTTAAGTGAAACATTATTTAATATAATCAGAAATAAACTATTCTGTATTAAAACATTTAGTAACAATAAAAAATCCCGATATATAGAAATTTTCTGTCCTATAATTTTCGGATATTCATATCTTTAAGACGATATAGCAATGTTTTGAAATTCTTTGTTTTGACTTTAACATCTCCCGCTACTTTGATGCTCTCTAGTAGGGGGCGCTGATTAATGTCCCCATGATATATGCCCCCATACGTCATTTTGACGTCACAAGAAATGGGGATATAAATACAATGCTGGATCATTTCACTTTTCACGAAATCCTGATTAATGTCCCCATGATATATGCCCCCACATCTGAAAGGGACACAAATCCAGTGCTGAGAAATTTCCTTTCGTTGAGAGCCTGATTAACGTCCCCATTATTTAAGTCCCCATACGTCATTATTTTGACGTCACAAAAATGGGGGCACAAATCCAGTGCTCGAGCATTTCACTTTTGACGAAATCCTGATTAATATCCCCATGATATATGCCCCCATATCAGAAGGGGACACAAATCCAGTAATGAAGAATTTTTCTTTCATTGAGAGCCTGATTAATGTCCCCATGATTTATGCCCCCATACGTCATTTTGACGTCACAAAAATTGGGGGCACAAATCCAGTGCTGGAGTGTTTTACTTTCGACGAAATCCTGATTAACATCCCCATGATATGTATCCCCATACGTCATTTTGATGACGTCACAGTAGATGGGGACTTAAATCAGGGGGCATAAATCCAGTGCTAGAGCATTTTATTTTCTCAAGAATTCCTGAATTACGACCCCATGATATATGTCCCCATACGTCATTTTTATGTCACAACAAAGGGAATTCAGATTCCATTTAGGATAGACCACTTGAAATCTGCACTACCGGAATTTTCAGGTCCTGGCCCGGCCCGGTGCAAAAATTTAAAGTTCGACCGGAGAAATTTTTGTGTTAAATGAATTTAACCTTGTCTAATTACGTGTCCAGCGTTTTCTGGCGTTTCTATTATGTGCGTTTTAATTTTGTTGAGCTGATCATAATTATCAGCCCATATGTTATAATTAGTAAGGTAACTGGGTGAATTAGTAATTCCAGCTTCTCTAGGATGGCATAATTGGTAGAGCACTGGCGGCTTCAGACGGGGTATTCCTGGTTCGAATCCTAGCCTGGACATTTTTCGCCCTGTTCGAAAAATTAAATCTCATATGATTTATTTACGAATTATAATAATTGTGTTAAAAATGTCAATCTTGTGTAATTACATGTCCACCGTTTTCTGCGTTTCCACTACCTGCGATTTTATTCTGTTGAGCTGATTCATAAATATCACACCAGATTTATAACCAATAAAGTTAACTGGCTGAATTATCCTGCTGAGAAAGAAAAGTTTGCGTAAAAGAAAATAAGTGCTCTTCCTATTTTATTTAAGCATGTTCTCAAATCCAAAAGGGCAAATTTATGACATAAGTTGCAATTTATTTTTGTTCGGAAATGCATAAAACTAGCAGGTATTGTTGTTTAGAAATAATATAATAAAACTGCGTTTTCCGGTTTTTTTTTTTTTTTTTTGCAAACGCAATAGATTTTTCAGAAAATAGTATCAAAGTGGGCGTTTGAACCTAATTTCCGTGTAAAAGAAGAATAACCACCCAAGGGAGGGTGAAAAGTCTTTGTTACGTGATCAAAATTGCTTATAACTCAATAGGTAATTTATTTATCAAAAAATGGAAAACACAGTTCGATTTCAAATCGCTTCCATATCAGGCCTTCCAATTTTATATCTTTCCGTTAAAAAATGAATTTGAAAATGTGTTAAAATGTTTTGCTCTTGTTAAACAGAACAGTTGAGAACAGCCTTAACGTAATCGTTGGAATTATACCTTAAGGTGGTTCTCAAACGCGAAACTTTGACACATTTTCTGGCAAACTTTTAACTGCAAAGACATAAAATTGACAAGCCTAACTGTTGAAGGGATTTGGAATAGAATAGCGCTTTCCATTTTTGAAAAATAAATTATTTGTCGACATACAAGATATTCTTGTCATGGCTTCGGGTTTTTCTTCTTTCCCGTGATATCGCTTCCGAAATTCTATTCAAAATGCTACCTTTAACAGTATATTCTCAAAGATATATTGCCTTTATCAAAAAATCGATAACGCCATTCGATTACATAGTTTCTGAATGACAAAACCTGCCAATCTTATACGTTTCCGAAAAGAAATGAATTCAGAAATTAGCTCTTTTGGATTTTAGAAAAGCCTTAATAAATGACAGAGAAATATTTTCACAAATCTACTTTTTATTATACAGCTTCAAAAGTTATGATGTTTCTAAACCTTTTTTTCTTTTATTCTAAACTACATTAATTTTTTAATGAATCCTTATTTGAATGTTGAAACGTCTATAAGAATCTAAGTAATTATTAATGTTGCTATTGTGTATTTTCTGTCTTGCAAACACATCGTAATTTTCAAATATATACTGTAAATTTATCCCGTAAATATGTATGCAGTTTTCTTTAAAGGAATCTTAATTGTATGTTAAGATAAATCTGAATTTCTTGTAGAAATTTTTACTGATTCCTGTTTCGAAATTCCGGCCCGTGCAGACCTCAACCAGGGTCCCTGTCCAATTGAGGTCTTGTTAGGGGCTCCGACTCTCTCTATAAAATTTGAAATAACATTTCCTTTGCATATTTTTGGTCTACATTTATTCTTAAATCTTTAACCCCTTGAGGGGCGGTGAGATATAATATATCCCACTTAATTTTAATTCCGAAATGCCACATTGACACCAGAATTTTGAAATAAAATTTTGTATTTATACTGCATTTGAAGAAAAGCTTTTACTTATTTTCAAAAGAAATTGTTTCTAATCCCTGCCGTGAATCTGTCATTTCAAAATTTTAAGAAGAAAAGTACTTTGCTCCTGAAAGGGTTAATCGTGAGAAGGAAGTGCGTATTAACTTTATTTATTACAAAGTTTATAATAACTGTCGGGGAATGTATAGATTTAGTGAAAGTAACCGTGAACGAAAACCATAAATATTTAAAATATTGTAAAGGATATATCTACCAAAATAAAAAATAATTATGCATATTAAATGTGAAAGTAGTAGTATTTTTCATACATTTTAGTATCTATATTATATTATCCTTCTATGATATATACGATTTAAAAATATAAAGTTTATTAGTTCAGCAGACTGTGCGAACAGAAAAGTGCACCTGTGCCAAAGTTTAAATTCGTCGACCCCAATCTTCGACTTCTCTCTGTGACAGATGGCACAAAACTGGCGAAGTGCACAAACAGAAATAAATTCTGTTGAATACATATTTCGCGCTTATTTTGGAACTTTAAAATTTTTGTTTCGGAAATTTCAAATAAGAAAAAAATAAAATAAAATAAAATAAAATTTGCAGTTATATTATGGAAAAGCGGATCTGGGAAATGGTTGTGGAAAAAATGCATCTAACAATACTGTATAACAGTTGGCAAGAAAATTGTACTTAGTCAGAAATTTGTTTTTGGATGTGAGGTAATGGACGATGCAATAACTTTGAAATGTAAAAAGTATGTACTTTCATTGGGGAAAAATTCCCTATATCTATGTACATATATAACAAGTAAGAAAAATCATGCATACAGTAGGGTGGAACTAAAAAACGAAGTTTCGAATTTTATATTCTAATAGTGATTATTTTTTTCATTTTTAACTCCATAAAAAGAAAATATTTTTCTTTTAATTTTAAAATGATATTTTCCGGTTCCTCAAAGCCCCTGATTTTCCCTAAAAAACGAAAAAAAAGCCAATAATTGCATGAAAAGTTTTTTGAGCTTATTGTTAAATTTATATTTTGCAAAATTAAATTAATTAAGTGTTAATGTCCTGTAATAAAGAGAATAATTTAGTTTGAGTGCCTTAGAAAAATTAGCCCCATTTTATTTGACTTTTGTAGAAGCCAGCGTCGTGACGTCGGCTTTCATTGTCTCTGATTTATTTGGCTGCGACAAATAACAAGTTAGTCCGATTTAACGTGTGTTAACAGTTTCTTTAATTATTTTTCAATAAATATTCGGTGTCAAAAGTGACAAAGTCTGTTAATGTACCTAAATCTAGATTGTTGAAGTGTCCTGTATTTCCTGAACCAAAACAATTAACATTAGACTGTCATCTTTGACGAACATATGAAGATGTTATGATACATTATTTTGAGTAGTTAAAAGTGTATTGCTGAGACCTTCAATTCCAACGGTTTCTGATACACAAATCAAAATAAATGATTAGTGACTAGCGAAAGAAATGTCAAAATTTGAAGAAAAATATTAAGATTAGAAAGAATAATCCCACATTCAATATAAAATTGCAAAATGTTATGTAATCCTGCAAAAAACATTTCTTTATGTAAAAGCACTAAATATTATCGTGTATCAGAACAAGAACGTCACTTTCTCAAACACCAAAGAGAGACGGGGTGATGGCAATAGGATCAATAGATATAAAAACTACAAAAAATGTGTAGCAAGACTGGAAAAGGAAATATCAAGGAAAAAAGTTATTTTAAAACAAAAAAAGGATGTTTTGATTGAATGATCGTCAAGTGTAAAAAATAGTTCGGAAGGAAATAGTAGTTCAATCAGTTGTTTTTCTAAACCTGAATTTGATAATCAACAAGGTGAAAGAACCGGAGCATTAGACAGAACTGCAAATATTATTGCAAATGGCACCTTAGAAGATATGGGTATTTCTGATGATAATAAAGAAAAGGTTACTGAAAGAAGGACTTGAAGACGACAAAGAGAAAAGAAAAGGAAGCATTTGAAAGAACAGGAAAGACGAAATGAGCTAATTTTAGAAAGTTAGTATTTTGATGGCAGAAAGGATAACACTATGATAACTGAAGCAGAGGGAAAAAAGTATAACTAAGAATCATTAAAGACGAACACCTGGTCTTAGTTCAAAAACCAGGATAAAAATATATTGGTCATATTTCATTGACATCTTCTTCTTATATTAATATAGCCACTGCAATTTTGGTGTATTTTCAAAATAATAATACAGACATTTCAAGTTTGAAAGTTATTGGGTGAAAGAGAAACGCCTTTAATGCAGGATGCAAATCTGGAGTTGTTAAAACATCGGAAGTAATACCCTAAAAACTTTATAATGGATAATTTGATTATTACATGCAAATGAACTTTTTTCTTAGATACTTATTTCAACATCTTGTGGAAAAACTACGGGTACAAAAAGATTTTCTGGACCAGTAGGAATGCGACTTGAAAAAATGTGAACATATTGAAATTATAGACTATAAAAACATTGATCATATCGGATGAAGAACTTAAAAAAAGTACAAACAGGGGATACACATGAATTTTAGATTTTCCTTGTCATACTCAAACAGTGAAAACATGTGTCAAAATTGTCCCGCGAGCTGCGTCAACCGTCTTTAAATATTAAGCAAAAGATGGCTTAATCTTGGGAAAGCTGAATTCCCACAATGTAATGACAAAGTTTGCCTAAAAAGACAGTAGATTGGATATCCAATTGAATTAATCCATAACAAAGGGAGGTAAGGATAGTGGAAGTCTATATTTAACCACCTCCTCGTGGTGACTTCTGGATAGTATTTGCTAAATAAAAGTAGATATGAGCTAACAGCTACGTTGTTTACTTTAAGTTACTTTATACTGAAATTTCAAAACTTTGACCTCCTTGAGGAACCGGAAAACAACTTAATTAAAAAAAATCTTTTCAGCCAAAAGTTTAGACATCCAAAAAGGAAAAAAGTTTTCACTATTACACATTAAAAGAAAAAGTTTTTTTTTTTACCCTATACTTAAGTTCCACCCTAGCGTACAGCATAGATTATGAAACACTTTCCAACACTCCCTGAAAGCTTTAACGAAACTTCGTTACTTAGGAAAATAAGGTAAATAAGATAACTAAATAAACATTTAAAAATCTGATTTCAGTAGTTATCGCCCATAGCCAACTATGTATTCCAATTCTTTTGAACAATATTCGATCTGTATGTTGATATATATACTAATGGGAAAATAATTTAGTTTAGCAAACAAATGCACAACAGGTTGAAATTCATCTTTCAGCAATTTATACTAATAGATGGAAACACACTTGAATACTTTTGTACAGCCCTGTAGTTTACCTAGTACCTTTTTTACATGTCACTATTTAGCTAAAATTTAATTCAAAGTAAAACACGCTTAAAACTACTGAAATTACATTTCCAGAAATTATCACCCATAGACGGCCATGTATCCAACTCTTTGCGTGGCCCTGTATATTATTTTATCTATATTCTACAAATATTTCTTTGTACACTAAATTCAGTTCAGCGTAAAAATGCATAACTCCTTTAAAACCCACCATTAAGCAATTTATGCTCATACTCAGTAACCTATACGAATTCATTTAAGTAGCTCTGTATATGAATTATACATTTATACGCACTTTATAGTATGCATAAATATAGTGAACAAGTAGGTAAGTGTGATCACAGATCGCACAGAGTGTTTCGTTTAATATTCCTTTCAAAACACTTTATTCTTTTGAAAAATCTCTTAGTTCCACATTTCGCAAACAGGAGCGCACTCTATTCTAAACTAACCTCTATCCGAATGAAACTCCGTTTTATATACTATCCGTAGATATATTAGTCGAGGGGATTGGGCCCATAGCACCCGAGATCAGTAGGCGCACCTGGCGTTAAAAAATGGAACTAAAATATGTAAGGCTATGGTGCATAATATGAAAGATAGGTCAAAGTGGTGTCGGCAAAAGTTGGAAAAGTGCTCAACGGGTGAAAAGGGCGGAGGTTAGAAAAATTGCTTAAAATACACAAGTTAGAGCCCGGTAGAGTAAATAATATAAGACTTTTTGAAAATTTTATGATTTGCCTTGTGGTCTGAGCTATTTAGCTATACGTATGCAAAAATTCATGTCTCCAACTTAATTAGGGGCTCTCTTAGAAAGAATTGCTTAAAATACATATGTGGTAGCTCAAAGTGTTAACGTAAGACTTTTTCAAGATTTTAAGATTTGTCGCCTGGCCTCAGGTGTTCTGCTATAATTATGCAAAATTTCAAATCTCAAATTTAATAAGGGGATCAGTTAGAAAAAATTGCTTAAAATACGCATGTGGGAGCCCAAAGGGTTAAATGTACGATTTTTATCAAAATTTTATGATTTGTCGTATGGTATGTGGTGTTTATAAGTATGCAAAATTTCACGCCTCCAACCTAAATAGGGGCTCACTTAGAAAGAATTGTTTAAAATACACATGTGGGAGCCCGAAGGATTAAATGTACGACTTTTTCAAAATTTTACGATTTTTCGTATGATGTGTGGTGTTCAGCTATAAGTATGCAAAATTTCAAATCTCCAACATGTATAGTTTCTGACAACGGTCTCTGTGACAGACGGACAGAGGAGCGAGACGAATAAGGTTTCGACAGATGAACGAAACCCTAAAAAAGCGCATATCATAATTAAAAATGCATTTCGAGCAATCATTACTAATATACAGTACTTCGGATACAATATAGTATCTGAAATCTTTTCAAATACACCGCAAACAATTTCCCATATACCATTATGAACGGAATTCTTTTGTGTGGCCCTGTAAATGAACAATAACTATTCTTTGCATCGTATATTCAACAGAATACATATTTTAGTGAGCTTCTTAAATGAATATCAATTTTACTATGTTTGAAAGAGAGTAACACCATTAAAAATCATTTGAAGCGATTTTTTCCCATTGGCCGTAATGTAACGGAAAACTTTTTACTGTCCCTGTAAATGAACTAAACATGCTACAAACTTCATTTGAAATAGGGAACGTGCTATGTTAGAGGCCACTAACATCCAAAAATTAAAGAGAGATCCGAGCATATTTACGAGAGCTAGAGCGTGGACAGACGGCCATACGGACAGACGGCTAGACAAACCGAAGTCATAAACACGTTTCAACTATGTTGGAAAGTGTTAATTATTTATAGTATGCATTAAAAAAGAAGAAAAATTAGATTGGTAGTATACATTTGACGCCCCCCTCGATTTCCGCGCACGGGGCAACCGCCTACTTCGCCCTCCCCCCTTTCACACTATCCTGTAGCTAAGTATTAGAGTATACGTTGGGCCGTAGTTAGTACGTTACATGTACGTTCGTAAAAGTTTCTACGAGCTACGCTCGTCAACCCCCGTTCAGACACCGCAGACTCTAAAAGTACGCTAATTTGATCGGCTTTAAAACGATTTCGAAGATTAAATTATAATTTAAAAAACAGTGGCGATCTCCCTATAAACGGATTTCTATTCATTTCTCTTTGATTGGGGAATTTTAAGGCCGAATCCGCTGCGGTACTGCTTGATTATTCCGTCGACCAATTTCGCCAAATTATATAAATCGCCAAACCACTCGCCAAATTATACAAATTGACATAATTTTTATTTTAAATAACGAAAGAACAAATAAATTAGTGCAACATTAATAAAAATACAAATAAAACGTCGAAATAAAAATAACTTGATGACGTAGACAAGTTTAACTTGCTTAAAGTCAAGTTAATGTGACATTTACGATCAACCATTATTGGCATTTAATCTTATAGTTTGGCGAATGATAGATTTTTGGTCGACGGGATAACTAAGTAGTACCAAAAATACATATGCCAATCACTGTTTTCGTCTTTGATTAAGTAAAATAAGTTAAACATTTCAAAATAAGCTAATATAAAAGGAATTAAGTAAACAGAATCTTTTTCTCCCGGTATTTTTTAACAAAGCGAAAAGAAAGTTCTTTTAAATAAGACTTTTTAAATTAATCGTATTTAATCTGACGTAATTTTGACCAAACTATTTTCTCTTTTTAATATTCACGTGAAAATACTTGTGTTAGAAATGAAATATTATTTGCGCTTTCCTAACAAAAATAGTTGAAAAGTATCCTCTCAAAATATCAAATAAATGTCTAGCGAATTTCTAAATTTAAACCGTTTTGCAATATTATTTTGTGTTCATTTTATGTAATAACTGTAATGTGACGTAAATATGACGTAATTTCTCTTATTTAAGACTTCTAACGCATGTTTATAAATTTATTATTTTACAAATTCCTTTCTCTCTTAAAATTCACGTGTAATTATAGTGTTTATGACGTAATTTTTAATAAGTTCCTGCTTTTTGTACATAATTATTTAATTCTAATTCCAAATGTTTTTTTTTTCTGTTTATAATAGTCACGTGTAAATAAATTTTTAATTTATTTACACGTATAAATATATTTTTTTTCTTTGAAGCAAACAGTATTGTTTCCGCTGTTTATACAGTTGGCAACAGTTTAAATTAATATCACTTTCTAAAATCTGTAAAAAATATCTCTAGAAATGCTGAAAATTTGAATTTAAAATAGAAATAAAACCTCAAAAAATTAGTCAAATTACAAAATGAAATACAGTCTGCACACCGGGAACTTCAAACGTATAAAATGATCTAAAAATGATTAAATTCCCATGAACAGTTTTTGCTCCTATAAAACTTTTTTAGTGGAACAATTTTGTCCAACTTTAGCTTTAAATATCTCATAAAATAATTCTTTGATTTGAAAACTGTCTGCATCAGCGTGTTTATCAAACATTTCTGTATAATACCACCGATTTTCATATTTTTGTATGCATTATTTTTCTTAATATTAACGAAGAAAGACCTCCGGTCACAAAAAATTCAAAACCGGCGGCGGTGACAGCGGTAGTTACTTTTTTTTAGAATAGAGAGATAAGATATGAGAAATTTTGATGAAAACGCTTAGAGATGCATTTGTATATTTAAAATATCTCTTCGAGAAATTGATAATTTTAACTTCTTTTTTTTTTCTGTTTTCACTTCTTACAGGATGTTTTTTTTTTCTTCGTTATAAAAATATTTCTAAAATATATATTTAATTTTATAGGAAATTTTACTCACAGCTTATCAAATTTTAATGTACAAAATATGGAATTAAGCAGATATTTTAGAAACTAGCTGACCCGCCCGGCGTTGCCCGGGCCCGTAATAATATTTGTAAATGAATCTGAAATTTTTATCGCAGGTCCGTACAGACTACAGAGGGGGGCGGGTGTAGACGGTGCAAATTACCAGGACCCGATTCACGTTCAGTTCCAAAGTTGTGTAACGTCAAAGGTTAAGTTTTTTAATTTTTATATGTCTCATACTTCAAATGCTTTTTTTTATTACAAATTAACTGATGAATTTAATTAAAATGTAATTATATTTTCAATAATTTAATTTTTTATTTAAAATCTTTATATGAAAAAGCAATTACAAATACAACATAAAGTGTAATACTGAAAAAGAAATAATAAAATTGTAAGCAAATATTACTATATAAATTTTTTTTAAAGTACCATCCAGCAAATTTATTTTCTAATAGAGTAAAGCCTGTTTATAACGGAATTCTGCAATAAACGAAAAAAAAGTTCCAGTTCTCCCCCCCACCCCCAATAAAAAAAATGCTATTATGCTTTCTTCAATTTAAATAACCTGCATAAAACGGAATTTATCACTGGTCGTTTCCGTTTAAGCAGATTTTATTGTACCTTACTTCTAGGGGGGGGGGGGGGGGAAGGCGTAATAATATTCTTAAATGAACCTGAAATTCGTATCGCAGGTCCGTACAGTCAAAACTACCTGTCCGTACTAAATTACTTTTTACGTCATGACAACATTTTGTAAACTTCTTGCTGCTGTTTAATTCGCATTTCCAATACAGTGTTTTGCAGAAATTGCACCCACAATGCATGCCCCGGAACGTTTAAATCAGTAATTTGGATTTCAGAATCAACGCGTGCATCCTACAGTTATAAAGCCTATTTTGCCAATCGCTTAACGGCGTTCTCGATCAATTCTATTTGAATTTCGAATCTATATCGATTCGACTTGAATTCGGATTCTTCTTCACTTTCAAGCATTCACCGAGATTTTTAATGGGCATTTCAAATGATATTTTAAAACTACATAATTGCAGCGAAAGATATCGTACCGAAAACGTGAAACGTAAACAAACCCGATCGCCATAAATCCTGCCAAGGACTCTTACACAATAGCCAATCAGATGCGATTCTCGGGCGTTGCCATTAAACAATAACAAATAATCGCGATTTCTGTGCCACGTACGTTAGCGTAATATATATATAGATATTTTGAGAACTAAGAAAAAAAAAGAGACTTCCTTTAAGCAGCATACACAAAATAGCAAGTTAAAATTATTATTTTTCTCAGGAGATATTTTAAATATACGAATGCACCCATAGGTTTAACATTAGTGAGGGAAATTCGGACGCTGAGTATGACTAAAAGCCTTAAAACTCTGTTCGTCTCATGCTTTTGTTTCATGTCAAGCGGGTATCTCGCTTACTTTTAATGAACATTAGCAATTTGGCTAATCAAAAATAAAAAACAGTAGCCAAATGAAAAAAATGTTAGCAAAATAGATTCGTCGTGAAAAACTGAAAAATCGATCTTTGACCCCTTAATCAAACTTTCTTTCAATATACTCTAAAATAAACTACTTTTTTTAAACATCTTATACATCAGTTATTCATCAAAATTCAACGATGCGCAACATAAACTATTAAAAAAAAGTTCTTTTTAATGTCTTGCGCAATCAAGAAAAAATTCCCAAACCCGATTTAACTCATTAAAATCTTATGAAACAAAACTTTACGACCGAAGTTTACTCAGGATTTTAAGATATTACATATAATGAATCCTGAAAAATCTTAAATATAAACAATAAAATATATATTGCATTTAAAAAATATATTTTTTCCAGAATTCTATGGCTTTTCATTGAAGACCATACTTCAAAGGCAGATTGAAAACTGTACTAATGATTCGATGCCATTGAATATGATAATCGGCAACAATCGTTCAGTAACGCTAATAATCTGTCGCCTGTACTGACACACACTCACAAAAAAATGAGTAATCATTAAACATTTGCAATCAGGCGAATGCAATCGTTCCTTTACTCGCCAAATGAAGCATTTTGTCGCGATTTGGCGCAATTGCGAGTGGTAGCGAGAACCCTGGTGATAAGAGATTAAAAATTCTTTAAACGACGCTTATTGCGAAGGGTTTAACAGTCTAAAATGCTTGTTATGATGTTCTAACTGATGATAACACTGTATTATTATTTATGAAATATAATAGACACACGTTAAGTAAAAGTACTTACAATTTTTTTATATTAAAATATCTATATTAATAAAAAAGAAGGGTTTCTTGTCCGTGTGTCTTCTGCGTGTTTGTTTGTTTGTTGACGACGGTTAGGGAAATCTATCGCACGTAGAGGTCTACAAATTTGGATAAGGATACACATAGACAGATTCAAATGAACCTGAGGCTGAGATTTTTCATTTTGTGATAATTAGCTTAATTAGTCTTTCCTTGGACAAATTCGTGGAAAAAAATGTCCTTTGCACAAGCCTCTTGTTATGCGTGTGATTTTATCAGAGATTTATTCAATCCAAGCAACAAAACGAAAAGGATCTGCACATAATTGTGAAAATTAAAGATTTTAATGAAAAATTCTTTCTTGTGGCTAAAATTATGCAGTTTTAAGTATAATTATGAAAGCAATTTTCAGAGAATCTGCGATTGTTTTTGTTGGTTAGGGATGTTATGGTCATCTCTTGCACACATGAGCTAAACAGACCGGGACTTCAGATTAAAATGGAATCTGACCCACTACACACATCCATACCTGATTGTGTTCGAACCAAGCAAGCTCTTGTTCAGTAACCAGCTCGCCAATCGCAAGACAAGCAGGTGGCTTGAATCTGGGAAAAGTACTTTGAACGATGTATCATTTCATCACAGGAAATCAATGTGTCTTTATTTCTCATTCTGAAAAGAAGTTTTAAGTCTATTGCATAAAACTTTTGACTCTGAATTAAACAGAAAAAAACTGCAGGAAAATAACTGTTTTCTCAAACTATACTTTTATAGACAACGGGGGGGGGGGGGGGGGGGGCTTTTCCACCTATTTTTAAGGAAGGGGGATCGAATCCTTAACCCATCTTATGCTGCTTGGACATATCGGGCATTTCTCCGCGCTCTCGCAATAAAAATATCCTTTCCACTAAATTCAGTTTTTGTGCATAAAATTTATACCTCAGCATCAATATAATTTTTGATAGAAAGTTAAGAATAGAGCTGTGTAGGGGCCTGAGCTATCATGATTATGAGCCCAAGTCGTTTTTTCACGATCATAAATCTAGATCAGAAAAAAAACTGTCCTCAAGTGAGTTTAGGGAAAATTGGGAAGCAACTTTAGTACCACGCTTCAATTTTTGTGCAAGCAGCAAACATGAGCATGACGATTTTATTTTCCATCAGGTTCAATAAGTATAGGAATAGGATCAAGAGATTTTGGGGGAAAGCAGCTGATTTTGGTTATCATTTTTAATTTTGTGTATATGGTGAATCTCATGTATAATGAAGTTATACGTACATTTGATATTTTAAATGATAATAAAAATATACTAAAGTATCTCTGTTTTCCGAGTTTTTCTTTCCTCTCATAATATGGGTTAAGTTTAACCTCACTCACCAGGAATACAAGCAGAAATTAGAGGCCCGAACAGAGGTCAGGTGGGCCCTCTGTATCTCCTGTATTTATTATATGCATATACTTAAACGGTTCCTCAAGGGGCCTTTTTCAGCTTAGGGCACCGATACAACTCTCCGCCCTATCGCCCTCTGATCATGTCCCTGTTACTCGCATAATAATATTCTAGCCAAAATGATCTTTTGGTTTTTCATATAAGACGTCATAAGTGAGTAACACAGAGGACCCCAAGAATGTCTATACTTCAGGTCTCTAATTTTTTTAATCAAATCTTGATGACTATATCATACTGACTTTAATATGGTAATGAAAATAATTATTTTGTGTACATTCGAAATCTTTATTTTTACTTATTTCTTAGGTAATTTTCTTTATATGTATGTACTCATAACTTTTGTAAAATCAAAAATTTCAGTTTTTTTATTCTTGTTTTCTTTTCTGTTATGCTTGTATCTATACTTTGCAACAGATATAGTTAGTAAGAACGTAAGGATAATAATAATAATAAATAAAAAACAGAAACAAAAGTTTGTACAGAATAAGCATAAATATAACAAGTATTATGTACCAGCAATTTAGAAAAAAAAAATCCCAATTAGACATTCACTGAAAGCTTATTACCTGATAATATCTGAATACCCGCGGAGGAAGAGAGGTAAGAGGAAACAATACTTTTGCGACATTGCCTCAAGGCGTAGGTATAGCTCCCTATGATCTGGCCATTTTTCAGGAAGGCAGGAAGTTGCGGGCTATTTGTACTATGGTAACGTGAGTAGTAACATGATCAACTATTTTACAGCTTTTAGTTCTCCCAGTGGGGGGGGGGGGGGGGGGGTTCCTGTGATTTTTGTTGGAAATCTTTTAAACTACGCTTCTAAGTTCAGATTTCAGATTGCAAAGGAAAAAAGTATGAGCAAGATAAGATTTGGAATAGTATAAAATTCTTGTACTTTTTCCATCTGAAACCGAGCCTCTTTGGTCCCGGGCTCCTGGGAAGTTGCCCTCTGTGTCGCCCGCCCCCTCTCACCGGCCCTGAATAAAATTATAATTATTATTTAGTAATTAGGTACAGAAATTATAAAAACTGCAAATTAGTAGTTTCATTAGTTAATAGCGTACAATAACATTATATACATTAATATTTTGCAATAATTATGTAAAACCATATTAAATACCAGTGATATTTTTATTTATTAAAATTATTAATAACTGAATTTAATATTTAATTGCTAACACTACTTAAAATTAATAATTATTAAACAATTAACTCTCTAATTAGGAACGTAATATACATTTTTATGCTTTAATTACTAAAATGATAATTAATAATTTAGTATTCATTCTAGAAAGAAAACGAAGCAGGATGCTAGTTCAAAAAACAGCACTATTCCATGAGGAAATATATTAGTAGTAATGTGTTTAGTAACAATATAAGAAAAAAAAAGTGTATATTTTTTTAGTATGATAAATAATGTGTCATTAATTTTTAATAATTTTATTAATTACAAATTGAAAAATACAATTAAATAACAACATGCTTTAATAATATCCTGGTTTTTTTTTTCTAAAAAAATAAAGCCCTAATATTTTTGCAATGTCTTGGGCACACAGATTTAGAAATACTGTGGAATGGGAAAGTTTTTTTTACAAGAAATCTCTGGCTACAACCACAGGTGAATTTCACTATTTCTTAAAAAGGCAGGGTGCATTTTAACAATTTCAAAAGGGCAGGGCACATTTTGCTAATTTCAAAAGGGACCCTTAAAAAGTGTCCTAGAGGAAAAAGTAAGTAAATTAGAAAATTAATAAAACCTGCAAATAAGTAATTTCATTAGTAGTAATATTATTTTTCTTTCTTTATTACTTACTACCAACAGTAAATAAATTGAAAACGAAATATGAAAAAATTTGTTAATTGAAATGACAAAACGTGTTTTATTATTTAAAGCTATTTGTATGTTTAAACATCCATCTAAATGCCCAAGATTTTACTCAGGCTCCAAAATAAGATTTGAATACATGTAATATTTAAAAATAAAAATCAGTCATTCACAGTATTTTGGTAAAGTGTCTTTCACGTGATTAACCAACACGTTAAACTATTTTAAAAAAGCAAAAATATAAATAATTAAATACAACAAAGAAATGTTTCTTTATCATTCCCTTTTTACACTAATTAAGAATGAAAGTTCCCATGGTATTACTAGTAAGGGGAAAAAAATCTCAATTGATACGGCTCGGAAAGAATGAAATACAGGCCCTGTTCGGGACGAATCTCGAGAAAAGATATAAAGCCTGGGACGTTCTTCGATAAATGAAGTTCAGCTTTGTTCAAATCTTCAGAAAATATCAATACTGCCGAGCCCGGCTCGAGTCATCAGATTAAAAATTATGGCCGGCCAAGTTTAATGAAAGAAAATTTCTCCGAGCCAAGCTCTTTAGAGTACTGCAGCAGGTCAAGTAACCCGATTGTACCCAACCCGGCCGCCATTAATTGTTTTCGTTGTGCTTTCGTTGACTTTAAATGTTTCAAGTTAGGTTTTGACTCTTTCTATGTGGAATACGGGTCAACCTGATTTTTCAAAAATGTCCTAAATACTGTAAAAGCACTTATTTTCGCGAGCCCGCCGTAATCGCGAAAATTTAAGCCTCGCGAAATTTTTTTTTTCTTTTTTCGCCTCAAATAAAAATAAAAAGTCAGAAAATTTTCATTTATTCAAAATTTAATAATTACAATTACTTAAATAAGAAATAAGTACAAAAATTTCTTGAATACTTACACACTCTAAAAACGACATTTTCAAAAATGAGCAAAAAATACTCAAATCTGAGTATGTCGCATAGTCAAAATGGCTCCGAAACAAAATTACTCAAGTTTGAAACATGTATATACTCATTTTTGAAAACATACACACACTCGATAATAAAACATCATGTGCTCATTTTTGAGTATGCCCATGTTTCAAAAATGAGTATGAACTGACCTCTATGTACTCATTTTTGAGTATGTCCATGTTTAAAAAATGAGTATGAACTGACCTCTATGTGCTCATTTTTGAGTATGTCCATGTTTCAAAAATGAGTATGAACTGACCTCTATGTGCTCACTTTTGAGTATGTCCATGTTTCAAAAATGAGTATGAACTGACCTCTATATGCTCATTTTTGAGTATGTCCATGTTTCAAAAATGAGTATGAACTGACCTCTATGTGCTCATTTTTGAGTATGTCCATGTTTCAAAAATGAGTATGAACTGACCTCTATGTACTCATTTTTGAGTATGTCCATGTTTCAAAAATGAGTATGAACTGACCTCTATGTGCTCACTTTTGAGTATGTCCATGTTTCAAAAATGAGTATGAACTGACCTCTATATGCTCATTTTTGAGTATGTCCATGTTTCAAAAATGAGTATGAACTGACCTCTATGTGCTCATTTTTGAGTATGTCCATGTTTCAAAAATGAGTATGAACTGACCTCTATGTGCTCATTTTTGAGTATGTCCATGTTTCAAAAATGAGTATGAACTGACCTCTATGTGCTCATTTTTGAGCATGAAAATACTCAAAATTTACATATATTTTTAAGTTTAAGGTGCATTGGCAAGATACAGAAAAATTACCAATCCTCCACGCCTCCTAAGAGAAAACTGGTTCACTTAATAAAACGAGAATATATTTGAAGCCTGTAAATATATTGAAACTGTTTTATAAAAAATGTATCAGTCGGTCAAAAAAAAAAAAAAAGAAAGAAAGAAAGAAAGAAACCTTATTAGCTCTAATACAAATTATAGAAGAGAAATGAAATTGCTGTCTACTTTAATTTTAAGACTTTAAAATTTTTTATCAAGGGGTCATCTACATATTAAAATGAACACTAACTTTATTTTTTTTAAATGTAAACCCCCAAATTTGATAACAATTGGAAAGAAAAAAACTCAATTTAGCCCAATTACAAATTTTTAAGACATTTTCACAATTAGTTTAAGAGTTAGTAGACATAGGACTAATGAGTTCTCAGAGCGAAAGATTTTTCTCTTAAAAAAAGTGTTTATAAAATACGTGTTACTTATAATTCTTACGTCTAATAAATCTTCAAGTAATTGTAGAAGTCTTGAAAATAGTATCTCGGGTAATTGAGTGTGTTCTTTCTAACTATATTGTCAAATTTGGAGGTTTACATTGAAAAAATTAAAAATTTGTGTTCACCTTATCATGTAGATGAAACCCCAAGGAAAGTTTTAATAGGTTATATTGAAATAGACAATCCAAGTTGATTGATACCAGTTTCATTTCTCTGTACTAATTCAAATAAAAAGTATCACTTTTTTTTTTTTTTTTTTTTTTTGACCAACTGCACATAAAACTTTTAAATACATGCTTGTTTTAATAAAAGCGCCAGTTTTTCTATAGCAAAGTGTGGAGAAAATTAGCAATTTCTCTATACCAATTCTCTAAACCCAAGCATATACATTGGTCGTCCATCAGTTTATATGTGAAAGTTGAAAAAAAAGTGATGTGTGATACAGCTTTATTGGTCCAGCAAGAATAATTTAGTAATGAGTTTTATCAATTATGTAACAGATATCTTTAGTACTATGCTTTCTTTCATTTGTGGTTTTACTTCATCAGTGCAGATGTCAGAAATGCACTACACTAAATCAAACACTTATAAGTTGATGATGGAGCACAAACAGAACAGAAAAATGCATCTGACGGGATGTGTTAATTTTAAAAGTTTTCATAAGAGCAATCCCATTTACTTTCTCTAAGAAAAAATCTGCTCTGAAAATTTTTATCAAAATATATTTATTTTGCAGATTTCTAAAATCTAATGTTGATTTTTTTTCTTTTCTTTTGTATACATATGTTGAATGACTGATCTGCATAACAAAAAATGCTTTTGAAAATAATTAAAAATCAGTAGTAAATTCATATCATTTAAGTTTCAAAGAAGCCCCTTTGAATCTTAATTTTAGAAATGTTTATTATATTTATATAAAAAAATATTTAGTTTTTATTTGAAATTAAACCCACATTTAAAAAATGGTTGGGTCCCTGAGAACTGCAAAGAGTCCATTGAAATCACTGTCCTTGCAGTCTATTCATTTTGACAGTCTTTCATATAATGTAGGATTTATCCAAATCCGCTAATGATTTCATAAAACATGTTCAAAATTTTATATTTCAGAAGAAATGTACTCATTTTAAATTATATTGTAATTGTCTTTAATATCGCGATCACACTAGAGATTAATTTGAAAATGCACTTCTGCATTTTACATATATTGACTGAAAATGGACCAGCACCCATTATTATAACTTGTCAGAAAAATTCAAAGTGCATATTTCCTCAAATACAATCATCAATCCTTTTAAATTGAAACTTCTCAATTACTAAACTGAAAAAAAAAACTAGAAAACAGGTATTCTGCTTTTTCAGAATTTAGATAATTTTAAATCAAGATAATTTTAAAAATGATTAAATTATTAAAAGTAAAGGTCAAAGTATCAAGTAAATGTCAATTAAATATCCATAATAAAGATGAGGTACATTTTCCTTGAATTATTCAATGAAACTTTCCTCTTAAAGGTACCCTATTAATTTATATCAAATTCATGAAATAAGGAAGTTTTGCTTCAGGTTTAGCCAGACTTAATAACAGGAAAGCTTGATTATTACATAAATATATTTGCTAAAAAGATTGTGATTACCATTGATATAAGCAAAATCTTGATTTTCTCCAGAAATAAATTTATGCTTCCTTCATGAAAAACCATGAGTTCAGTCATATCGAAAATAACATTAAAATACATACGGAATGATAAAAAACTAAAAATGTTTGTCATTTTGACCCTACATCTGAACTTAAAGTTTTATTGTGTACATCTGCAATTATGTGCGAATTAGAGGGAGTCAACTGTACTATGAAATCATTGCTTTCCTTTGTCATATGTTTGATTTCAAACATTTTTATGGTATATACCAAAGGCAATTCTTGTTTATTGCTCGTTTTTTTTTTTAAATAAATAGTCACAGATAAAAGCAATAGGAAGTTAAATAATTTTTAAGTAAAGCTTCAGCTACTGAATATACATATTTTTTATAAATTTTCTAATTGAGCAGTTTGATATTTGCTTAAAAATTGCTCAATTGTGAACTTAAAATTACGCGAGCCTCTAACTTTTATTCATGAAAAGAGCCTTTCTTTTTTTCAAAAAGATTACTTCACGTTCTTCTGCTATACCTTAAAGTTACTAGAAACTCATTATGCCCATTATAATTAATAAACATAAAAATAAAACTAAAGTAATATCAAAATTGTTTATTTCAAATCTAACAAGTATTTTTACAATCGATAAAACACAAAGCATCAGTACAAAAATAGAAACTTAATATATATATATTAAAAAAAAAAAACAGTTAGTACAAAATTGCCAAGTGTTTTAAATACTACAAAACTCAAAATACATCAGAAAGTATTGAAACCAAATTATTTGTTATGACATTTATTCATTACAGGTCAAATTCAAATCTATTATTATTTGATTTTTTTTTTTTTTTTTTAATTATTTGATTTTAGTCTGGTGCTTTCGACGGCTATTCCCTGTCTTCTTGAGGGCTGCTATATTCCTTGCAGATGTGACGTATGTCTGCTTTCCCTTCTTTCTCACTTGTGTGCTTCTCTGTCCGGTAAGCATACAGTACCACCTTCCATCCAATCTGTAATGTTTGGTTTCATTTACTGTATTTTTGGAAGTACAGTAAGTGGAACGGAAGGCGGTATTGTATGCTCACTAGAGAGACAGAAGCACATAAGCAAGAAATGAGGGAAAGAAGACACAAATTTATACCGGTGAGGAATATAGCAGCCCTCAAGAAGAGTGAGAATATTCATTGAAAGTTTCCGGCTGAATAACAATTCAAGTTTTAAAAAAAATGGTAAACATAATAATTAAACTATTTATTGCAGAGTAGTTTTGTATTAGTTTCATATGCTACCATTATCTCTGACTAATGTAGATTCTAGCAAAAAGCTACTAAATTGTTTCAAGAGATAAAAGTTGCAAGATAACATTCAAAATTTTGAAAGTAAATTAAAGAATCTTAATTAAAAAACATTAAACTTGACTTTGGAAGGGAGATCCATCGACATACAAATTTGGCTACTTTTCTGGCTTATAGGCAATGTATTGTGATTATATATGCATAAACTCGTATGGAAATTAAAACCGTTAGTTATCATAAACAATTTATGATTAAATATAGTGCCATCGGCAAAAGGGAAACGAGTCAGAGATTCATTCGGCCCCAGGTCAGATTTTAGAAAATTTTTCATGTAATGAGGAGCCTACCGACAGCAGGGAGACGAGACTGAGTTTTTTTTGGTTTGAGGTTAGTTTTTCACAAGAGGTTCTGGGGCCCACTAGCCAGCGAAGCCAGCTAGTCCTTTTTTATAGTGATCTTTTGTTCAATAATAACCTATTAAAACACAGATGCAGGTAAAAATTCAGACAAATATACAGGCACATTGGCATACAATCATACTTTTGAATGTGAAACTGTTAAAAAGCTGCCAAAACTTTGTATTTATCTAATATATAGCTGGATCCCCTTCAGTTAGTTTTAGATAAATGCGTGTCAACTTCTTAACTTAACAATCTCCTTAATATAAATCTTTTTAATAAAGTTATACGTAGAGAGATAAGCAAAACATCTAAATGAAGGAAGTGGTTCAGATGTATTTGCAGTAAAAGAGCAGACACTCAGAATTATCTGGACAGGTATAATAGCAGATACATTATTAGCTATGGTAAAACATCACATGTTTCTATTTCCAAACGAGAAAGAAAGCTATTGGGATTTGAAATGGTGTCAACATTTATGTCTAAACAAGAAAATTTTCAAATAGACCAAGATGGTCATTGGAACGAAAAGATGCTGGAATTTTATTATAATGTTATTGCTATTGTTGAACTATTCAACAATGTAAAACTTTCTTTGTCGATTCTTTTACCTAAAAAAGCACATTGATGCACGAGAGTTGAGAAAAGATTGTGAAAGCAGAGACATTAAGAAAAGTATATGAAGTATGGCAAATAGATAAATAAAATGGACAAAATTAAAGTTTGCTGCCCATAGAAAAAACAGCTGGATGCAACCATGCTAATATTTACATAAAATGCAAAAGCGTTTTCAAAATTTTCTTTTTAAATGTTATATTTTAATTACACAACAGTTTTAAGTTAGATTTTTTTTGCCAAATTTAACAACTTTGGACAATACATTCTATGGTTATTATTTCAAACCATGAAAAATAATGAAAGCCAATCAGCTATTAAAATACAATTAAAATAGGTGTTTTACTGCTGCTTTGTATTGTACAATATAAAAAATCCCTTCCCACAAAACATATGATACAACCCCATACAAATTAACAAATTTTTGGCTAATTAGAAACATAAAACTGACTGTACTATAAAGAAAACAATTACTAAATATTAACTCACCACTGATCCATAAAACTAGTTCAATTAAATACTGAAGATTTACAACAACAGTTTCCTGAGATCCATAATTTTAACAAAAAAACCAAAACAAAACTAAATATAAATTTATTTACAAAACAAGCAATTTTTTAAATTATTTCAAACTTTTCATTTGTACAGCATGGATTATACCGCAGTGTAACATACATTGATTTGTCATTTAAATCATATGAGTTTCTTATATGCAATGGAACATAGTTAAATAAATCTTTTATGTTTATTAGATTAACAGCACCAGTAGAGCTTACTACATATGAGTGAAAATGGCTGTCAAAACCTAAAGACTCAAACAAATCACAAATTAAAAATGCATTATTACTATGGACAAACATTTTTTTTATTTTACCAAAAATAGGTAACTCATCAATACAAGAAACAAATACAACCATATTTTTTGAATATGTTGTGCCATTATAACGAAAACCATTACACTGCATTACTTCTGAATTGTCACTCAAACCGTTTACTTCAAGTTTAAAATTGTGTTCCTTTAAACTATGCATTTTTGCATATGTTGTTTCTAACATATTTGATATTGCATTACATCTAAAATATTTCTCATGTAAAGTATGTGCAATTTGTAATTGATGGCGTGTGGCTACTGTTTTAGCAACATTTATAAAATTTTTGCTAGCTGATGCACATCTTTTTGAAGGATAATGTTTGCTTTCATAACGCATGCTCCAATACATAACTGGAGGCCCTAGCTGCCTTATGATCCTAGGATAATGTACTGCAAAATGCATTTTTGGTGATAAATGTTTATCTGGAAAAAGCTCTAAAAAAAGTTTGTGATGATCTGCTATATTTTCTGCCAGTTCAAAAGTTTCAGGTAATGTAATTACTGGAGCCATAATAGTATCAATTAATTTCAACATAAGATTAAATAACTGCCAAAATTCGTTATCTTCAGAAATTTTGTCACCAATTAATAAGGGTATGTTTTGAATCAAGGTCCACATTTGAGATGCACTTTGCCCACTAGAACCATCAAGATTTAAAAGTTTTTCTCTGTTTATTGACACTGGTTTAGAACTTGATTCATATTTACCATAATTAAAATTTATTATCCTATCATTTAAAAGACTATAAGTGAAAATCTTGGCTTTAAAAACAAACTGGTGTAATATCAAGAAGGTTTCACTAGCACACCAACCTTCAAAAAGATCGTGCATTACATCTACAACCAAATTATTTGTCACATGCCAATAATTTAAATCATTTAGGCAGCAAGGAGTTTTAACACCACATTCTGATACTGTTATGTCACCAGAAGACACTTTATTAACATGCATGTCATGCTCAGTTTTGTTACGTAGTAAACTAATATCTTCCTTTACCATTTTATACAAAATATCTTTTTTTGCTAGACAAAATCTACAACAAAAATTAGCAGAAAAGCTCTCAACAAACCCCAGCAGTTTATTCAACCCTAAATTATCACCTACCACTTGCCAAATTACAACTTTGTATATATTTCCCTGAAATTCTATACCTTCATCTGAAAGCTTTTTCAAATCATGAACAAGTCTATCTAGTATTGTCCGATAACCATATTTTTCGACATCAAGAGAATAGTGTATGTTAGTTATAAATATTGAATCTAATGAAGATTGAAGGTGCACAGGCAAATCTTTAATTTTAAAATATACGAATCCTAATTTATGTACACCGGTATGTGACCCCAATGGATTTGTAAGCTCCACATCATCTATATACAACTCGATTACTATTGTATCCACAGAGCTTAAAATTGCATTGGAATAATAATAAAATCCATCTTGGATACTACAAAGGGTTGCATTTCTAAGACTTTTATTTTGTTTGTATGTTTTGAAAATATGCAAAAAGCCATCAATAGAAATAATTTTTTTCATTGTATCTACTATACTTATGTATTGGCATGTGTCATTTTTAAGAATTTGGTGAGGTACGCCATCTATAAACTTTTGTTCAAAACGTGTACCTAAAGTAATCTCCTTTGGCTCAACATAGCGACCACTTGCTTTAATGGCATTGACTATTTTATGTTTTGAATCAAATGTAGACAATGAAGAAGCAGCAAAATCAAATGTTGCCGTAAGTGATTTTGTGTTTTTTTCACATTTCATTCCATTTTCAGTTAAAAATTTTACTGTTTCCGATTTTAAATAATTTACAGTATTGTACAGAAAAGATGAAGTACGGCTGATAGATGAGATAATACTAGAAAAAGGTACACTACTTTTGCTACATGTTTCACAGCAATATTGCAAAATATCATTTTGAAATTGTTCATGTTTACATATTTCTGAATCACCCAAAAAATCGATTTGAGAATATCGATTTGAGGTTAGATCATCAGAAGATAAATCACTATCTTTACTATTTATCGGCTGATTTGAAAAATTACGACTTTCTGAAATGTCTATTTCTATGTCACTAGTATGAAATCTTTTCAGATGTCTCTCATAGTTAAACAACTTCATAAATGCTTGTCTACAGCTTTCATCATAACACACATACGGTTTAAGTTTACATGTCTTATGATAATTTCTAATGTGACGGCAAAGATCATGTGGATTTCGAAATTTTTTTTTGCAAAGTGAACAAAACATGGCTGCAAATTTTTAAATACAAATTATAGCTGATAAAATATAAGAAAAAAAAAAACAGAATTTAAATGTTCTTTTAATTCAGTCCAAAACAAGTGCAGAAATTTGAAAGTGACCCCAACCCCTATGAGAATATTTATTTCTCAAATGACAATTTACATTAAGATTAAAATATTATGTTAATAGTCCTTTTTAGTTCACTGATATAGGATGTCTCTTCATTTTATTATTTGTGCATCACATTTAGTATAAAAACAGACATTGAGAAAGTTCCATACATTACTACAGTAAGGAGATGAAAGGCTTTCCCTACACCAGCCCCAAAGAAATTACTTATATCTCAAATGAAATAAAATTTACATTAGACTAAAATATTATGACATTCAGTTAATATCAATAATAATAAAAAAAGGATAAATAAGATGAAAAGTTTCATAATTGTACAATGCAAAGTAAAAATATGATATTTATACGCTTAAAAAAATCCGTTCTTTCAGTTCTCTGATACAAGATGCCATTTCATTTTGTGCATCACATTTATAAAAACAGACATTTAGAAAATTCCATACATTACTGCAGTAAGGAGAAAATTCCAAGTTTAAAATATAAGTTATCTTAAAGCATAAATCAACTGCTTTTAACATACTACTTGTTTCTATACAATGGTTTTCAAAAATTAAAAAGGTTTGTACAGGGTTTAACTTTTCGCCAATAGCTAATACAAACGGTTGTTTACGTTCTCCACCCAATAGTCTGTCTTCTTTCATAAACTTTTCGATGCCTTGACCTACCTATAAACAAAAGAAAAACACTTTAAAAATAATAAGTGCAATAATTTCCTTGATTGTAGTAACCCTGTCCACAATTTACAAAAGCAGCATGATTTAGGGCACTTCAGAAATATATACTGATTGCATGAACTTTGTGTTGTGTAATTAACTCTTTTTCTGAGCTCCTGTAAGTGAATTATATAAATACTACACTCTTAATTTTCAATAGCAATCTTGCTGTAATAATCCAATAGCATATATCTTTTACAAGATTTGGATATAAATAATAAATACAGAATTATCAGCACTTACAAACTAAATTCAAAAATAAATAAATAATGAGAAGTGTTACATTTTTGTGGGGTAACATTTATGTAGTAATTTTAGAATTTATTAAAAAATATTTTTAATTGAATTGTTTTGAAAACAATAACGTGATAATTATCCTACTGTTGTTATCACATAAACCTCACTCAAAATATAATGCTTGATACAGTAAACTCCCAACTATCTGGCCTAGTAAAAAAAATGAAGAATGTTGCAAGCGGCCGAGACAGGCAAGTTCCCATCCGTAGGAAAGTGCTAATTCACGACTGGAAGGAGCAAGAAGTGCTTGTAGAATGCAATTGCAGAGACAGACAGGAAGGGACCGGGGGGGGGGGGGAGATTATGGCTTTATAGCCTGTTTCGTCAGTTATGCAACGGATGTTAACAAGTGCGGACGTTCTTTTCTGCTTATCTTGGTTACTTTCATATGGTCTTTTGGTGTGCTTCGTGCTTATTCATTGAAGATTAACGAAATGGTTGATAAACGAAGAGGGTTGCGGAAGAAGGCTAACAGGGAGAAGCAGTCATCTAGCAAGGACTTTTCAAAAACTAAATTTTGACTCTTTCATCTTATGCATAACTTTTCACATTTGTGAAATCATTTATCAATAAACAGTAAAATAGGATTTACTAATGTTTTTACGAATTAGACTTACGTTTTACTTATTTTGAATCTGTATGTACTCTCTCTATATATAAAATTCATCTTAAAATGTGTAACATGCGTTTTTAATATAATGGGGGGGAGAGGGGGCAGAAAGTGAGTAAATATTTATAGAACTCCAGCCTATCCGGCTTTTTTGTTATCCAGACTACCCTTCTGCCACATTAGGCTGGATAGTCGGGAGTTTTTTGTATTTATAATAATACAACTAATTTTTAATGTAAATCAACAATCACAAGAGTTACTGACAGGCCCATAACCAGGATTTTCCTTCAGAAGGGGCTCAATCTTGGAATTTTTTCTGATATGATAGCAATAATTTGCACACTTTAAAGTGTGGATAAAAAAATAAGGCTTAAACTAAGGTGTATTCCTCCTTATAGCATACTTGATGCCCATGTCAAAAATTCTTAAGTGAAATTTTATCTTATGATCAGAAAACTGTACTGGTGACTATTTTTATATTCTATTCGCACCACTATTTTAAAAGATAAAACTTTTTAGTACATTTCACTAGCACACATTGTCAAAGTACACTATGTGACATTGAACATGCAACACCAAAAAGTAGGAGAGGCCAGATACTTATGCAAATTTCAGGATAGATGTATGTCATCGAGTTCTTCAAACGATGTGAAATGTGCAGCTCTCCAACGCATGTTGAATAAGATATAAGGGAAGGAACCTGCAAAATGGGCAATATTCGTAGCTTTACTTCTGCTAGGGAACTCATCGTAGAAATTTTGTTCTTGTCAGAGAATACCAGGCCATTGTCAACGGAGGCATTTACAGCAGACAGACGATTTTACGAGGAGCATGGTAATTGGACTGAGAAGGATAGGTTGGTCCATATGGCAATTCGCAACTGAGACACATCTGGATGCGTCCACGGTGCACCAGCTGTGACGAAGATGGTTGGAACGAGGGAGTGTGGAAAGTTTGAAGGGTGCCGGTGCAGCCAGAGGCACGTCAGCACATGTGGATAGACGCTTCCCCTGAAAAGCAGTAGTAAACACGCAAGCCACTTCTACCTCCATTTTGGAGTGTGTTCAAGACACCCTGAATGTTCCCATATCGACCAGAACCATTGTAGTACTCTCATTGACTCTGTACCTAGACATGTTGCTTCATGTATCGTTATCCACGGTGGTCCTACATCCTACTGAGCTGATGCTATTTTTGCTTTGTATTATGATTATCATTTCGAAATATTGTTCAATTCAACTACTCTCCGTTGCTGTCGCTCTCTGTTTCTCGAGTTTCGTCATTTTCTGGCTACTCTTTCCTGGTGTTGCATTTTCAATGTCAGGTAGTGTATATGTGAAAATATTTTGGTTTGAGAAAGTGGTGCAAGACAGAATTAAAAATTAGTTGCCAGCGGATATTTTATTATCAATAGAGATCTATCATCATTATCTCTATTATAATTAGAGAAAGATTTTTTAAACTTTCTAAACGTGCTTCAGCCACCTCTCTTGCTATGTGCCTGTTTATTGGTGATAACATCCAACAAATCAAAATTTTTGGTAAAAGTTAATATGGGGATACAAGGTGTAAATTATACAATAGAAGGATACATACAGGTAGAAATTGGATGAAATGATCAAGAGACTGGGTCCCAGTGGGTTTTATTTTCATCTGCTTGGAATTTTTGGAACCAGATTTTCTAAATACTCCTTGGGGAAGTAACATTGGGAGTAAAATTAATGCACAACAAATTTCTGAAAGAGGAAAAAACTTTGTAAATACCAAATTTTAGATTTCTCTGAAATCATAAGCTTAAGTATAACACCTACTAGCTGAACCGCCATTGCCCAGGCATATGATAATAACCTTAAATAAGCCTCAAAATTATGATTTCATATATTTGACTATTTTGTCTGAATTTATATTTTTAAGTGAAAAAATTCTTGAAAAAATATTTATTTTTAGTGATAAAACTGCTTTTAAGAAGACATTTTTTCACTTGGTTTATTTTACTAGTTCTTGTCTGAATTGTTTGAGATATTCTGTAGTTATAATATAAATATGACAGTTATAGAACTCATGACAAAAATTTGAAAACAAAAATATTGATATCTAGTTGATAAAGAACTGTGTTTTTTTTTTTTTTTTTTTCCACATCAGCTCCATCCGCACAAAACTGTGAAAAGACACAAAGTAAAATGTATGTTTGGATCTTCATTTCCTCCTAATGCACAATCTGACACTAGGCATGCATTATTGGTTGACACAGAATAAGAGATGAGGTTTTGATGAGAGTTCATTATCATTTTTAATTAATATCTTGACTAATTAACAAAAAAATGAAAATTCTCTGGTGCATCAAAAAAGGTCTTGGTATGGGTAAAAGTTACAAAATGTGTAGGACTGAAAATATTTTTGATTCCCCCCCCCCCCCCCCAGCTGAAGTTAAAAGGCTAAAGTATATAAAATTCAAGAATGTGTGGAAATTTAAAAAATATTCATCTTGATACTGTTCTAGGGAATTTTTAAAAGACTGAAATCTGTCCTGGTGACGCCTGACGGAAGACTTGCAGCCATGGGCCTTGGACTACCCTCACTCAAATTTTCAGCCTTGAAATACACTTGGTAATTTTTTTCTAGCCATAGAGCACAGAGCAAAACTTTGTTTCATTAGAATAAGATATGGGTCAATAAGTAAAAAAATGGTTCTTTTAGGAGGGGTTGGCACGGTTTAAACCAGTTGGGTTTTTTGTCAAAAAAACCATTTGGAATTTTTAGAGCAAATTTAACATATTTTATTTTTTTTGTAATTTAAGTGCTTTAAATTATTGATAGAAGTAATTTCTACTTTTAACACTTCATCTCAGCAGTCAACATGAGACATAACGAGTCTAGGTCATGTTTCTATGCATGTAAAATGAAAAATTGCATGTGCTGATGAACATGTTTTATCTGGTACTCTAAAAGTTTCTCTGTATTCTAAAAAAAAAGAAACTAACACCGTCAACACCGCCGCCGGTTTTGAATATTTTGTGACCAGAGGTTTTTCTTTGTTAATATTAAGAAAACTATTGCATAAAAAAATATGAAAATCGGTGGTGTTATAAAGAAATGTTTGATAAAGACGCTGATGCAGACAGTTTTCAAATCGAAGAATTATTTTAAGAGATATTTAATGCTAAAGTTGGACAAAATCGTTCCATTAAAAAAGTTTTATAGGAGCAAAAACTATACATGGGGATTTAATCATTTTAGATCATTTTATTCGTTAGAAGTTCCCGGTGTGCAGATTGCATGTATTTTTTTTAATTTGACTCATTTTTTGAGGTTTTATTTCTATTTTAAATTCAAATTTTCAGCACTTCGAGATATTTTTTACATATTTTAAAAAATGGTATGAATTTAAACTGTTGCCAACTGTATAAACAACACAAACAATAATGTTTGCATCAAATAAAAAAATTATTTACACGTAACTATCATAAAAAGGAAAAACCCTTCAAATTAGAACTAAATAATTATAAAAAGCAGGAACTTATTTAAAATTACGTCATAAAAAGTATATTTACACGTGAATTTTAAAAGAGAAAGGATATTGTAAAATAATAAATTCGTTAACATGAGTTAGAAGTCTCAAATAGGAGAAATTATATCACATTGCACTTATTACGTAAATTGAATAAAAAATAATATTGCAAAACAGTTTAAATTTAAAATTTGTGCAAGGTATTTATTTGATATTTTGAGATGATCTTTTCAACTATTTCATCACAAATAATATTTCATTCCTAACAAAAGCCCATTCATCCCCATGGCCCATTCATTACCACTCTCCCCTACTGCTTGCTAGAGGCGGCTAGTACTTTAACATTTAAAAAAAAAAAAAGTATAAATTTGTAAAGCTCAATAAGATAAATTTAGGTATTTTTATGTTAGCCAGGCGCAAGTGGCAAATCGCCAAATATTGTTCCCAACTCCATTGTTCATATTGCATTCATTTCATTTAAAGATATATACTTTTTAGTCATCTCATTTAAAATAGATGCATTTCCCTCATTTTATTTAATAAAATATTTAACATAGAAATAAATAAATAAATAAATAAGAAATAATAACATAAACCAAAATATTTTATTTGAAAACCAAAGCATTGTTTCTAATTTACACATGTGAAAAATGAAAACTGCTATTGGCGAAAAAAACAAAAGGCTAATGAGGAGATTTGCTCCCGGCTAACATAAAAGTACCGAAATTTAAGTTTTTTCATATTAATACAGTTTAGAATAACAAACTTGAAAAAACATACAAAAAGTAGTGATATCCCAACAAAAAGTTTTCGGTAAAAAAAAAAGCACCAAAATATATACAAAATATAATGTAACATATTGTGAAATTTGAAGTAAATAAATTTTGTTTTATTTCTTGGGTTTTACGTTAATAGCTTTAGCTTTAGGCCGTACAAAATGGCAATTAAACCACAAGTGGACTAAATCAGGGGTGTCCAACTGTGGCCCACCGGATACCACTAAAATTTTAAAGAAATAGTCGACAAGTTGAATCACAGCAATTCGACGATTAGATAAGGCAAAGATAACTGTAAAATTTTAGTGGTATCCGTCGGGCCACAGTTGGACACCCCTGGACTAAATGATCTGTAATCAAAACTAATGTTTGTTGAAACTGAATGGTAATTATCAGAAATCTTTTACTTATAATGTCTTTATGTGAATTTGCCACTTTGCATTCTAATATTACTTTTAATATTTAAATAATTCATAAATGCGTAATTTCCAATCATTAATTTTGAAATCCTGTAGAAGGCATTAACGGCCAAGTCGCAGGAAGCCATTTTCAATGAAAGATTTGGGATGTTTGGCTTTTAACTTGTGCGAACTTCAGATATCACTGCTTTTTCTGGCTGAAACATTAAGGAGAACTTGGCGCTTTTTTTTTTTTACCGAAAACTTTTTGTTGGAATTATATTTTACAAAAAGAACCACTCACAGATTTGTATTTTCTACACAAGGACAGCGTCATAAAATTTGCTTTATTTTATTTATTCTATTCTACTAAAACAGTCCTTTCACAGTATTTTAATTTTTAACTGTGTTTGTTTAAAGAGACATTCATACTTTTTGTGGAAGATTCATAAGTGGAAATGTAAAATGAGTTTGTCAAAGGGAAAAATATAGGTAGAAAATGAACCCCCCCCCCCCCCCCACACACACACACAAAAAAAAAGGATCATTTTTTTTATTATGCTATTTTTATTTTCACAAGATTGGGGGACAAAAAAATTGCAAAATTTCACAAGGAACATCCTGTCAAAAATGTTAATAGAACAATTAAATTTATTTTAGTAAAAGTAATGAATTTGCTATAGCATACGCATTTAGAAAATTACACCTTAAAAATACCATGTCAGTGATGGAACAGCATGAACCTTATTTTGGTGCAGCAAAAACGCTCATTTTGGAGCATCAAAATGTCATTTTGGTACTCTTTAACGAAATTGACGTTTTTTCTGCGATTCTTTGACGAAATTCGCTTTTTTTCCACGACTCTCTCACAAAATTCGCGTATTTTTCGCTATCTTTTGACAAAATTAGCGTGTTTTTCGAAATCTTTTGACGAAATTAGTGTGTTTTTCGAAATCTTTTGACGAAATTAGTGTGTTTTTCGAAATCTTTTGACGAAATTTGCAGTTTTTCGAAATCTTTTGACAAAATTTGCTGTTTTTCGTGATCTTCAGACGAAATTTGCGTGTTATTTGCGATCTTTTAACGAAATCAAGTTTTTTCGCGATCTTTTGACGGAATTAGCGACCCTTTGTTAAAATTCACTTTTTTTTCGTGATCATTTGAGAAACATTGCGTGTTTTTTGCGATCTTTTGACCAAATTCGCATGTTTTTCGCGATCTTTTGGCAAAATTCGGGTGGAAAATGATCGATTTGGCTCAAGAATTATTATTGAATTTGCGCCGATCTTTTGACGAAATTAGCGACCCTTTGTTAAAATTCACTTTTTTTTTCGTGATCATTTGAGAAACATTGCGTGTTTTTTGCGATCTTTTGACCAAATTCGCATGTTTTTCGCGATCTTTTGGCAAAATTCGGGTGGAAAATGATCGATTTGGCTCAAGAATTATTATTGAATTTGCGCAGTTGGGCGCAATCTTGTTGAAAAATAATCGTTTTGGTGCAGAAATGCGCAGCATTATCGATTTGGCGCAGCTGTTCCATCACTGCCATGTCAAAAATTTTAATAGACCAGTTAAATTTGTTTTAGTAAAAGTAATGAATTTACTATAGAATATACATTTAGAAATTTACTATACATGCACATAAATATTTACTGCATACTTTCATTGCAGGGTTCAGCTGTACTCAAATCTAATTCAAGGCGATTTGCAAATTCCTCAGCTGCAGACCTCCCGCAATGCCTAGCTTGTAAGATGATGGAATTTGAAACTATTCCAAATTCTGAACAAAAGCTGTCACCTTTCCTTTCATCAAAAATTAATTTGAATTCAGCATCAATCTATAAAAAGTTTAATATACAATAAGAGATGCAATTATAATATTAAATACAATTATATTAATAGCTATGATAATAAAAAGATTGTGAGACCCTTTTACAAAATTTGAGTTCTTTTCCAGTGATCTTTTGACGCAATTCAAGTTTTCCCCTGTGATCCTTTGACGGAATTTGCATTTTTCACTGTGATGCTTTGACAAATTTCCCCATGACGTTTTGATTAAATGGATTTTTTCGGTGCCCATTTGTCAAAATTAATGATTTTTTTATGTCTGAATTTTCAGACAGATGACCGATATGTTAAAATTATAGTTTAATAGTTTTAAATTTTCGAAAAATTCGGAACAGAATCACCCCTGATTGTATGTTTTTATTTTTATTTTATTCTTTGCTAATTTATAGGCATGCACCGAATAATGATTTTGGCCGAATGTCGAATATTCGGCCTACAGGGGAACCAAATACCGAATATTCGGCCAAATAATTTTTTATTTCAAAAGGCATTAAAATATTAATTTTTTTAAAAAAATTTACATAATACTTAATACAGAAAATAACATTTGGATAAACAAGAGCTTTTTATAAGTAAACTTTATAATGAAAAAAATCTACTTTGAGTTATTTAAGAATAGGATAGTTATAAACTTTTTTAATTAATAAAATTTTAAATTTCATGATTTCATCTGTGAATTAAAACAAATTAACATTTTCTTAAATTCTAAAACAAACATTTTAAAATCAAGGAGAAATTGTGAAAAAATTTGGAAGAAAAACTTCACAGGGTTATATATACTCTTTATTTGTCCAGAAGAGACTGAAGTAAAAATTAATAAATAATACAATCTATTCAAATGATGGCAACTCAGCAAGGCAAATTTTAAATGCATCCTAGGTGTCTGAAATTTGCGATCATTTTCAGAGATTGTAAGCATACAGGTTGTTCCTAAAATCTTTCAACAAACTTTTAATGGAGATAATATGGTCAAGAAAAACTTTTTTTAAAACATTATTTACTAATTTTCTGAACTGAAATTTTACAAACAGCAAATAATGTAAAATTGTTTTTTTTTATTTATATATGATTCTATTTATTTAATTGTTCTGAATATCGTTATAAGTCGACAGTTAAAATTAGAAGTTGTACAAGGTTTTTTTTAAGTATTCGGTACGCCAATATTCAGACAGAACTAATAGTTTGATATTCAGCCAAACCGAATATTCGGTAAGATGGCCAAATACTGAATATTCGGTTCATCCCTATCCTATTAGGGATTGACCGAAGCAGCAATTTTGCCGAATACCGAAGCTTCAGTCGAAGTGTGTACCGAAGCTTCGGTATTCAGCAACCGAATACTTGAAACTTTTTAATACACATTTTTGCATATATTAGCTTTTTTAATACGCTTTAATTAAAATTAAATTCTCAATAATTTAATTCAGTTACATTTTTATTCTTAAATCTAATTGCACAAAAAAATTTAATGACTTCTTCCCACTCACAAACTCATTAACCTATCACTTATTTTTAATTATTTTATCACTAGTCAGTACTCAAAAATAAGCTATGAAAGTATTAAACTATACAGGGTAATATTGAGGATAAGGATTGTCAGAAAAACAAAAGTTCATTCAAATACAAAGAAACAATTGTCATTAAGCTGATTTACTTATTGCCTAATTATAAACATATTGAATAGGAATGTTCTCAAAATACAAAAGGTATCATATCAGTTTGTACATTTAACTATTTTCCGTCAAACTATTGATAGAATATTTATATTTTGATTAATATTTTAACATTTTGGTGATGAAGAAAAGAAATTTGAGCGATTTTGATATAATGGTTATAAAAGCTATAGGATAGGCATACAGGTATACTTATTTGATGTGTATATTAAAAAAAATATACATTAAATAAATTTAAATTTAAAAAAAAACTAATGTAGAAGTAAATAAAATTAAATGATAATGCACACCTTCCTTACTTTTTTTTTCTCTGTTGTAGACAGTTGCTTTGATTTCACACCTATGTAGACTATTTTAGGAAGGAAAAAGTTTTCTAAAATTAAAAATGGCCTTTGACTTTTTTTTTTTTGTAGTGCAGCTGAACTCTGACCTCATGCACATAATATTGAAACTCGTTGTTTAGCCTATTCTACTGCTAAGTAACAGAGGATTCTACTTCTAAGAAAATACTTACCTGCTATTATTCGGCCGAAGCCAGATATTCAATTTACATGTCGAACCACCAAATACCGAATCAACTATTCGGTATTCGGTCAATCCCTAATCCCTATCCCTACTAATTTACTACTATACAATAAAGTTTCATGTAATGTTTGCCATCTTATACTGCAGGGTATATACAATGATCAGTTTATATGTTTATGTTAATAATAGTAATTCATGTATGTATATTACTGAATGTGATATGATTACTGTTCTGCTGAGTGTGATATGATACTAATTAAAATTACTATACTACTAAAATACTATTAAAAGTATTGCAAAATTATATTAATTACTTACTACATGTTGATCTAATAGTCTTGGCCATGACTCGATCACGCTTTCAGGGTTTTTAAAAATCTGATATCGCCGCCCATTAAATGTCTCTGACATTAGCTTCAGTACTTGATCTATTGGCCGTGAGTTTTCTTTCAACCATTGTTGCTTTTGTATAAACTGAATCGATGTATCTTCAACTCCTATATTTTTTATTTTTCCCAACGGTTCTTTTTTTAGTCTTTGAATGCCTAATTCTTCTTTCTCAGAGGATGAAAAGTTTCTCAGTCGGAAATTCCTGAATCGTTCAGCTATAAATCCTCTTGCTGGTGAACCTTTAACACCTGGACAAAACCACTGCTCCTAAGAAAAACAAAAATGATCTCTTAACATTTAATTAATATGGAGAAAAGGAACTTAATTAGTTTCAGTATTTACACATTTTTTACTTATCTACTCATTGAAAAATATTTCGGGTTAATATAAAATGAATGCTCAACACAGTTTCATGCAAAAAGAAACTAACAGAGAAATTACTTACAAAACCTTCCCCATCGGTTCCTTTTAAAACTGGAAACGTCTTCACAATATGTTTTGCGAGTTCAACTTTATCTTTAGTTGTTGGCCTACAATCATACTGTTGAATATGGGAATCTACTAAAAGTCTATTGATTTTATACTTATCTAATATGTTTATTTGGGAAGGATCCCCTTCAATTAACTTTTCATAAATGTCTGGTAGCTTCTTCTTAACTATCCTTTTGATATCCAACACCTTTGAAAAAGTATCCACAGAAGTACATGTAGAATACCCAGGTGAGAGAAGTGGACTAGATATATGTACAGATTCAGCAACAGTATCTGGATCAGGCACAGTGACTGTAGCACATGCATTATTAGCTACAATAGGTACAGAAGTTTCCATTTCTAAACTAGAAAGTGAGCTACTAGGATCAGAAATGGTGGAAACATCAAGAGAATCAAGATGGACGGAAGCAAGAAACGATTCGAAATATTTTTTAAATTTCAAGCGGGGGCCAGCTTTAGGAATAAGAAGTCCAATTGTTGAATCGTCCAATAACGCAAAACTTTCTTCATCGATTCCTTCATCTAAAAATGTTTTGAATAATTTAAAATAAATTTTATGTTATAAACTTATTTAGGGCCATTCCATGAAATACAGAAAATGTCCTGCATGTGACACTTAAATAAACACTTTATAGCTGTTAACTTATAAGTTGTTAAAATATAAACTCTACATTGAAAATAACAAAAACCCTAGAAATTATTAGCATACTTGTTTTAATTTGAGGATATAACAGCATTGTTAAAATAGCCGTAATATGTCGAAAAGCTGTCCCACACGTTAAAGGTCAAAATTAGCACTAGCCACTGGCCACAGGGCCAGTAAATGAAAAAAAGTGGCTAGTGAAAAATTGTCTATCAGCGGCCACTTTTTTACAAGGAGATAAAAAAAATTTCTTGCATTTCATCAAGGATTCTACTTTTTTTTGGTTCCAGTATATTTGAATTAACATACATTTGGGCTACTCGGTTTTAGATTAATAATTATAGAAATTTTACTGTTTAGCATTTTGAAATAAAAAAGTGGCCGCTAATGAAATTTCCCAATTTTGACCTATACCACACGTGACCTGGAATGGCCCTTAATTGTAAATATATATTTTAAATCTTAAGGCCATTGGGGAATCACAATTTTAAATATATTTTGTTCCAATCCAATATTAAATTTATGAAGATTAAAAATTGATAAAGATTAATTAAAAAAAAAATAATAATAAATTGCAAATCTGGGCTTTTGAACAGGAATAACTACATTTGTAATTTTCTCCAATATTCAAATTTTACAACCACAAAGTTAGGAGTTTCTTTTAATTGTAGGTAATTAGTAACGTCTATTTGCATTTATCACTAAGATTTTTATAGGGATCTATAGAAAGTCTGACAGAACGGTAAGTGAGGTTACTCTCTCCGAAAAGAAAAAAAACAACATTGTTTTGTTGTGTGGATAAGAAACAGCAATAAAATTTGATATATTCGATATGAACACAGTTGAGAAAAAAAAGTGATGTGAAGCAAAGTTGAGTCCCTAATAGCCTTAAAGATAATAGAATATTGTAAATAGAGTAGCAGTTAATTAAAGATGAACAAGAAAATCAGACAATATACAAACAATAATAAAAAAATAATAATTCAGTGTTTTCCTTTTAACTTAAAAACTTAAATGTATAAAAGAGCTTTTGTTCTTGTATAAAAATATTAATCTTTAAAATGTTTTTAAGGATAATTTAAAGAAATTTACAAAAACTAATTTTGGAATTTAAAAATTATACATTAAACTTTTCTTATTCAACAGTTTTAAAATGTTTTTGTACCTAAATGGTTTTAGGAAAACTCGCACTTGTGCAGGATTGAATACATTAGAAAAATGATCACATTCGCATAATATTCATTTTATAAAAAAACATTTTCAGATTTTTTTTTCATTCATATTTACACTTGATCATTTCTACGGTAATAGTACATTCAATTCAATATATTTCTTAAACAAGCTTCTTAGCTGTACCACAATTCTCAAACACAGATTCCAAGCACCTGTGTTCAGCCCACTATTTAAAAGATGAAAATCAAAGCTGTGTCGAAATCCTTTATGCTAATTTTTGGAGTAGCATCCCTGATAACAAAAGTACCTTAACACTTCCTCCCCTCAGTCTACACACACATCTACCAGCAGATAAGTTTATCTTTTTCTGAAAGGGGGGGTCATCCAGAAAGGGTTAATTTCTATTATTTTAAAGCTAAAGCTGTCATAATATTTTTTTTTTATATGGTACCATTAAGTTTTGATGGGTTATATCTAGTTCCTAGTAATTAAATAGTGATATAAAGCAGTGACCCGGGACCGAACAATTTTTTATGCTCCAGCTCCGCTCCTAGAGAAAATACTGTGGCTCCAGCTCCGCTCCTAGAGAAAATACTGTGGCTCCAGCTCCAACTCGGCTCTGACTTTGCGCTTTTGAGTTGCAGATTTTAATTTACACGTTTAATTTTTTGCTCACAAATACTTTCTACCTTCATTAAAGATCTGACAAAATGCTTTTTTCTTCTCATCAAACTTCAAATGCTTGTTCAGAAAGTATGACACCTTTTAGCTTTTGCTTTTAAAATAGAAAGTTTGGTGGAATTTTAAACACAAAAATCTTAAATTTCTTCGACACTTTTCAAACAGCCAAAATTGTACAACTACACATGTAAACAACAGGCGGCCATATTTGTTTTCGAATAGTGATGTCACTTAATTCAAGTAGAAAGTAGAAGTAAAGTAGTGTTACCATGTTTTGAGAAGGTTTCCTTCTCTAATAATAATAATAAAAACCTAAAAAATGATATAATTAAAATACTGAATAATGATGTAATTAAAATATTTTAAGCCTAGAAATTTCAAAGACTGAAAAAAAAAAAAAAAAAGATTTAAAAGAATATTAAAAACTAAAGGAGCCCTGGAACTGGGGAAAATTTAGAGCTCCGACTCCGGCTCCAGCTCCAGGGAAAACACAGCTCCGGAGCGCTCCGGCTCCGGGTCCCTGATATAAAGTAACATTTGAAAAGTTATAACCAGGGCGCAACAAATTCCTGTCGTCCAGGTGACTAGATTTTTAGACATAGTATTATTTATTCAGAGAAAAAGAAAAATTAAAACTTTTTGGCAGTGAATTTTATCATTCTTAGGATAAATGCAAATCTGCATCAAAATCATTGTATGTTATATTGAACAAGGTGAGGGGAGGAAGGGCGAGAACGAAAGACACCCAATTTTACATTTTTTAAACCTTCTATTCCCACCTCGTGTGATCCATTGTTTATTTCTCCTGCACTTAGAAGCGAACCATGTCACAATCAGACATTGATCCAGGTTTTATTTTTTGGTGCACATTTTTATGAAAAAATAATTATCATAAAAAAGTATCAATTTTAGCGGTAACTAAATATTATGTTATCAAGAAAGTTTTTTTGTACCTAGTATGAGGTACCTTAAGAAAAAAAAATTATGGACACTAGAGATGGGTTCACTTTTTAGAGCTATATAATTAAACTTTTATGAATACTTTTTAATTTTAGAGCTGTATAACTTGGCGAAATTGGTTAAAGAGATAACCAAGTAGTATCCAACATTCTCGGCTTCCTGATTTGTATTACTGATAGTCAGATTCTAAAATATGTAAAAGTAGAGGTTATAAAAAAAAATAAATAAAAATATTGAAAAATTTATTAATTACGCGAAATTAATTAAAAGCAGCTATTTATAAAAAATTTCATGTTACTACATTCTGTAGAAATTAAAATTTGATTACTTAGGTTTTCAGTTAAGTCAAAAGATTTCATGTATTACTATGAACATTACTGAAATTGCATTTTTTTAGCAATGTCTACATGGGGTGTCCATTACTGGAAATTGACTAATTAAGCGTTCCAGTAATGAACATGGGTCTTAAAACTAAAAAATAAAAAATTTTGTAAACGGCCATTAATATATATATATATATATATATAATTCAAAGTTTTTTATTACTATAAGCATAAATCAATCATCTTGTGCGAGTTTTAATGCATAAGTTAAAACCTTTTACAATGTTCAAATGCACAAATACGTACAATACCATGACACAAAAAACCACATACGGCCGTTTCAAGGATTCTTGAATTCCCTTTCCCAGTGTGAAAAAAAAAAAAAATTAAAAGATTGAAATGGGGTCAAAGAATCCCTCGGTGATAGACCCGAGTACTGGCTATTTTTGTTATCCTCCCACCCTCATACTGAAGAAGGAGATCCAAGAATCCTTGAAACGGCCGTATGTAGTTTTCTGTGTCATGGTATTGTATGTGTTTGTGCATTTGGAGATTGTAAAAGGTTTTAGCTCATGTATTTTCTATTACTACTCAAACAAAAATATCCAAATTCTGCAAAAAAAAAAAAAAAAAAATGAAGAATACATAAATTTATTAAATGAAACCAGCTCTTAGCATCTTCATTAAGATTTTCACTGAAAAACTGCATGAACTTTGAAACATTATTTTCTGTTTAATGATTGATTTGATTAAGAGTGTCAGCAATAATCCAGATTATAAAACATGCAAAAAGGAGTTTTGAAAAAACAAAATACAGTAGAGCCTCTTTTATCCGAAATCCATTTTAAAGGCTTTTTTTTTTTTTTTTTTTTTTTTTTCTTTTTTTTACTATTTTATTCCTGGTGTTCAAAATCCATTTTGAAAGTTTCTTTTTTCTTTTAACTTTCATAGTACATATAAATACTTTTGATCCCTTTTCTTAAAGTTCCTTTGAATTTAACCTGAGCTCCGGTAAGCTGCGGAGTAGAACGAAGAAAATGATCAAATTAGCAATTCTGAAGCTTTTGAATGTTTTACAAAAGGTTTGGTATGGCTGGATCAGCAGAAAGACTGTGATACTGGTGAACTAATAATATTTAAAAATTCCGTGATAGAGGTTCAAAGCAAAGACAATCAAAACCGAAACAAACAAAACATTTTTTCAAGCACTTGTGATAGATGTAAAAGGGACTTAATTTCAAAATTAAAATAATTTATTCTTGTTTCGATTTTGCTATTGCTTTATTTTTATTCATCACTTGTTACCATAATAAGAAATATTGTATATATTTCTTATTCCTTCTTTAATCTTAAAATTGAAGCACGAAAGAGGGTCGGTCCCAATTACTTCGGATAATCGAGGTTCCCCCAGGTTTTAAACATGGGCAAAACTCTGATCATATATTATTTGTTTGTCAGGAAGAGACTAAAGTAAAAGTAAATAAATAATACAATCTATTCATATTTTATATGGTAGCAATGTAGCAAGAATAACTGTTCTACTCCCTTTGATTAAGCAAGGGAGTTTTTTAATGCATCCAACATCGGTGTCTGGAGTGGGCAATCATTTTTAGAGATTGTAAACGTTGTTCTGAAAATCTTAGAAAGAAACAAATTATTTAATGGAAAATGTTCAGAAACTTGCATTTGTACATAATTAAATCCTATGAAAATCCTTGTGATTGGTTAATTTTCGTAAATAATACTTAAATAGTAAATAAATAATGTAAAACCATTCGCTTTTATTTAAATATGATTCTGTTTCTAATTATTCTGAATATCTTTATAAGTTGACTCAAACTTAGATGTTGTATACAGTTTTTAATAAAATGTTTAAAAAGTTTCTTTTAGCCGAATACTTCGATATTTGGCATACCAAATAGTTTGATAATCGGCCAAACTGAATATTCGGTAACATGGCCGAATACCGAATAGATACCAAATATTCGGTGCATCCCTATTTGTAACATAAATATTTATTTGAATTCATTAATAAGGAAAACTAAGAACTAGAATAATTCATTATTTGGCTAAGAACTAGAATAATTCATTATTTGGCTGAGATAAATACAAAAGAACACAGAATATTTGCTAGATTCAACTCTATGGGTATGGTTATTTTCAAAGAATAACTAAATATGAGAAAAAAATTCTCTTATTTTCATTCTATTTAACATATTTATATAAAAATTGTAATGCACATAATTTTAAACTTCATAATATGCTATCAATATAAAACAGAATACTGAATTTCAAATCATATGGTGAAAGTTTTGTTTGTTTCATTTACTGCTTTTAGCAAATGTTGCAACTAACTTTAAGAAAGAGGAGGGGAAGGGGGGGGGGGGATCGGTACTTTTCGGTTAGCCGGGCGCCAGTGTTTTATATACATATTTATATACATACATATATGTAAATATACATATATTTGCGTATACAAATATTGTCTATATACACACATATATATATATTTATATATATGTATGTATATAAATATGTACATAAAACACCCGGCTAACCGAAAAGTACCGGGGAATCTAAATAAAAAATTGGATTTCATAAACGAAGTGCAAATTTAAGCGGCAAGTAAACATTAAGTTGATAACGTGGGTTTCATTGTCTAACGATTGCTATTATCATTTTTATATGAAAAATAAAGCATTACATATCAAAATTTGTAGTCAAAATAACAGAAAGAACATATGAAGACAAAAACATTAATGTTTACAATCATCAAAATGCCGAATGTGAAACATCGTGTATAGCTAACCCTAATCTTAAGACAACTTACAAATTGAAAGCAGACAACTTACAGAAGTGTGAAAGCAATAAAAATATGGGAAAAAATTTCTAAGCAATAAAGTTAATGAACTTACTTTCAAAATTTTCGATGAATTCTTCCAAATTCCACTGCCGAAGCTTTTCTTTAACGTAATCACCCATTTCGATACTTGATACTTAAGAACAACAACAAGAAAACAAAACAAATGTACGCTTCCGCTGTTTCCGCTTCTGCGATCACATTACGGCGGTTTTTAAATGTTCTTCCGCGAACACAATAAAAATGTAGTTCGCCACGTTTCATGTAATAAAATATTACTGAAAGGAGCGCTTCGTTCGAAATTATAACAAATGGAATAAAGTGAATAAATTCAACTATCTTGGTGAAATGTACTCCATTTAACGAATAAAAAGTAATTTTGTTTGAAACTGAGTATTGCTGGTATTTCAAAATTGAAAGCATTGGGTCGTCATATTTGAAACAAAAAGTTTCAAAACAAAATGAAAACATCGATTTACTCAGATTTGAAAGCGTCATTTTTCTCAGTGCAACTATTTCTTGAATACTATACAACTATTTCTTGAATATAAACAATAATACAATTAATAGAACAAACTTTTCGGACAAAAGGAAGTTTCTTAAAATGCCTTATGCAAAAGGTGTTCTATTTAGGTAGTTTCCGGATTTTTCAACTTTCGGTTCTGTTCATGTAAAATTCGCGAAATTTTCAGCTCGCGAAATCCCCGATATCTTCATTTTCGCGAAAATTACGGCTCGCGAAAATAAATGCTTTTACATTAGTTAATAATAATAATAATAATAATGATAATAATAAACTGTGTATGAATATTAATGGGTTTATAATGTATTTAATTTTATACAAAAAAGGTAAAACTCATATTAATGATATCATTGTATATTACTTTTCCATATTTGTATTAAAATATGGCTTAATTTTTTCACATCGAGTTCAAATATTTTGGTTTCTAACTTAAACTAAACCAGTTGCTTTATGATTCATTAAGGATCGAAGCCTGTACTAAACTTTTTTTCTTCACCGTGGACCCCGAGGTGATATACAGAATGAGCCCCGATCAGGTTGTCAGCCTAACGCGGGACCCTCAGTGTTTGTAAGCTTCGTGCACATTTTATTGATCCCGAAGAGATGGGAGGTTGAATAAATCTTGCTTAGCTTGGAATGGAACCAAACTCTGGATCTGCTGGGTGGTAATCAGACGTGCTGACTACTACGCCACTGAGGTTTAATATTTTGGTTTCGGATCGACGAAATTAATTTTTGCCGGGTTCTGGTCGAATTTAAGTAGAAATTTCGTGTATATCGGAAAAAATTTTGCTAATTTATTTAGAAGTACATGCCCACCACGCCTTTCTTAATTTTTTAGACCTAGATAATAGCCTCCCACACCCTATTTCATAGACTTCTGTTTCTTTAAGACCGGGGGAGAAGGGGGGGGGGGGCTGGATTGGTGACATTCAATATAAGAATATTCTCTTTTTATTTAACAGCATTATAAATTATAACCGACAAGTAGCAAGCTATTTCTACGTACATATAGCGCGTTCTGAAATAAAATATGTAACTTTTTTGCACACACACAAAAAATTTTTTTAAAGAAAATAATAATGCATAAGAATTTCATATTTGAAAAATGCTTCAAGCATTTCCTAAATGACGCAATTTTAATCAGGCGTGATTCTGTTTCGAATTTCAGAAAATTTAACGCATTCTGTTCCAAAAATTTTAAAAAATCGGTCATCTGTCCAAAAATTCTGAAAAAAAAAAATCACTGAAAAATATTGCGAATTTTGACAAACGGTTGCAATAAAAATCAACTTCGTCCGTTGTTCGTATAAAAAATCGCTAATTTCGCCAAAGGATAGCGGAAAAAGCGCGAATTTCATAAAATTACCAAGAAAAAACACGTATTTCGTCAAAGAGTCATTGAAAAAATTGAAATTTCGTCAAAAGATCGCGGAAATAACACAAATTTCGTCAAATGATCGAATAAATAACGCCAATTTCGTCAAATAAATGAAAAAAATATACGAGTTTCTTCAAAGGATAGCAGAAAAAAACGCGAATTTCGTAAAATTGTCACGGAAAAAACGCAAATTTCTTAGAAAGGTCATCGAAAAAATGCGAATATATTCGAAGGATCGCGAAAAAAATGCAATTTTGTCAAATGATCGCGGAAAAAACGTGAATTTCGTTTAATGAGTGCGGAAAAACGCGAATTTCTAAAACTATCTTGGGAAAAACGTGAATTTCGTTAAAGGACTATTGAAAAAACGCGAATTTATTCTAAGGATTGCGAAAAAAAAAATGCATATTTCGTCAAATGATCGCGGAAAAAAAAATACGGTTTTCGGCAAATGGCAGTTGAAAAAATGCGAATTTTCGTCAAAGGATTACAAGCTATTATTTATTGTTTCACTAATTGGTTTATTTCTATTAAATGCTTATTTTTAAAGGCATTCACATGATTTTTTATAGTAGCATCGTTCAGAACGGTGTCACATTTTAAAAAATACAGCATAAATGTGACTTATTCAATATAAAAATTTCATAAGTGTTGATACCACTATTTTCGAATAGTAATTTCAGAAAATTCTTGCTTAAGACATTTTTAAACTGTAGCATTCTCTACCGTTTTGCGTGCGTTGTTTTTTAGGGCGGGATGAGATAAATATTACTTATTTAATATTAAAAGTGTCATAAGTATTGATACCACTATTTTAGAATAGTAATTTCAGCAAATATTTGAAATTGATGTTTAAGACCGCCACTCCCTCGACAAATGTATCTACGGATAAGTTGTACAGACGAGTTTCGTTCAGATACACTTTGTTAAGAATAGAGTGCGCTCCCTGGTGGTGGAATGTGGAACTAACAGACCGCAATTTTATTTAACTTAGGAAATCCAACAAGGCGATCTGTTTAAACTTTAAGATAGTTTATAACACATAATAAAAAGTTTTTAAAAGAATGGCGTGAGAAATTTCGTGGAGTGTGTGTGTGGGGGGGGGGGGGGGGGGGGACGCAAATGTTTTTTTTTTTTTTTTTTTTACTTAACGTTTTTTACCATTTTATGACGGTTTATTGACGGAGTCCTGAGATAAATGCTACTTATTTAAAATAAAAATGTCAAAAGTTTAGTTAGCGCTATTTTCGAATAGTAATTTCAATAAATATCTCAAATTCTTGCTTAAGACCGCCACCCCTCGAGTAATTATATCTACTGATATATTGTTTAACGGAGTTTCGTTCAGATACAGTTTTGTTAAGAATAGAGTGCGCTCCCTGGTGTTGGAATGTGGAGCTAACAGAACGCGATTTTGTTAAAATTGGGAAACCTAACAACGCGATCTGTTTTAAATTTTAAGATAGTTTATAAAACATAATAAAAATTATAAAAAAGAATGACGCTTCACATTTCGGGGGGTGGGGAGGGGCACGAACAAAATTAGGAAATATAACAAGGCGATCTGTTTGAAACTTTTAAAATAGTTTAGGGAGGGTTTACCATAATTTAGAAGGGGTTAAATGGCGTTAAATGTCCTGGGCGTTTTGAAAGAAAGTGTTTTGAAAGGAAAATTAAACGAAACCCTCTGTGCGATTTGTGATCACGCTTACCGACTTGTTTTATACTGATCCCAATTGACAAAACAGCACAAACAAGTATACATTTCTCTCAAATAAAATTTAATTAACATGCGACTACTAAAAATAGAAATGAAAATAATTAAATGACCACGTATTAAAAATAGGAAATAGGGAAAATTGCATCAAAAAGTTGTATTTACACGTGAATCATGAAAAAATAAGAAACTTTGAAAATATTTTAGTTATTTTGCGAGAAACGCACTTAATGGGAAAAATTACGTCATATGTAAAATGCCGAAAGGATAAATATCGTCATATGTAAAATGCTTAAAATAATTTATTACGCTTGAAAAACTTTTCATGATTAAAATTTGGTCATATTTAAAAAGCTCAAATAATGATATTCCAAAACATTTTTAAATTGAAAATATTTTTTAAACGTGAATTTTAAAAGAGAAAAAAAACTGTATAATAATGTACATGTGAAATACATTTAATGGCGACAATTACGTCATATTTTAAAACTATTCATTTAAAACGATTTTCTTATGGGAATCACTTGGTGTAAAAAAAAAAAAAAAAAAAAAAAAAAAATGTTGCTAGCAAATTTTTTTGTATATTTCATTCCTTGATGCAGCCTAGAAACATTTAAATTTATGCCCAAAATATTTTCGATTTATTTTGTACGAATTCTTATTCGATATAAATACATATCAGAAAAGTCGTATATATGCCTTTGAGGCATTGCGAGTTGCTTGGCGAAACGTTTACTGATTGTACTTCATACGTTTTCAGTATTTTTAACTTTTTATAAATTTTACTTTTTAACTGCAATCAAGTCTGTCTTATTTATTTATTTTATTTAGTCTTTTAAAAGTTTCAAATTCAGACGTTAAATGTATGTAAATTGTAAACTCGTATATACTTATTAATAAAAATAAACAGTACTTTTCCATTATGGGGATCCTTGGTCTTTTTTAAAAAGCTTGGCGTAATTCGGGCTCAGAAAATGAGATTTGTTGCCAAATGATATAAAGAAGCTATTAAAAAAAAACTAATGAACTTTTATACTTTATATATGAATTTATTTATATATAGGGTGATCATGAATTCATGGTACAAACTTTAAGGGCAGGTACAGGTCACTGTAACAATAATATATTGTATAGCAATCTATGGGCTCAAATAGCGCGTTGACGCGGAAACACCAGGGTGTCCAGTTTGCCACCATTTCTCTATTTCGCCAAGGCCCCTATAGTGAAAAAGTACCAAATAAAGAAATTAAATTTTAAAAAATAACATGAAAATATGTATGATGGTTCAATAAAATATAAAAAAGATTTTATGCATAAGCTATACCTGTTCCTGAAAATATCGGAAACTAAATCAAAAGATAAAATATAAGCGTAAAATTTATTAAAAAAAAATGTTTTCAATACCGTAGTTCTGAATGCTATTCCTAAGAAGACGGTGTTTTTTAAACTCGATATCAAAGGATGAACATTGTCTATACACAAAGGCATCATTATAAAAGTGCTAGAGACATCAGAATTTTCAACCTTACCCTTTTGTGCAAGCTGATTTTAAAATGTGTAATTGATCTTAATTATCAATCCCAAAAATAGCCGCCAGCTGTCGTGATAGCGATGGATGAGGCCATGGTAAAAGAAAAATACACTATTCAAACGGAAAAGCGTGGCAACCCGATTGCAGAAGATAATCGCCATTCGTAATAATATCATTCAATTTTCCGTAACCTGCTAATATTTGTAAAATAGAGCACATTACCATGTTTTTAAAAGCTTCAAAGTCTGAACGGGGGTTGGCGAGCACAGCTCGCAGGGGCTGAGCCCTATAGTACAGGTAAAATTTCACCCAAAATATATATCCAGTCTTCTTTAACCCTTTAATCCCCGCTGCCGTGATATTCATGGGCTGTGTTTTTTATTCATATTGATTGATTCCCAACAGTTTTGTAAAATAGTGTAACTGGCCTTATTATGGTATCATTTTACCTGTCATTAAATAACATGAACATTTCTTTTTCAAAAAAATGGTGCCATTAAGCAATTTCAATTTTTAAACCGTAATTTAATGCGACTGTTAAGGGGTTAAAAGAATCGTTAATTGTGTGTTTTGTAAAATTGGATTTTCTGTAGAAATTGAATGGGCCGGATCGGACTTGATTTAATTAATTTTGTCACGGGTCGCGTCTGTCCCGGGCCGAACTTTTAATTTTTACACTGGGCCGAGATCAGGCTGGAAATTCCTGCCGGTGCAGAACTCTAGTGGCCAATCCTGCACGAACTCTGAATCCCCTTTGTTCTGACGTAAAAATGACGTATGGGGACATATATCATGGGGTCGTAAATCAGGAATTCTTGAGAAAATAAAATGCTCTAGCACTGGATTTATGGAGACCGGCTAACTGCGCCTATGCCGACCCTTCTTTGCCTCCCCCTGTATGAACTGCGCTCGGTGTCAGGGGGAACGGATATCATTGTCACCCCCGTCTCTTATACTTATGGGCAGGAAGTGAGAACTTTTTTTGTTAGAAAGACACTTTTCTGTTGGCGTTAATTCGCTAAATTGGGCGCTTTATCGATAATTTAGGCTATCAATAACGTTTTTTTTTTTTTTAAACTCACAACATTTTTATACACATATATTTTATATATGTATATAATAAAAAATTTTGTTAATAATTATTAAAGCACAGAAAAGTAGACAATATAAACATGTATATCCGTTAATTTTAAAACGCATAAATTGTAAAAAAAAAAAAAAAAAAAAAAAAAAAAAAAAAAAAAAAAAAAAAAAAGGAAATAAATAAAAGTATGATGATAAAAAAAATCCACATATAAATGTATATTTACACAAGAAATCTAAACATTGGGGAATTTTTAAAAACTACTTTAGGAGAGAAAATTTTATGAAGAAATAACACTTGTTACCTAATAATGCTATCCCCCCCCCCCCCAACCGAAACATATTATTTTTCGTTTAGAAATTTTTTTTTTTAAATATTTGACATAGAATAATTATGATGGAAACAAATATTTTCGTCAGGTTTAAACTAATTTCTCGTTGACTGTGCCTTTGGTTGTTTCATTCTAAGATTCTTCAAGAATCTCAAACTAATGAAATATTAACATTTATATACAGATATTTCGTATTTCAATTAATATTCTAAAAATAATTTCACCTTAAAATTATTCTCTGTATTAATTTGAAAGAAAGGTGTCCGGGGGGAAAAGAAAACATTCTAAATAGAAGGATATTCTTGCTGCTGAAATATTCCTATGAACGCTAATTAGTACTTCTTTTATTGCCCTTAGTATTATTATTTCTACTATTATTATTATTAACTTGTTTGGAACTATGGTATTTAAATATTGATCTATTATTTTCCTTCAAAACTTTTTTTTTTTTTTTCAAATTCTAAAGTAAATTTTAAAATTCCAAAGCGGTTGTACGATGTTTTATAACTGAAACCTAAATAGTATGCGTTTCGTGATAAAATTTAATTTTTACTGAATATATAATTCTTATAATCACGCACGATTCTCTTTGCTCATGCTTATAAATTAATAATAATAAGAAGAAGGGCATTAAATTCTCATGAATTCAAAACTAGAATTGCATTATGATTTAAAAAACATGCATCCAAAAAGGGATAAAGAAACTTAATTTCTTAAGTGTACCGCAACACAAAATTTTATGACACATTGTCTGATTCATTTTTATGCTTCAAGGAATAAAATTAACATTTTTAATTGAATAGCGTTTTCCATTTTCAGATAAATAAATTACTTATAGAGTTATAAGCCATTCTTGTTACGTGATGATAAGTTTTTCTTCTTTCTCGCACTGCTGTGTCGTGAATTTGGTTCAAATCGCCAACTTTTAGAGTATTTTCTGTAAAATCCCCTGCTTTGACCATAAAATGGAAAAGTCATCCGATTACTTAGTTTCTGAATAACACCTAATTTTATGTGTTTTCGAGCAAAAGTGAATTAAAAAATGTGCCAGAAAATAACTTCTTTGAATTTAAAGGCAGCCTTAAGACTGTTTTCAAATCCAAACTCATTACTTTCCAGAATTTATATTTGTTTGTACTTGCATGAGAGTGACAGATGCTGATTTAAAAACTATGAAATCGAATGGTTTTTCCAAATTTCATTAAAGGCAATCTCTCACAAAATGCTGTTAAAAGCATTTAGCATTAGAAATAAATTTCCATAATGCATTCTAAACTGAATTTCTAGACGTGACAGTCCGGTAAAATTTTCATCAAACAACAATCGCTTATAATTCAGCATTTAATTCAGTTATCAAAAAATGAAAGATTTTTAGATTCTAAATCAATTCAATAGTCATGCCTGCAAGTGACATGCTTTTACGTTTAAAAATGAGTTTGTAAGTTAGAATTTTGAGGGTAACTCTTACAACACCCTTACATCTTAAAAAAAAAAAACTTTCATACGCATAAGATTATGATTTTTTAATATCGTATTAAATTGACGTATCTTCTCCAAATATTAAGGTTTTATTTATCTATAAATATAAAATACCCTTTTAAATAATAGATGACTTCCTATTAAAAAAAAAAAAATACATTTTTAATAATAGACTATAGTTGACTTTATGATTTTGATCCACAAAATATTTTTAAATAAAATTTTTGCTGACTTTTAAAAGCCAATTTTTAAGTGTAACTGATGGGTTAGTTATTTGACATCTGAAAGAGAATATAAATGCATGAATGGATGAAAATTATGTTGTGATAGAAAAATTTAACATATTAATGATTTTTAAAATAATCCTAAATTAGAACCTTCTCCATTCTGCTTCATTTAAAAAATAATAATACTACAACTTATAGGAATAATCTTGTTAATTTAAACATGCTACTGACAGGAAAAAAATTGAGGAAAAAATTTGTGAAAATCAATGAGCTTTTGAATATAAAATATTAAAAATCGTGACAAATAGTATATAAGAGTATCATCTCTATTTGTTGCCCAATGACTAATTTCCTAAACCATTAGCTTTAGAAAAATAGTTTCAATAGCAAACATGTTTTAAAGTTGTTCTTCATCCTATTAAATCAGTTTATATAAAAAAAAAGCATTATTTTTAAAAGTTATAGAAATTTATTTTTTTACGGGATTCAAGTATTATATTTAGTAAAACTTTCTTCGTGTACTAATAAGTAAAACAATAAAAGTTTCATTTTTGTACAAATAAAACTTACCGAGTTATGACAACTTGAATTTTATGAATTTTCAGCATTTTTTGTCATTAAAAACGGAAAAACGCTTATCGAAATGTTAAAAGTCAAAATAAAAATGTTCTTAAAAATGGTGTTTTTTAAAATATATATAACATTAGATATTTCTTGGAATACCTTGAAAGAGCTAACAAAATTTGAGGCGGCAGTTTGCACCGGGCCCATTTAAATCGGATGTCCCCCTTCTTTTGTAGTAAATATTAGTAAGTATCCTCTACTTTAGGGATTATTGTTCCTTTTAATATTTTATTTGTATTTATTACATTGAATATTTTATAAGATGCAATGCAATGCTGGATGAATGCAGACCACGTGCTAAGTATTGTGATTATTGTCGCCAAGATTTATCATGGCTGGATCTGCATCCAGAAGGCTTTTTGGAAAAAAAAAACTCTTTAAGGCAACCCTCAATACAATGATGGATTGCTGATCTCACCCCTTCGAGCGCAGTTCATTCAGAAGGGGACGAAGCTCTAAGCGCAATTCATGATCTCCTCCTACCGTAGGCGCAATTGATGTACACCCGGATTTATGCCCCCTGATTTAAGTCCCCATCTACTCTGACGTCACCAAAATGACGTATGGGGTTACATATCATGGGGATGTTAATCAGGATTTCGTCGAAAGTAAAACACTCCAGCACTGTATTTGTGCCCCCATTTTTTGTGATGTCAAAATGACGTAGGGGGCATAAATCATGGGGACATTAATCAGGCTCTCAATGAAAGGAAAATTCTCCATTACTGGATTTGTGTCCCCTTCTGATATGGGGGCATATATCATAGGGGTGTTAATCAGGATTTCGTCAAAAGTGAAATGCTCGAACACTGGATTTGTGCCCCCATTTTTTGTGACGTCAAAATAATGACGTATGGGGGCTTAAATCATGGGGACATTAATCAGGCTCTCAACGAAAGGAAATTTCTCTAGCATTGGATTTGTGTCCCTTTCAGATATGGGGGCATATATCATGGGGACATTAATCAGGATTTCGTGAAAAGTGAAATGATCCAGCACTGTATTTATATCCCCATTTCTTGTGACGTCAAAATGACGTATGGGGGCACAAATCATGGGGACATTAATCAGGCGCCTCCTCTAGTATGATCATCCGAACACACTCCAATGGGCTTCTGTCTCTGGGGAAATTGGAAAATTAAGGTATAACGTCGTATCTTCTGAGTGTGTTTTACATGAAAAATGTCATTAAACGCAAGATTGATTAAACATAATCGTTATACCATGATTTATTGTTCTACAATTTCTCACATATATTTCATCGTCTGTGAAGAACTCCACTTGAAAATTTTGTAATTTGGAATCTGAATAAAATGTTTTGTTTTTTGTCGCCTGTCTAGTCTCATGTATTGTTCTAACTCTTTTCTTTGGTTTTAAAAAGCCTTCTTTAGTGCTACATACAAGTAAGATTTCAACGCTATTTATGTTTTTGCGATGAAAGAAAATGGTTGTTGTCATTTAACATTTTCAAACTTTTGCCATTATAACCGCAACTGTGTGAGCTTTATTGTTGTTTTACATCTCATTTTCGAAAGCATACTTTGAAATACCTGCATCTTAAATTGCTTTCCAACTTTTTACCGATCGCTGGAGCCTATGGGTATTTTTTCTTATGACGATCTTGTTATCGTAGGCGTATCACCTTAGTATGTGCCAGCATCTTAGGCTTTGGCATTAGTGCTGCTAGGTATTCCGATTTATGAGTGGTGTCCCGATTTTGGGGATTCCAAGACTGGTCCCGCGGAACCACTTCGAGGGGCGCCAAATGTCCCGATTTTTCATGATGCACAAATTCTTTTAAATTTCGTTTAGTACCATGTAATTCATTAGTCAGAATCAAGGAAATTGCTAGAGAACGAAACGAAATTCCGGTTTGAAGAGGTTTCAGATTTAGTAGTTAGAATTGTATCGTATTTCTTCTATGGAAATTTATAAAATTTTTATGTGTAAGACAGGATTCCATTCTAAACTGCTTCCATTTTCACGGGTTTACTGAACCATGTACATTAAAGCCTGTAAAAACAGAATCGATAGGAACCGAAAAATATCCCTTAGAAGGTAAATTTATACGGTATTCCTTCCTGTGCGAACATATTTTTTTTCGTTAAAGACAGATTCTGCTTACAAAGGTTTTCTTGTTTTAAATTTCACCTGAGGGCAAATCCATGAAAAGGACAAAATATCCTGCATTTGGCACTGACATAAATCAGTTGTTAAAATATAAACTATACATTAAAAATAAAACCCCCTAGATATCTAGTTTAGCATAGATCTTATAATTTGAAGATGGAATAACGTTGTTAAAACAGCAGCAATTATAGAAAAGCTCTCACACCCGTTGCATTCACAGGTTTTACTGCATAAGATTATTGTGTTTAATTAGAGCAGTAAAATATACTAAGATAGAATATCAAGTCAACGGAGAAAGATCAAAGTAAATTTCTGTCTCAGCAAGTACAATTGCGTGGTATTCCTTCCGTAGGGACCATGAATTATTTACTTTTAAAACAGAACTCCGTTATAGACAGATTCCGTTTTCAAGGGATTTTCTGTACTTTATGTCCCGATTTAGAAGGCAATATTCCGTTTTTTTTTTGCCTGCCTGCTTGTCTGTCCCACTTTTTGTGACAGTGGACCTGGCAACAATATTCAGAATTCACCTTGTATCTAAGGCTGATTCTTTTAAAATCTGTCGAATCTTTATTTATATGAAAATATATATTAATATTGTAAGAATTTTTTTACATAGAGATCTGACCACTCTCAAAAAAGATGTGGCAACCCTAAAAAATCGAGGCCACGATCCACCTTTGCTGTATTCCGGCAGGTATTCTGGCACACTAAGGTTCTTCTACTGATAGTCTATCATCTTCTTGACTTTAATACATTTTGAATAAAGAAAAAATCTTTTGCAATTCTTTTTAGCTATACACCAAGTTGGAAATTTAAGTGCAAATATCAGACAACTATCAAGAAATTCTTTCAAAGTTTGCAGAACCAGTGATAGCGTAGAAATGACATTATTTTGACGTATTTTCATGTTTGGAGGAGTATTTGTGACTACAAATACAGTAAAACACGCAGACGCGGAAACCGTGTATAACGGAAACCTGTCTGAAGAGGAAATTTTCATGATCTGTCTATAATTAGTAATAATAGCAATAACAGTATAATAGTAACAATGTGAACAAGCTGTAGGAATCAATAAGATTGTCAAGATCAATATATATTAGTACAGTCAAATCTTATTAATCTTGAATTCATTAAGCCGGACTTCGCTCAATCCGGGCAATTTTTTAATGCAAATAAATAAATAAATAATAAAGCATAAAGAAATGCGAGTAAAAAAATTAAAACATAATCTTTAAAACATTTGAGACACTTTTTCGAACTCCCTCTGAAATATTTGTTCAAGAAATTAACTCGAGAAGTAGGCAGCAAGAAGAGTAGTAGTTTCTTCAAATCACTCTGTATGTCAAATGTGTTCAATATACCTATATTTTGAGTAACATAACTTAGATAGCAGGATGTACATAACATGTAAGATATATATAATTACCTTTCTATAAATTAATTTGACTTTTACATTGTTTCAAATGTATAAGAAGCGGTTTTTTTTTGTTGTTGTTGTTGTGGTACAGAGTGTTTATTTGTAATTTTGCTCATTGTATTGATCACTTTTCTTAATTCGGACTATCATTAATTTAGACAGCATGTACCCCAATTAGTCCGGATTAATGAGGCTTTGCTGTATTTGTAATTAGAAAACTATGTAACTGATTCTAAATTATTTTTATAATCAGAAAGGTTTGAACTCGCTTTAAACTTATGTAATCAAGGTCTTTAAACATTAAAACTTAAGGAGCTATTAAAACTAAAGGGCGGTTCCTGCACTACTTTTTTGGAACCGCCCTTGCTATCTTAGAAGACGTTCTATTTTTATTTTTTTCGGTTTTTTAGCGATTTAGTCTTAGCAAGTCTTACTATATTAAAATAATCTCACATTCCACATTCCTATAAAACCCAATGAATTCGAAAGATATGTGCTACCTATAGTGCAAGGTTTCTCGAGGTGGTAATCCTCTTGGGCATAAGCGACGAGTCTGTGTCAACAAACGAACATAGACACGACGAAATTAAATACATCAGCGAAAAGGTTTTTGATTGTTGGTTTGTTTTCCTTGTAAGAAACTGAATTTAACTTTTTATCGTTGAACTTAGGATATAATTGTAAGTATTTTTCGATTGGTACCCTAAAATTGTTGGCAACTTTCTAGAACTACTGATGATGCTACCCCTTGTCGGACTATCGGTAGCCTGGTTTGGGTCCTAGTTTGTAAATTAATTTCTACTTGAATAAGTTTTTCTTTCTGTGCGTGTGTATGTGTGTAGGTGTTTGTAAAAGATAGGTTCCTTCCTCTTCTGGCTGGACTGGGTTTCTGCCTGCGAGCCCTTGCGTGTCAGGGAGACCACTGGGTGGAGTGTAAATAAGTCTAAGCTGGATCTCTGATCAGGCGATCTTGATCCACTCAGGCCATCAACTCATTGACTGTTTTAAAAACAGAATATAACAACAAAGTAGATGTTGAAGATGTACTTCAGAAAATTAAAACAGAAAATTTCACCCCCTGATCGCCGAGCAAAACGGCAAAATTGTAATTTTTTTTATATGTAATTTATTAAAAATGGTAAAAAAAACATGTTTTTTTCCAATATCATGTAACATTTTTTATTACGTATAGGCATATTAGCCTTGAGAGTATTAATCATAACTTAATTTTTCAAAACTGATTTTTATCTGCATAATTATACTAATTTAAATAACGCTTGCTTATGTTGCAGAGAAACCTGCAGCGCAGCGTAGTGAACGGATATATTAGTTCGCGGCGGCGAGAAGATTAAGAACTCTACAAGCAGGACTCCAACGGGTCCGCTTTGGAATACAAATAATTCCTAAGAATAATTTTCATAGTAGGTTTTTACAACATTTGCAAGAGAAATAATCTTTCGTATACGTTTGTACTATATTTGCAGGAAAAATCTTAAAAAAAAAAAAAAATGAAAAAAAAAATCTGTGGAAAAAGTGTTTCTAAAAAAAAAAAAGACCGAGTAGGATCCATGCACAAATGTAAATAAACGCACCCGTCGCACAAAAAAGTAAAGCTATCGCTAAAGCTTATACTATATGCAAAATAAAAGCATGTTTATTTGTATTCATTTGCTGTTTTCTGTATTTCTATTTCCTTATTCATAACTCTCACAAGTTAAAACAAGTTGGAAATTGCTCGTCAAACGTGGCAAGTGAGGTGCGTTCGTACTATAACTAATTTTATAAATTTTTTTTGCACCGCATATTGTACTGACTGTATATTTTAGTGCACTTCATAAGTGCATATCCATTTTACTCTGTTCGAAAGGCTGTAACATCTTTAAAATGCACTTGAAATACTTTTCCCATTGGCCTTAATGGAACGGAAAACTTTTGACTGTCCCTGTAATTAAACTATACATCCAATTTTCATAAAATTTTAAATGACTCGACGTAAAATTTCAGACCATTCGGAAGGCTGTATATCATTAAAATGCACTTGCAATAATCTTTTCCCATTGGTAGTCATGTAACGGAAAACTTTTGACTGTCCCTGTAATTAAACTATACACCCGATTTTCATAAAATTTGAAATGACTCGAGAAAATTTTGCAACAATTATATACTTAAAATTTCAGACTATTCGATTCGGTAGTTTTTGCTCTGTTATATGCGGACGGACAGACAGAAGGACAGAGGGACGGACTGAACGACGACTGTAGGTGCTACGTATTTATATATTTACGAACGCATTTAAAAAAGGGGGGGTGGTTGGAGGATGAGTATGCCAGATAAATGTAAATTCTTCAAGGAGGAAACTATAAAAGTTTGAGAACCTTTCCTTTAGCGAATCATTTATTACTCCGGAATACTTTTACTGATCATTCCCGTTAGCGGATGCTGCTATGCAGAGTGCATTAGCACTAAATTCTCCTCTCAAGTAGTGAAAACAGGTACGTAACAGAGAGTGTGAGAGTGAACGGAGCATCCTAAACATCCCGTGGCATGCGTCTGCAGCAGTGCGTATCCACTGATCCTCCCTTTTCACCTGTGACGCTACACAGCAAAAAAAGATTGACCCTGCGTATATAAGATGCATGCGGGCCGGAAGAGCGCCTTTGCTTAGCTGTGGTATCTCGCTGAAAGTGTGCTATACACCTATCTATGGGATTGGAAAACGGATTGTAACGACCAATGGATCGAACTGTCAGGATCGCACTACTCCTGGCTATTATACTGAGTCTTTTCAAATCTCAAACTGAAGGTGAGTACCCCCCTCATTTAATTTTTTTTCTACACTTCCGCATTTGAACCTCCAATACAAATCTATTGAAACAAAGAAATTCTTCATTACTTGAAATATTTTGTATGTCATGCAATGTTAACATAAGATTTTAATTAATTAATTAGACTTCTTAGTAGAAATTTGCATTTGTTGGTTATTAAATTATTAATTAATTAATATGTTATTAAATTATTTATTTTATTCATTTATTATTAAATTATTAAATTATTAATTTTAATTATTTATTCTTAAATTATCAATTAATTTATTTATTATTAAATTATCAATTTATTTATTATTAAATTATTTATTTATTATTAATTAATTTATTATTTAAAAAAATTACGATATTTTATTTATTTACTATTAAAATATTTATTTTATTTTATTTATTTATTATTAAAACTAGGGGATCGTACCCGGGCTTCCCGGGTTAAAGAATATAGGTGAAAACATTTTTTTTAATTGAAAACTAATAATTTTTTTTTTATAATGCAATAAATTTTTTAGATTGCCCACTTACATTAAAAAAGCATTTTTCATATGGAAAATACGAATTATACAATCAAATAAATTTTTGAAATTTATCAAAAGCGATATTTTCTTATTAGCCGCATGCTAAGAGTTATTTGACCAAGATTTTGCTACTTATGGCATCCTTTTATATTCTGATAATTTCAGAGCTTATACATGTCTGTTAAATTTGTGCTTTATTTATATTATTTTATCTATTTATTCATAGGGAATTTTTTTTTTAAATGGATATTAGCCGTAAGAAAATGATGAACTCTTTATTTTGTTTAAGGGCAAACAGATTAATCTTTCGTAATCGAGCTCAGCGGGATATAGATAAATTAAAAAAATATTTCATGCTTTAAAATTGTTTTTAAAACCATAGACAATCAGTAAACTGAGATGAACTTTGAAAACAAATTCCATTTGAAAAAAAAAAAAAAAAATCCTATTTGGTGATCTAAAAATTTAAATTGTACGATTACAAATATGTTAATTTGTGTTTTTACAATATTATTCTTTTATTTCTTTATAAAAGAAGTATTAATTTCGTTAATTTGTCTTTCACAAATATGTTAGATTGGTGTTTTTTTTTTATATTATTCTTTTATTTGTTTATAAAGGAAGTATTAATTTCGTTATGCAAAAATAGTCAGAAACAAATGCTGAAAAATGTTTGTTGCTTTATGCGCAAAATGTTCATTATTATTATGCATTGAAACCGGCACTTGATAAGATAAATTAAAAAAAAAACTGAGGCTCTTTCTGCTCTCAACTGAGGCTCTTATGCTTGGTATTCCGGAATGAAAAACAGCAATTTTCACCTTCTCAAAATTTGCATACGCACTTCTCCTATCCATATTCATCATTTTTTTAAATTGTATTTTGTTTCATCATTTAAAAATCATTTTAACTCGAAACTTGAAGTCACGATTGTCAGCAACATCTTTTATGTGAACTCATACACCCTTTACTTGAGATTCTAATCTCAATTCCGGAGAGTACAAATTTCCGCAATTTATGTTTTTTAGATGCATTTGTGTTAAAATGTTTAGTTTTATCTAAGAAAATGATCGTTTTCTTTTAAATATGACTTCATTTTCACAATTAAATAAGCATTTCGCCTAGTGTATGAAACTTAGTATCAGTACACATACAGAAGGAAAAACAATATAGAAAATTTATGAGGAAAAATGTGTGTTTTTAAAAGCAGTATGTCATTTTCCGTTATTATTCCCCTAATATAATATTCTGCACCTAAAGGGATTTTGCGACACTAAACCCTATACAACAATTTTTATCAACAATTTTGAATTTTTAACAGAAAATAGCATGAATAAAGATTAAAATACCTTATCATTTCTCTCTTGTCTGCAATAATGAAAGCTATCTAATTTTTACCATTTTGAAGAAATTTCATAAAATGCTTTTAAAATTAAATTATTAAAGTGAGGCAATTAAAAAAAAAACAGATAGTGCGATCACATCTACAAATGAAGAGCTTTCAGTTAAAAAAAAAAAAAATTAGTAAAATTGGTTCAACAGAAAGATCAGGGCAGATGACTAAAAAACACACTTGTGTTTTAAATATATAGATTATATAAAATTAGGAAAAATTAAATTAACCACATTATGCTATTTTGATAAAATTATAGTAGAATGTCCTTAAGAATGAATAGCATTAAAATTTCATTATTCGAGAGAATTTTGGACAAAAACTTCAGAAACATGATATTATTTTAAACCACGAATTATTTGTTTGCTTACGTCTAACTCGGCGAAGCAAATCCATCCAGGCGAGAATCATCAATTTCTGTAATATAAATCGCTATTATTTGCATGTCACCTCTCTTCTATAAAGACACTCTAAATTTTTGTAAAATATTGCGTTTTATCAGTATGTGATTTCGATTAAATTATTATCAAAAGTGAAGCATTTTCACCTGTGAAGAATTTCAAAGTAGCTGGGCTGTGAAAATGACGTAGTTCTACAAAACGTAATTTAGGTTTAAGAATTAAAATACATGCTTTTTTTTTATAAAATGACGTCATTTGCATCCGCTAAAGCAAACCACTTTTACAATCCAGACTTAAACTTCATCTATAGAATAACAGACAATATTCTTGATATAGCCCATATTTTAATTTCAACTTTTTTTTTCAGTTTTTATGAAAGAATGGCAACAAAAAGATACAGTATCTCCTATTTTCGACTATTTCTCGTTTACTTTCAATCACTTTCAATAGAAATGGGGTACTTTTGTCGCCACGATAAGAAAAATGGTATTAAAAACTACAAAAAAAAAATTAATATCTCAAAAATAAATTGAGATACAGCTTTCAAACAAATTGCATTTAAAAGAGCATTTTTTGCTTTATACGACGGTGTAAAAATTTAATGTGCTATGTTTAGAAGTTTAAAAATTTGCAGTAGCGAAAATTGAGAAACTAAAATTCTATTTCAAATTTCAAAGTGTTACCATTCGCAAAATGACGTATGTGTTACGCACAGATATGTTTGTCCTTTATAATATAGATATTTATTTTGTTTTATTTATTTATTATAAAATTATTGATTAATTAATTTTTAATTAAACCATTTATTTTATTTATTTATCTCTTTATTATTAAATTTAATTCTTATTGACGGCAGTTCCATGGAATTATCCTTTATACAGATCATTCTATTTATAGCTTAATAAGCCTAGATACTAAACAAGCATTTAGCTCGGATTTTCAAAATTAGGCACTCAAACCTGTTTAATCAATAACAAAACTTATTAACGCATTAATACATTTTTTATTTTATTTATTTATTTATTTATTTATTTATTTATTTATTTATTTATTTATTTATTTATTTATTGGTATTAACTGTATTCGACATTTTTTTTTTTCGGCAACATGAAATTAACTATGGTAACAGCGAATATCACGTTACGATTTTTATGTACTGTTTAGCTCATATCAGAGGAAGGTTGAATAAATGGTAAGGAACGTAAATATTTATACTGCATTCATTTCATGTACTAGGTGTCATTAAAAGAATTATGTTGTAAAAAAAGAACAATCGAACTCTAACGTGTAAAGTTACAGTCGCGAAAATTCGGAAAATTTAAATATTTCTAACTGTCAGGATCGCACCTTGGTATACAGAGTCCTTTCTGATATCAAACTGTATATAAACTAGATATCAACCCTCGTATATCTATTAGCCCCCGATATGCTATTTCTTTCGGCCAGCAATTAAGTGTCGTCTCTAAACAATAACGTTCAGTTGTATAAACCAGCCGTAAAACAAAGCAGATGTATCATTGTACGGTTAAATACTCTACTGCAATTTTTTTAACTTCTAAGCATCGCACATTTCAATTTTTATCCCTTCGTATTGGGAAAAAAAATGTACTTTTAAATGCAATTTGTTTGGAATAAAAGTAAATTATGTCCTTTAATCAGATATTTAAAAAATACAATATGCAGAATTAATATTTATAGGGGGCTTCAAACTGTTAAACATTTGTCGAGCTAAAAACTGGTATGACAGCTTACGCACGGGATTACAAAATAAATTTTGCTTCTAGAGTAAAAATATTTGTGCCTAATTATGCTTCAGATTATAATAATTACAATGAATCTAAATAAATTTGCATTTAAAACATTTTTATATTTTTAACACAAACTTGTATTTAGCTGATACAAAATTTTGAAAATTTCAACGGTATAACCACCTAAAAAAATATTTTTTTTAAATATAAAAAGGAAATTTTAGGTTCAGTTTAGGAAAATTAGCGTGAAATATAACATATCTTTTAAAAATTTCATGACGAAATATTGAGAAGTTTTTTGATATTTTGCGCGTTATGACAAAAACGTCATTTTGAGAAAAATGTCTTCAAAGTTTCGTAAACTCCGTTTTAGCTCTGCGTGGATATAATCCTAAAAGCCGTAACTTCTGTTCTAATGGGAATTTCAAAGAAAAATTATATTAAAATGTGCAGAAAAGATAGGAGTTTAACATATCAAAAAATTAAAATTTTGAAAATTTAAGAGTCCTCAGACCCCTTAACATTCAAATAAGAATACATCAAGTTAAGGGACGGGGGCATTAAAAAATTACGATCCATTACGATCCATTAAAGATCAGGGTCTACAGTGCCCAACCCCTTTTTTTTACTTACCCATCATACGTAGTATAGGGTAAGTCTTGTAATCTTTTTAAAAATCGAAAAAAAAAAAAAATTGACGGATTTACACGTTTCAGACACTGGAGATTCCGAAAAACATATTTTTAGAAAAAAAAAAATTGTCCGTCCGTCTGTATGTGTGTGTGTCTGTAAACGCTCTATCTCCCGAACAAATTGAGATAGAAACTTAAAATTCGATGTGTACTTAAGGGGTAATAATGGAAAGAAGCCTATTGAATATCGGTAACCTCGATTAACCGGAACTATTTTTTTCGGACTCTTGAAATATTCGTTCTGATAAAAGGTACACAAAAATTTTCGAAATTGTTTATTTGAAGGAGTGAATATAAAAGACAATAAAAAAAACAAATTTTGCATCATGAATGAACTTGATAGGATAATTAGTTGCCGAGATATTTGTAATCCTATTTTTCAACTCTACGATTTTTCATGACCCTGTATTTCATTCAAATTTCAATTCAAAGATATATTTTAATTGGAAATGAGACGCTTAATCCGACGCAGTGAACTGTTAGTTAATAGGATTATAATGTTTCGAGTTATAAGGATGTTTCTTTTACGCAATTCGTTACTACTCGATTATCCCGCCAACCAAAAAACTATTGCCAAACTATAAGATTAAATGCCAATAATGACTTATCGTAAATGTCAAGCATTTAATGCTTCTCCATACCTATAAGGGGGTTTACCATAGGGGGAACCCTGTTCTGTCGCCAAATACCGCCAAGTTTGTTGCCAACCTGGCGGTATATCGCCAAATTTGGCGGCCAAAATGAGTCGCCAAAAGTGACGCCAAATTGGTGGTATCTCTAATATTTCGCCAAATTCCCATAGACTTCCATTGTAAACCAATAGCGTTTACTTGCTTACAGAAAATCAACAAATTGAGATATTTTAATGCAACAAAAAGTAATATTAGCTTAAGGGGTTATATTAATTATATTTAAGGAAGTCCAAATAAATTAAATTATGAATAAAAGTAACATGGTACAATGCTTAGCAAATATCACATGTTTTATTTTCATATTTTATATTATCTATATCCATGATGGGTAAGTACTACGGTGGCCTCCAACGACTAGTCTTGATCATGAGATGCTATACAACATACGTCCCGGTCAGGTGTTCAGCCTAACGCAGAACCCTCAGTGTTTAGTTCCAAAACAAGCTTGGTACTCATTTTGTCGACCCCGAAGGGATGAAAAGCTGAGTGAACTTTTGCTATGGAATATTAGCCGGAAACAAAAGTTGAACGGTTTTAATTGTTTTAAGTGTTTTAATCTCCCGTAATAGGACTGCATGCGATAGAGATACTTAAAAAAAATCATGCTTAAAATCATTTTAAAAACCATAAAAAATAAGTACATTTAGGTACTGTTTTTAAAGAAATTGTATTTGAAATACATTTTCCTTTCTTTCCGACGAAGTAAATATTGAAATTGTGCTATGTTTAAAAATTAAAAAATTACGATAAAACTAAATTGATTGTGTAAATCGTTACCACCATCGATTTTGACGTCAATGTTACTCACGGGCAAATTTCTGCTTTATAATGTAGATTGAAAATATGTCAATTTTTTTTAGTCTACAGCACATATCCATGGTCCAGTTTTGCAATTAATTTATCACAAACCACACATAATCATATGTCATTAATAATGAGTTTACTTACATGAAAGGTTTATTCATTTTCACTTGTTTCATCTGCCGTAATACATACGTATTTTTTAATCATTTTTAGCACTTTCCAACAAAGTTGAAAAGTGTTTATGATTTCGGTTTGTCTGGCCGTCTGTTCGCGCTCTAACTCTCGTAAATGTACTCGGATTGCCCTGAAACTTTTGGATGTTATTAAGGTTCACCATAGCGATCCCTATATCAAATGAAGTTTGTAGCATGTTTAGTTCATTTACAGGAACAGTCAAAAGTATTTCCTTACATTACGGCCAATTGGAAAAAATCGTTTCAAATGATTTTTAATGATGTTACACGCTTTCAAACATAATAAAATTTATATGCATTTACCAAGTGCACTAAAATATGCATTCTATAGAATATTCGGTGAAATGAATACTTATTATTCAGTTACAGGGCGACGCAAAAGAATTCCGTTACATAATGATATAGGGGGATGGGAGGATTGTTTGCGGCGTATTTTAATTATATTAAACTATTTCATATTCAATGAAATTGATATACGTCGCTGAGGTTTACTGCAAGTATTTCAGGTATAATACGTAGTGAATAGCATTTACAGGGACACGCAAAATATTTCAGATTATATTGTGTCCGAACTGTACATAAACGATGATTGCTGGAAATGCATTTTTAATCATTATATGTTTATATGTGCTTTTATGTTTCACTATATTTATGCATACTATATGGTGTGTGTAAATGCTATAGTTCATATACAGGGCTGCACAAAAGAATTCGTAAGTGTTACTGAGTATGAGCGTAAATGGCTTAAAGGTGGTTTTTAAATGAGTTATGCATTTTTACGCTGAACTGCACTTAGTTTACTAAGAAATGTTTGTAGAATATAGATAAAACGATATGCAGGGTCACGCAAAGAATTGTATACATAACCGTCTATAGAAGATGGAAATTTCATTTCAGTAGTTTTAAGAGTTTTTAGTTTAAATTAAATTTTAGCTAAATAGCGACGTGTAATTAAGGTACTAGGTAAATTAAAGTATTCAAGTATGTTTCCATCTATTAATATAAATTGCTGAAAGAAAAATTTCAGTCTGTCATGCGTTTCCTTGCTAAGCTAAATTTTCCCATTATTTAGTACATATATCAACCTACAGATTAAATACAGCGCTGTTCAAAATAATTGGAATACATATTTAATATGGATGATAACTTCTGAAATCAATTTTTGAAATGTTTTATGCGTTTTCTAAAATGTTTACTTAGTTATCTTATTTACCTTATTTCCTTAAATGAAGAAGTTTTGTTAAAGCATTCAGGAAGTGTTGGAAAGTGTTTCATAATCTATGCTTAAAGCATGATTTTTCTTTCTTTTTTATTCAACTTTTAATTAACGTACAGTTAAAAATTTAGCTCTCTCTTTTCTATGATTTTCACAGATTTTTCTCGTAATCTCAGAATAGTTGCAGTTACTATATATGTTTAGTTTTTACAGATTTTTCTCGTAATCTCAGAATAGTTGCAGTTACTATATATGTTTAGTTTTTACAGATTTTTCTCGTAATCTCAAAATAGTTGCGGTTTCTATGTTTAGCAGATTTATACCTTCAAATAAATTCACATTAACATTTTATAAATATTCAATCTTCTATTTAATCTCATCAAAACTTCATTCCGAAATGTAGTTAATAGTGGGATCACGTATTCTTCTAATTTTTTTTTTGTTGTTGTTGTTGTTAATTTATTATATACTAGACAACCTAAATGCTTTTCGTTTTCAGAGAAAGTAATAATTGTCTTTTTAATTATTTTATAACTAGCTAACACACCTGGAGTTGCCCGATCCCGTCAAACAAAATCCCCGTGAAACGGGAAAAAACGCTAAACATCGCATTGGAAATTACATTAAAACTGCTAAAAATTCAGAAATAGCGAAGGACAAAATTTACTATATAGGGCTAAAAGTTTGAAATCAAATTATCTTACCAATGCCGAAAAAACCGCCACAGAACGCGAAAAAACTCTAAAAACCACATGAAAAATTTCGATAAAAATTCAAAAAATGCTATACAAATTCCAAATAAACTTTATTTAAAAGAGGACAACATTTACTACGGTGGGTTAAAAGATTGAAATCCTAGATTAATGTTTAACACAATTGTTCAGTTGGAAAATAAATCATAACAGTTGTAAATTTCCAAGTGGTGAAAAAATTCCGGACCAGGATTCGAACCAGCGATGTCTTGGCTGAAGCCGCCAATACTCTACCAACTGAGCCATCGCGGACGAATCGAGATGACTAATTCACCCAAGAAACTTTTAACGATCACAGCATCTGTCTGCAGTCCCAAAAAATAACCTTCGATATATTCTGTTGAGCTGATTTAGATATCAGACCCGATGCTGCGATCGTTAAAGGTTAGCTGGGTGAATTCGTCCGGGATGGCTCGGTAGAGCATTGGCGGCTTCAGCCAAGACATCCCTGGTTCGAATCAAAATTTTATGTTAAAATAAAAGGTTTTAAATTATTCAATATTTAAATTTTTAAAATGATGAATAAGTGTCATATTTTAAAATGTCTCATGCGCATTTCTTTTGCATAAAATTTGACGATATTTATTTATGAGATACATATTATATATTACAATCAACGTTGGCATGAATTCCAAAAATCCATTGAATGTATAATCAGAAAAAATATATTTTTATAATTATGCTTAATTTTTTCTAAAAAATAGCTATATATTTTTATATGCATATACATTTCAATAATACAATACCCCTGAAATGAAACTTTTTATGCTAACCTTAGTTTAGTATTGTACAGAGGATATACGGCATAAATTTCAAAAGAATTTTATAATTAGGAATGCGCATGGTACGTTTCAAAAGTTAAGAACGTGCGAAGTTTTCAATTTTCAGATATCAGCATTTTAAATAAATAAATTAAAAAAAAATTAAAAAAACCTGTATAAATATATATAGTGTTTACAAATATGAAAGCTTATATCTCTGCAAAACCGTGCCAGGATAGAAAAAATCTTTTTTTCATCAGATCAATTTAAGCATCTAGTTCGATAAATCTCCAAAATAAAAAAAAAAATCGATTTTTTAGTCGAATTTTGTGATTCTGAAAGTCAACTGTCCCCTTAATGACAGAAATGTTTGATTAAATAAAGCGAAGATTACTAGTGAAGAAAATGGTAGATAGTTTGGAAAAAGATATTCTCTAATTTGACAACACGGAATGAAACGAGGTATGTACTTTTTTGAGGATAAATTTCATCAACAAGCACACCGACAGCACAGGACAAAACAACAATTATCACCAATTATCAGGAACCATTATGGATGATTACATTACATTTTTAAAAATCGTAGTATTAATATGATTTCTCGAAGGCACCCTAAAATGCCGAAATTCCTGTCGTCCGGACTACACGTACACATTAAACGTTCACGTTACGTGGCGAAAAATTGACATATTTTGGAATTTATTTTTTTAGGAAGACAGTAAAATTAATTGAAAACCTAATATTTCCACGTTGTTTTTCATATCTTCAAGTATTCAAAAATATATTTTGTTGTTAAATTTGGTCACATATTACGTCGGAAACCTGCAGCCACGTTGAAACTGTACCAAAATATCCGGGCTCGATGGGAAGCATCCTAACTTCCTGTAAAAACAAAAAGTATTAAAATCTCATTTTCTCCTTGCTAAATAAAGTTGTAGCTAAGTGCCTTCGGCTCAAATTTTTGAATTTTTGAAAAAAAAAAATCATTTTTCGTTCAAAATTTTGACTTTTAAACTTTTTGGAAAGATATAAAAAAAATAAAATTTTCAAAAAATGGCTCGGTGGCTTTTAGAAAATTTAATTATGTGTAGATGAACACAAAATTTTATCCAAAAATGTTACAAGTTGTTCGAGTTATCATGCTGCCCATGTTAAAAAATCTAGTTTCCAGAAAATCGTGTTTAAAGTTTTAGGATTCAAAAAATTTTGATCGCGCGCTCGGTCACATTTTTTGCTCATGTCTTTCTTAATAATTGAGATATCGCTTTAAATCTTTTTGCCCATAATTATACACACGATAAGGATTTAATTTCCGTCAAAAACAAAAAATCGATTTTTTGAAAGTTGAGAACGTATGTAATGGGAACCTAGGAAGTCATCATACGCTGTATTGAATCATCATTCATTTTGAGCAACTATCACAATGTCACTTAAGTCCAACTTTAGGCAAAGGGGGCGGAGAAGCAAACATTTCAGGGTAGGGGTTGAGGAGATTTGAAATGATTTATAAATTATATTAATTGCAGCTGAGGAAATTTTAAGAGAAAGGTGACTTAAATGAAACTTCTAATAACTGGTATTTGCAAAAACATAAAAGATTTTTCTCATCTGCCATCCGACGAAGCATGTACTGATTTGGCGATCATGATGAAGTTTTGTTAAATTCCCCGACTTTTCCAGATTTTGGATAAAATTTTGAAATTCCCTGAATTTCCCCTGACTTATTAGGCCATTTTCCGAATTCCCTGACTTTTCCTGGTTCTCCAGATTTTCCAGGTGGCGTAGCAACCCTGTCACATGTTTTAGAGGCCCAAACTACCTGCTAAAATGTCTCTGCATATGTATGTTTCTTATAACGGCCGCCACGCGCTATAGAATACTCCTCCAACATAAATTTTCTTTCTCTTTTTGCGAATTCCCATTCAATTTTGTAATTAAAATTTTTAAAGCTTTTCGAAATTAGCCATTAACCCTTATCTATTGACGGTACTTATAAGTACCATTAAAATAACTTGTTATAAAATGCATTTACTACATCGATTAGTTGTAATACAGTTTAGAATGAGTTATAGATGCATTACTTTATCTTGTTCCAAAAGCATTATTGGTTACACAAAACAAAAATATTTTTAAAAAGATGATCTCTTTGCCTGTGCACCTTTTCAGATTTCTTGGCGTTGGGGGAGGAGGGGATTTTTCAATTCAAAAATATTTCTATTGTAAGAACATTATATTTGTACATGTCCTAATTCTACAAAATACTAAGAAAATATGTAAAATAAAAGATTTGAGTGGGGTTATAAGTATTACGCAAAATCCTTATAAATTCAAATTTAATCAGTCCTTCTAAAATCCTTCTAAAATTTATTAAATGATTATGCAAATCTTCTAATGTAGTTTAAACAAATCACGAAAAATACTTTAGAAGATAAAATTTTCATGAATTCATAATCCAGTACATAAAGTGTTAAATGCATAGCGTAACTCACGAGTTACATGACCTTCTTTTGCCATTTGGCGCTTTCTATTGATCTTTTGGTGAACTATTATGTGTTACTTACGGGTGATAACATGCATTTAAGTTCTGTGACGTCTGTTTTTGTTCTGATTTGTTTTCACGGTGAGGTTATAACATATTTTGTTGATACTGCTTGCAATGTGCTCGACTGGCGTTTTTTCTCTATCTTTATAAGGTAGTCATTATTAATTCTGCAAACTTTTAAAAACATTAAAAATATTATTATATCGTTGAATAGTTGCTAATGTGCAGTGTAAACACTTTAAAGTAAGTATATAATTTTAAATTATCATTTGAGCAATTTTTGTTATGTAACTTAGTAGTGACATTATGGCATTATGTCCAACAGAAACATAAATAATTTTTTTCACGATTTTCGTAGTGAATAACTATCAAAAACAGACGCAAATATAATGTTTTCCGAACAAAATAAAAGATCATGCATTAAAGGGTTAAAAAAAAAAGTATCTTGAAATTTTCACTTGCCGGCCTGGATCCAGTCCAGGCCCATATTGCCCATGCCTAAACCTGTTCCATATTTATGATCGTGTACTTAAGAGCTTACACTGGTCACGCGAAGACACTCACAAGCTTATGATAAACCAATGGCAGCGTTCTTTTCATATTTCCTTTTTTTCAATATTTTTCAATATTTTTACTTTTGCCTATGATATCTGAGATAGTCGTATAGCTTGTTGTATCTTTCTACTTTTCCAATTCGTATTTTAATTTTATTCTGAGAAATCTTTCAATTACCTAACCACGTGTCTTTGTATACTTTTTCGACTTTTTTTTTTCTTTAATGTTTTCAATTTTGGAAAGAAATTGCAACCAAAATTAAAATACATAGATACTGGGTTGGATATTGACCTTATATATACTATGAGAAAAAGTAAGAAAAAATCATTTAAAAATATTGAAACACAAACGAGAAAAGAATGCAACCATTGGTCTAACATTAGCTTGAGAGTGTCTTTCGCGTACTAAACTACTAATGTAGACTCAATTTAGCGACTTCTGTTTGGCATACGGAACTTTACTTATACAAAATTTAAAAGAAAAAGATTACTTATCATACCATAATATTTCTTTAAGAAAAATCATTTATTAAATGGCTTCGGTGATTGTTTTCGGAGTAAGTATGTTTTTTAGTAAATCCCCCCCCCCCCCCCAAAAAAAAAAAGAAAAGAAAAGAAAGAACACTCCATACATTTTAATCTCCAAGTTGTCATAAAAATAAAAAAATGGAAAAAGACTTCAGACTAGAAGAAACTAGTCCTTTTTTAAAATTTATGTTAGGGATCAACCTTCTTAATGAAAATGTACCAAACTCTGAAGTTTTCGATATGATCATATAATTTTGACATAATATGCATTTGGATACCATACGGAAGGTCATTCGGTCAAGTAGTTACGAAATTAAGAAAGAGCGAAACATATAGTAATGCGGGTAGTTTTTTAGCATCTTCAGGGACGATTTTTTTATGGTGAGAAAAAAAATGACTTTTTTAGCGATTTATTCGTTTAATGTTAATAGGAATTCCAAAAGAAAAAAGAAGAAAAAAATAAATAAATAAAAAGAAAAAAAAAGAAAAATGATAAAAATTCTCCCCCCTCACCCCCCCGCAATATATATATATATATATATATATATATACAGGTGGTAGGTTATGTTTAATTAATGGTTATATATATATATATAATAAATTTGAAATCACAAATATATGAAGAAATTGATAAAGTTCTAAAGATGATTTAGAAATGAACATATGAAACCAGTATGTAAAATAAGAAACTATGAATGACTCACAGAATCTTCAGAGGAGCCTGTGAGTTCATTCATAGAAGATGCGTTATTTCATCCAATTTTGTCGGCATTAAGCCTAAAATGACAAAATTTAGCTCCTTATAACGCAAACATTACAGAAAATAGATTGGATCTGGAATAATAAATTGGAACTGGATTAATAACAATAATGTTTAGAGTTGTCATCTTAAGTCCAAAAAAAATAAATAAATAAAAGGAATGAAAATGATTGAAGAAATCAAGAAAATATTTAGATTAACTTTTAGTTAAACTAGAATGAAAAAATAGGAATAAACTTAATAAGTACTGGGTGAATACGAAATAAAATAAAGAAAAGGAATAAATTAATACAAATAAATGAAAAAAATAAAAAAATAAAGAATTATATAAAAATAAATAAAAATAAACAAAAGGGCAATTGATTAAATTAATGATTTAAAGACAAAAAATTATAATATAAAAAATGAGAATATAAATAGCATTTAAAAAGATGAGGAATATTTGAGATAGTAAAATTTAGCCTTGTATCTTTTTATGCGTTAGAATTTGCCGGTGTGCAGATTGTATTTCTTTTTTTAATTTGGTTAATTTTTCGAGGTTTTATTTCTATTTTAAATTCAAATTTTCAGCATTTCTAGAGATATTTTTTACAGATTTTAGAAAATTGTATTAATTTAAACTGTTGCCAACAGTATAAACAGCGGAAACAATAATGTTTGCTTCAAAAAAAAAAAAAAAAAATTATACGTGTAATAAATTAAAAATTTATTTACACGTGACTATTATTAACAGAAAAAAACATTGGAATTAGAATTAAATAATTATGTACAAAAAGCAAGAACTCATTGAAAATTACGTCATAAAAACTATAATTACACGTGAATTTTGAAAGAAAAAATATATTGTAAAATAATAAATTTATTAACATGCGTTAGAAGTCTTAAATAGGAGAAATTACGTCATATTTACGTCACATTACAGTTGTTACATAAAACGAACACAAAATAATATTGCAAAACGGTTTAAATTTAGAAATTGCGCTAGACATTTATTTGATATTTTGAGCGGATACTTTTCAACTATTTTTCTTAGGAAAGCGCAATTAATATTTCATTTCTAACACAAGCATTTTCACGTGAATATTAAAAAGAGAAATAATAGTTTGGTCAAAATTACGTCAGATTAAAAACGATTAATTTAAAATGTCTTATTTAAAAGAACTTTCTTTTCGCTTTGTTAAAAAATACCAGGAGACAAAGACTCTGTTTACTTAATTCCTTTTATATTAGCTTATTTTGAAATGTTGTTACACGTGTCTACGCCATCAAGTTATTTTTATTTCGACGTTTTGCTTGTATTTTTATTAATGTTGTACTAATTTATTTGTTCTTTAAAATTTTATTATTTATTATTTATTAAACTTTATTATTTGTTCTTTCGTTATTTAAAATAAAAATTACATCAATTTGTATAATTTGGCGAGTGGTTTGGCGATTTATATAATTTGGCGAAATTAGTCGACGGGATAATTAAGTAGTACCGCAGCGGATTTGGCGTTAAAATTTCCCCAATCAAAGAGAAATGAATAGAATTCCGTTTATAGGGAGATCGCCACTGTTTTTTAAATTATAATTCAATCTTTCCAAATCTTTTTAAAGCCGATCACATTAGCGTGCATTTAGAGTTTGCGGTGTCTGGACGGGGGTTGGCGAGCGTAGCTCGTAGGGGGCCGAGCCCCCTAGTTATGTAAATAAATGTGAAAATTTAAAAAGCAATGAGGAATATTGAGATAGTAAAATATATCCTTAAATGATGATGCAATATGTGAAATTTTATTATGTTAAATGCATGATACCCCATATTTTTTTTAAATTATATGTCCATACAATATATAAGCATATATACATACACTTATACACGCTCACACACATAAAAACATATAAGGTACTTTTTTTAGCATTCCCGACCTCAACCCTCCATATATATATATATATATATATATACATATTCATACAGGGTGTCCAGCGAATAAGACCCTGATTTCAAAATTAAATATCTCAAAAACAAACATTAATAGAATTATGCGGTAAACGGTTTGTTTAGTAGCTAAGCTGTAAAAATGCTGTACAGAAGTTTCAAAAATTAGTTACAAAAACCGCTAACAGATGGCGCAGTAATCGCAATGCCTATAAATTGTTTTTGAAGTCGAGAGCCCTAGCGTCTCATTCCTAGATGACTTCCTATGTAAGAACGAAAATTGGGAAAGACCTCTTTTTCGTTGGGATGATGGGCAGAAGGTTTAGGTATCTGGTCACAGAATTATTGCATCAGTTTCAATTTTAGAGAATTTCAATTAATAGAATTTTCAATAAAAAGTTTAGCAATCATTATATAAGAACTTAAAAAATATTTTATTTGGGTAATGTGCAGAAGCGGAGCCATGTGTTGACAGAATTGAGATTTGTTTCAAATTTTGTTATAAGCTACTTCGGTCCGGTTACCAATATCTCTGTGGTATGTCTTTTCTCTCCTAATTGGTAGATCGTGGAATTGAATCCAAGTAGAGGAGGACTTGAAAAAAAAATGGAAATCTTTACTTTTTAATATTTATTTAAACTGTGAAAAAAGTTTGAATAAAAAATCTAAAGTTTCTGGTTTTAAAATTTAATTAAGTTAAAGAAACCCCTTTTTAAAAAATCATTGAGCATTTATAATAATGATTCATAAATCATTTTTTTTATTGTACAGAATAGTTTGAATGAAAAAATACAAAGTTTCTATTTTTAAAAAATTAATTAAGTTAAAAAATAATTTTAATTTTAAAAACTCGTTTCCATTTTTTTTTTTATCATTGAGCACAGAAATATGGTACAGTTTCTAGCGATAGAATCTGAAGTGTTCGAAAGGAATGCAGCATCCAAAATACTTTTGCGTTGACGTTGATGATATGACTTATCATCAATTCCTTTTAAAAAATAAATAATTTAATGCATAATTTCTGTCTCTAAAACTTTGTTTACAAAGAAAAGAAATATATGTGTTGTGCTAAAACCAAAGTATTATGCCGTGATTTAAAAAAAAAAATTAAAAGTGAAAAATTACTTTTTTATTTATAATAATTCAGGTATAAACAATAATACCAAAATATTATGCCGTGATTGAAAATATAAAAAATAAATAAAAAGTACAAAATTATTTTTCTAAATATATGCATTTTGATTTAAATAATTATATGGCATTAAAGATTGGATTTAATAAAATATTTAAAAAATTTTTATAATGACTTCTAAACTTTTTATTGAAAATTCTATTAATAGAAATTTTCTAAAATTAAATCTGATGCAATAATTCTGTGACCAGATGTCTCCACTTCTGCACATCACCCCCAATGAAAAAATGGACTTTCCCAATATTCGTTTTTACGTAGGGAGCCATCTAGGAATGAGACGCCATTGCTCTGGACTTCGAATCAGTTTACAAGTATTGCGATTACAGCGCCATCTGTTAACGGTTTTTGCAACTAAATTTTGAAACTTCTGTATAACATTTTTACAGCTTAGCTAATAAACAAACCGTTTACCGCATAATTCTATTGATCTTTGCTTTTGAGATATATAATTTCGAAATCAGGGTATTATTCGCTGGACACCCTGTATATATATATATATATATGTATGTATAATGTCCACATTTGTGGCCGCTAAGCGTTAATGGTAATTTATGAGTGAAATGATTTCTTATGAAATAAAAAGCTAACAGTAAATTTCTTTCTTACATTTCTACAAATTATTAAAACTTTATAAATTGAACATATCTTATATTAATTTTGTTAAATATTAATGATTTGTTCAAATAATCCAGAAACACTAACTGCCGAAAAATTCCTCACACTTTTTTTTATATCTCTAACTGTACATCTAATTGTGCCAAACCATAAACTTTTTACTTATCTTGTTGAGCGATTCTGTAGTGAATAAATTATCAAATTTTTGTTCTTTTTATTATTGATAGTAGTTATAATTATAAAAAACTAAACGTCCACATGTGTGGCCAAGGGGGTGAAGAGGTTAGAGATATCTCAAAAACTACTTGGTGAATTAGTTGTAACTTTGAATTCTCATGCTTGAAGCTTCCAAAAATCCAATTCTATTAAAAAATTTATTGGCTACAACTCATACTTTTTCCAAAATAAATTATTATTTTAATTATAACTTTTTTCTATCTTTACAAGAAGAAAGTATTGAATTCGTGAAAACTTTTGACTTCCAGTTTTCAATGGATTTATACGTTTTAGAAGGTCCTGAATACGATTTGATGGTTTTTGGAAAATGTCTATCTGTCACTCTGTCAATGATTCTGTATGTATGTGACAAAAATTTTGTGGGCGTTCTATCTCAAGAACCAATGGACGGAATTTCACAAAACTTTAGTTTCAGTTATACCTTGAAATAAACTGGTGCTGATTACTTTTTGGTATAAATCGCCCAACAGGTGGCGCTGTTATGCTGCTTTTTTTCACGATTTCCGCAATAGCTATATCTCAAGAACTAATGCACGGATTTTCATAAAACTTCAGATTTAGTTAGTCCTTGATATAATTTGGCACTGATTACTTTTTGGTAAAAATCGCTCAACAGATGGCACAGTTATATGTATTTTTCACGATTTCCGCAATAGTTGTATCTAAAGAACTAATGCACGAATTTTCATCAAACTTCAGATTCAGTTAGTCCCTGATATAAATTAGCGATGTTCAGTTTTTGGTGTAAATCGTCCAACAGGTGGAGTTGCTATACAGAATTTTTTACGATTTCCACAATAGCTCTATCTCAAAAATTAATCCACGGATTTTCTTCAAACTTCAGATTCAGTTAGAAGTTGACATAAATTGCTGATGACTAGATTTTGGTGTAAATCACCTAACCGGTGGCGCTGATATGCTGCATTTTTCAGGAAGTATTAACATGTAGGAAATAGAAGAAAGTTTTGGGATTGCCACATCCGACTACTTTTTAAATTATGAATTGAAACCCATAAAATTTTTAACAGAAATTGATTTCTAAAAGCCTCAAATATGGGAATAAAAAAATACAGATCATTCAACCAATTAGCTCTTGAGTTACACTCAAAACATTACCTGCGCTGCAATCTGTTTTGCAATGGTTACAAATGAATTTAACATTGGGAGTTCCAAACTTTAAATCTTGATAACTCCTAAACTACTTCACCGTAAGGTCTACCACTGATCTATGCTAAGGAAATAATATATAAAAAATTATGTACAGTTATCCGCTGAACATAAAATTTATATCAATTATGTAGTATTTATATTAATTGTAATTGTTATAAAGTATAGTTTTTAATACCAATTTTAGTTTTTAATACCGAACAAGGACGTTGTTGTGCTTTTTTTTTTTTTTTAATCCAACTCCATGTTCAGTTCAAGGAAGTGCATTGTACTACCTATTTCTAATCGTTGGTGTGCAATTGAGCTGTCTGCTTGAAAATGTAAATATCATTCCGGCATAGATTTTTAAAGTTACTCGTTGAAAAGTAGAAGCACAAGAATATACAATGCAAATTCTCATGCTTTAGAGAATATACAATGTATATTTTAGTATATGTATTTTTAGTTTAAATGCAGTTGCTCAGATCACAAATTAGACAGGTTGCTGAATTTTATGAGCCAAACTTGACTCTTTGTTATGAAAATTCTAAATGAAAATCAAATATATGTGTATGATTTACGAGTAGTAAACTGTTCAAGCGTGAGCTCTTTTCAGACAATGTTTCCCTGATCTACTATTTGTTTGTTTTGTTTATGCTCCACACAACACTATAGAGTTGGAACAAGTGTGCTGATGGTGCGACGTAGCGGCAAACCAAAAAAGCATTTCATTAACGCCGTAAATTATTACTACTCATGCATTAGCGATTGATGGTAACACAAAAGAATCTTTTAGCGTGTTACGCTGAGCACCATAACTAGGGAATAATAATAGGGGTAGGTTAGGGACGCAAGTTTCAAACGAATCAATTGAGGATGCTTTTAGTGAATACTGCTCTATTTTAGAGGTAGATATTTGAAGTCTTGCCTAAGGTAAGGGAACAAAGACGCTGCCTTTTAAACATTCTATATTATTTAATTAAAATCATGAAATGGTACAGATATTAACCCATTACTCGCTGGTGTTGCGTTCACGCAACGGTCAAAATAATTCCTCATGCTTAAATTAATTTCTTTGCTACCACTATTTTAGATTTAAAAAAAATTCCTTATTTATTGGCAGAAACTTCGCTGTTTTAATAAAGCGAAAATAACTTTTCTGAATTAGTGGTGGCAAAGGACTTTCAACAATAAATTTGTAAATTCTTACTTTATAGTTTTGGTGGTTAATGGGTTAATAAAAGTCAAAATATTACTCGATTTTTTTTTTTTTTTCAAATTTCAAATTATATAATTAATGATGACTAAAATAAAACGCCCTTTTTCCAAAAGAGCATGTTCCTGGGAGCACATCATTCTATTCTCTCCCATCTTCGTACACTGCTAGCTAGCGAGCCCCGGTGGCATTTTCCCTGGGCCCCTATTTCTGAAAGTTGATTCTTGATCTCAATTACAGAATTTATATGAAGATGAATACTTGAATCTCTCCCACAATTTTCAACGCCTTCACGACAAACATCGCGTACGCAAATTTTATTCTTTTACCACCAGTAATTCTAAATAGAAATTTAATCGCAAAAGTTCTGTGGTTAAATAAATGAAATTTACTATTCAAAATTACTGATAGTAGAAATTAACGATTGTGCGAATTTTATACTCCAGATATACGCGGCGCTCGACGCGAAGGGCTTAATTGTTACGCTACTAATTGCTGACCCTTGCTTTAGAGAAAGCACGGGCAAAACAAACCTACGGACTAATAGAAAAATAATAATCGGTGAAGTTCAAGTGTTACTGGAGCACAAAGGGCTGCGTACAGTAAATTTATTAATTAGCAACTGCAATATTACAAAAAAGTGTTGCTAAAAGAATGATGAGACTTTATAAAACACTTGGAATTATTCTATGAATTATTTTCCAATAACTGCCTTCAATAATTGAATTCAATTGGAAAGAAAAAAATTTTGACTATTTATCAGTACGATTTGCCTTGCCTTGTACAAAGACCTTGTACAAAGTTTAAACTTGGCATTGTGCCAAGAAACTAGGTTGCAGAGTTGCAATGCCGCCTTCGTCCACATCGCATTTTTCTAGAGGGGTTTTTAATTAATATCTCGTCTAATTACCGACAAATGTTTTCAAAAATCATTATTATCAGTCCTTAGATGATTCCTCGTCGATTGGTATCTCGAGTGCCATCAACTCTCCCACTGAGCTTCCGCAAAGTAAAGTGTGTGTGTGTGTAACGGGAAAATGTCATTTTCTCAAAAAATATTTGACATAGGATAATCGCTTTACTTTCCCTCCAAGGTTTAAATAAACTCCTTGTACTCCTAATTTTTTCATGATTTTAATTTGAGCAGGTTCGGAAATAGGGCGATGGACACGATATCTCTGAAAATATACCTAAAATTAAAACAAATATGATTTTGAGTTCGTGTTACGAGATCGTTCGAATCATACCCCACACGAAATACAATCTTTTTTTCAAGTAAATTAATTAGCCCTCCTAAATACTTCCTAAAAATATTTGTGAATGGCTAATAACCTATATATATGCTGCTCAATAGCCCTTATAACTCTGCAAAGTTTGAACTTTCCTCGTTTCATAGTTTTCGAGAAAAACAGCTATGACGGGACGGACAGACAGACACACGAGTGATCTTATATTGGTTCCGTCTTTAATTTCTACTTTCTTCTGTCTTTACAAGAAGAAAATATTGGATTCGTGAAAAATTTCGACTTCCGGTTTTCGATGGATTTATACGTTTTACAAGGTCCTGAACACGATTTGATGGTTTTTAAAAAATGTCTGTCTGTCACTCTAGCTGTGAGTCTGAGCGTCTGAGATCTCAAGAACAAATACACGGAATTCTACAACACTTTAGATTCAGTTAGACCTTGATATAGACTGGTACTAATTAGTTTTTTGGTGTATATCGCCCAACAGGTGGCACTGCTGGGCTGCATTTTGTACGATTTCCGCAATAGCTCTATCTCAAGAACTAATGCATGGATTTTCATCAAACTTCATATTCGGTTAGACGATGACGTAAGCTGTTACTGATTAGGTTTTGGTATATATCTCCCAACAGGTGGCACTGCTATGCTGCATTTTTCTTGATTTTCGCAAAAGCTATATCTCAAAAACTGATGCACGCAATTGAATAAAACTTAATATTGTGTTACATTTTCACACAAATAGATCCTTATTAGACTCGGGTGTATATTGAACAACAGATGTTGATTTTATACTCTTTGGGTTGGAAATTTTGGTTGTGGCCATCTAGGACGGTGGGTTCCGAAATTCAATGACTTGTTTGAAACAATGCGATACTTATATCTCCTTGTTAAATGCATCCAATTCAGCGAACCTATAGGGGAGATTAGGGACGGTTGACCCACTTTTTACAAAACGATTTTTACTTTTTTAAATATTGAACGTAGAATAAAGTTTTATATATCAGTTTATTCGTTATACAATCAGTTATCAAAATAAAATTGCTACATAAGTGTAACATATAAGAAATTGGAAAAATTATTGATTTTAATAATGAAAAAATAATGGGTAAAGGCTCCCCACATATGGGAGGGTTGACCCACTTTGTTTTACATTGCAATATTTGTGAAGAGAAATAAAATCAGTTTTAAAAAAGCAAAATAACTTTATGCTACATGCTTTAATTATTATAAATATATATATATATATATTTAAATATGATGCCTAAACAAACCTGTTGAGACGCAATCGCAAGTCAGAGGAAACAAATTTTGTTTTAACCAGGATTTTGTCTGAGCAGGTATAATTGTACAGCAGGGAAAATGAAATTTTAACATTTAAGGTAGTATTCTGTTAGAGACAGGTTCCGTTTTCATAGTGTTTCGTGTTATTATGTCCGTATTTAGGAGCCACTGTCCCGCTTTTTTTTTGTCTCCCTGTCCTATTTTTTGTGACACTCGACCTAACAACTCTAGCTGTCACATAATTTGGTTTCATCTCACTGTATTCACCCTGGTGAAATTTGTCTACATACCTTCCTAAAGTTTTTAGATCGATACTGTGTTCTTTTGCAACTGCATGAGCATTTAACTTTTCATTAACACGATTTAAAGCTTTAAGGAGCAAAGTACTTTCAGTACTAAAATGCAAAAATAAATGACTGGCACAGGAATTTACGAACAAATTTATTTGGAAATGAGAAAAAGGCAATATTTCACATACATATTCAATGGAAAATATTTTAGCAAAATTCTGGTGCCACTGTGACGTTTCGGAATTAAGATTAAGTGGTTTTATAAACATATCACTGCCCCTGAAAGGGTTAAGATTGCTACTTTCATCCTTTCTAGTCTTTTCCACTGTTTCTATTTACCTATTGTAAGTAATATTTAAATGGCAAAAAGTTCCTATCAACTTTCCCGATTTCTAGCAATTTTTCACAACTTTGTCACAGTTTTAAACATTTTATTTTCCATCACGCCATTTTACTATAGCTTTACAGAATAAATTTTTTCATTCTTTTATATATATAACCATTAACTTTTCATTATGCACAGTCTATAATAAAAAGATTTCCAAAATCACTTAACTGAGGGAGCCTTGATCATCTGGTCAACCCTTCTTGACATTGACTGAATCAAGCCTTCCTGCATAGACCTTTTCTAAAGAATAGCACATTGTTATAAGTCTAACTTACTGTACAATTTTTATACCTGGAATGAAAGCTCTATATTTCTGCATTACTTTAAACCCACTTACTTAAATTTCTATGATGTAATTTATCTGAAAAAAGCTTACAAAATATTTCTAAAAAACACAACTTTCAGGTTGAAAACCCTCACAATTTATTTTTTCCACACCTATTTCGATTATCTCTATGAAACAAAGACTGTTCTTTGTGCATTCCAATAGCTTTGGTTGACACCTATTGATAAAACTCTGAAATTCTTTTAAATATGAAAATTGATGGGTGAGTCAAGCCTCCCGTATGGTCAATCGTCCCTAGTCTCCCCTATAGCTTTAGAAGCCTCATGATGGGCATAGATTGTCATTTAATTTTGGCACTCTGATAGCCAGGGTTGAATTCAGGGAATGGCCTGGGGGGGGGGGCATCCCCCCCGAAGCAACGAAATGTCGCCCCCGGAAAAATTGAGATTTTGCGTTTTCAATGGTCAAAATGGGCAATCCCCCCCCGGAACTCTATAATGCCCCCCCGCCTGGAATCACAGAAGTCCCTCCCGGAGAAAAACGTCTGAATTCAACACTGCTGATAGCGAATTTTGAATTATTAACATGTATGAGATAGAAGGAAGTTTTGGAATTAGCACGTCCTAGTTACTAGTTATGTATGGAAACCTAAAAACTGAAACCGTAAATGTTTTTCATTCTGCTTATAAAGTGTTAAATTATTTTGTTTCAAGGTTTTTTTTTGGGGGGGGGGGGGACAGCCCCCTCTTCATGGAACTATTTATTGTCAATAATGTGATGCGGTTTATTAATTCCTAAATGAAACAAAAAAAATATCAATAGAAAATAAAAAAAAAATCTGTAACCTCAAAAATAAAACACAAGAATTTTGTGCAAGACACTGATAAGTTGTGTGAATCTGGCCGACGGCATTACTTGTTTTATTCCTTTTTTGAGAACATCTGCAATTACCTGGCGCCAGGTAACTTCGGAGAAGCAGCAATGTCGAATCAGAAACTGATTTTCTAAGTAATATATTGGAATCTCATTAAATGCAAGTCACTGTACGTCTATTAATTAATTTCCAGAAGAAAAAATTATTTTACCTAAAAGGTAAAGGAATCTTGCTCAGTAATTTCATTTTAGAAGAAATTAGTTACAGGAAATATAATGTACATGTTGCTAATCTTTTGCCTCATTAAATAAGTATAAAATATATACTGGGTGATCCAAGAAGATGGAAACAATTGGCCATTTCCTTAAATATTGCCCCTAGACACATACTTCCAATTGCAAAGTTTCATAAAAAAAAGAGCAAAATTTAATGACATAAGTTGCAACTCCATGGGAGTGGGGTGTATTTGAGAAAATACAAAAAACTAAATTTTTATACGGCCCCTTAGAGTAAAAATTCCAAGTGGGAAACATTTCCTTATCCATTCCTGAATTAAACGCAAAAAAAAATCATCTCGATATCTGCAAAACTCGCAGAGATATTAAAGTCCAAAATTCGTGACTTACGCCATTTACCCATGTCTCTGAGCGACGAGTTATTAACTCATTTTGAATGCAAGATAGGGATCATCCACAAATTGTACGTTATTAAAAGTCGATTTAAGACAGTGACTCTCTTTTGGACATAAAATAGCAGCGTATAGAGTTTACGTTAAACCTGCTTTCAAACTATGCTGGAGGTCTGCATTAGAGGTCTGCACGGGTAGAAATATCCAGGACCGGTCACGATCCGACCCACAGAAAAAAAAAAGTTCGGCCCGGCCTGAGAAAAAGTTAAAATCTTAGCCCGAGCCCGGCCCGGTCTGACTGAATTTCTACAAAATATAGTTTTTTACGTCGATATGGTTAAAAATTGTTTGTATGGAGGAGTTCTGACGAAAAATACTTATTGCAGCTTTTCTTTTTTTCATGTTTATAATCTTCAGTTTTAAAGAAGCGCTAAAGGCTGTGATATATATATTTTTTAATGAATCTCTATTTGTATCTAAATGTTTCATTTATCATTTAATATCGTTAATCCATATTCCATGTATTGGAGACTTTGAAAAATGCTATACAGTAAAATCTTCTAAGACAGAATCACACAGGAAAGAAAAAAAAATATGCTATGGACAATTTCCCGTCTTAAGAGGTGTAAATGTAGTCTATTCTTTTCTCGGGTATTATTATATTCATTTTGCATGGATAACACATTTTTCCACTTAAGACAGGATTCCGACATATGCAGGTTCTTTTTCACTGGTTTTACCGTATTTTAACTTTTTTGTCTTTAAATCTACTATCCTTTAAACAAATGAATTTTAAAGTTTAATTGTAAAATAATGACTATTTAAAAATATATGCATTTTTGTAAAAATTTTTGGGCTGAGCCAAAGTTTACTGATTTTTGCCCGTATCAGCTCAATCAGAAACAATGATTTTAATACGGGTTGGGTCGAGATCCGGACTGAAAATTTCGACCCGTGCAGACCTAGGAAGAAGGAAGCCAGTCCCAGTTCGGTATGAAAAAATACGTTAGGCCTGCCGGCCGAGTCTTCAGAAAAAAATAAGGACTGAACCTGACCCTGCCCCAGAATACAGACCTCTTTTTAACGGCCTCGCCCGGACGATATAGAACCTGAAGATGTGAGGGCTAAAATTATGAAAAAACTCTTAATCGGCATGTTGGAAAAAGCCTTGTTTTAAATCAACTGACGGATATTTAAATAGTACAGAAAGAGTGTGGAAAGCTACAGGAAGGAGTTACTCGCCTGAAATTTTGTTAAAAGCATTTAAACATTTTATTAGCAGCGAATTTTTGTTTAAAACTTTAAATGCGTTTTTTTTGCATTATGGGTTTTTTTTTTTTCACCATTTCACGTCGTGTCGACATGCCTTTAGTTACATGTCGATATGTCAATGACATGTCTTTTTTGATTGTTTTACATTAATTTTGTTTCGGCAAATTTGAAAAAATATTTACTTGTGAAAATATGATTTTTTTAAAAATAAATCACATCATCTTTTAAATTTTTATTTTTAGTATTTTTAAGATTAATACTTAAAAAATGCTGAAACAAAATAAAAATTATATTTTACTCTTTAATTAAATGAAAAAAAAAATTGAAATTCGACAAATAATGTTTCGAGTGATAGCGATTTTAAATTACCCCACTTAAAAAAAAATAACAATCATTTAAAAAAAATTTTTAAACTTTATGAGAAATTTTAGGCTGTGATTTTGTTTGCAAATTATATGGTTAACCATCGAAAAAAAAAGCAAAAAATAATTTTTTTTAAAAAATCGTACTTAATAAACATACTTTTTACATGTTTCCTGGAACTCTTTTAGTAAGATTGTTTCTTGAATTACACGCATTTCTATTTCTGTCTAATCCTTAAAACCTCACGAAGTATTTAAACGGGCATATCTCTATGAGTTTTACAGATATGAAGATGGAATTTTTTGTGTTTAATTCAGGAATGGATAAGGAAAATTTTCCTAATTGGAAATTTTACCCCACGGGGGCCGTATAAAAATTTAGTTTTCGTATTTTCTCAAATAGACAATCCCCCCCCCCCCCCCCCATGGAGTTGCAAGTTATCTCATCAAATTGTGCACCTTTTTTTTATGAAGCTTTGCAATTGGAAGTATGTGTCTAGAGGTAATATTTAAGGAAATAGCCTTTTGTTTCGATCTTTATGAAATAACCCTGTATATAACCAAATATAAAGACATTCATAATATGCGAAATTAAAAAAACCGGCTAGTTTCCTAAAGGTTGTAAAAATTGAAACTATTTCATTTTACTGCGAGATTATCATGAATATTTTTTATTTACGACATGTATATTCATAAAACTAATTTATTATACAACATATATAAGTAAAATACTAAAAGAGAAATCATTGTTAATTTCTTTTTCAGTAGAAAATTGTTGTTAAAATTATTGTTTTGATTTTTAACACTTTCCAACAAAGTTGAAAAGTGTGTTTATCCATTCGGCTTGTCTGTCCGTCTGCCCGTCTGTCCATCTGCCCCCGCTCTAACTCCCATAAATATACTCGGATTTTCATGAAATTGATAAAGCTTATTTACGGTCACCAAAGCTTGTTTTGCATTGTTAATGAAGTATGTAGGATTAATATTTCAATTACAGGGGCATTCAAAAGTATTCCATTACATTATGGTATATGGGGGAAAATCGTTTGCAGAGTATTTTAATGACATTAAGCTATTTCAAATGCATTGAAACTGATATAAATTACTAAATTTCACTACGATCACGTTAGAACAGGGCATTCATGGCATTTTTTATTCGTTTACAAGGACACACAAAAGAAATAGGTTACAGTATTGTCTTTGAGTAATAATTGCTGGAGTGTACGGTTTAAAATTCTGTATACGGTTTTAAATTTAATTAATTTTTTGTATGTTACTCGTCATATATAAATTCTATACCTCATATACAGGGCTTCACAAAAGCATTCAAGTACCATTCCCCTTAATAGAGGAAATTGCTGAAGGGGAATTCTCAACTGAAGTTATATGTATTTCTTAAGTGAACTAAATTTTGGCATGCATGTAGTTAATAGATACAAATCTATATATCCTATACAGGACTGCTAAAAAATTCGGTTAATTTTCCGATTGTAGGTGGGAACAGCTGAAATTGGGTTTTGAAATATCTTATAAGTTTCCATATGGTTGAATTAGACGTAATTTTTTAATTTTTTAAATGGTGCAGTTTTGTTACATTATTCTGATTGTGTTGGAAAGTGTTTCATAACCTATGCTTGACGCATAATTTTTTCTTTCTTGTTTATTTATATTTTCAATTACAAATTTCTTTTTGTTTTCTTGAAATTTTTATAAATTTCATTTAAAATAGGCTGATGGTTCGGAGTATTTTTTTTCTTAATTTGACCTCAGGTTTTTCAAGATGCATCTAAATTTTGAAGAGAAGCTCACTTCACTTAGTGTAGAACGGGAAGTTTCTGTCATTTTTTTTTCTTTTTTAATTTAACTTTGTTTGTTGTCTGCCTGTTTATCTGGATATCTGACTCAAATCTTTCAATTTGTTTTTAACCCACTTATGTAGAATCAATTTCCCACAAGTGTTGCAGTCAAGTTCATTGACGATGAAAATGTAGTACTCATGTATTGTCAGGACCGTACTTCATCAGTGGTAAAAAAAAAAATCATTTACAATTTTGCTTGAAATTACGTATCTAATGAGTCAATTTTGCTTTGCACACAAGATTATTGTCTGTGACAACGCGATATTCATGTAGTTTCAAAGCTGTACATCATCTCTCATCAGGGACAGTATCCATAGCCAAAAACAGTTTTTTTTTTTTTCATTTTGGATTAGAGTCACATGTTTGATGAACCGATTTTGTTCAAATTTTGTGCACAAGATTACTGTCGATGACAATGCAATATTGATGTAGTTTAAGTGCCGTAATTCATCATGAGCAGGGACAAAAAGCAAAAATTTGTTTTATGTTTTTAATTGAAATTACAAATTTAATGAACCGATTATGTTCAAATGTTGAGCACAAATTTATTGTCTATACCAAGGCGACATATTCATGTAGTCTCATGGCCGTTCCTCATCATCTATCAGGGGTTGTGTTCAGAGCAAAAACAGCATTTTTTTCGTTTTTTTATGAAAATCACATATTTAATGAACCGATTTTGTTCAAATTTTACGCTCAAGCTCATTGTCGATGACAATGCAGTATTAATGTAGTTTCAAAGGCGTGCTTCATCAGGGCCAAATGCAAAAAAAATATTTTATGTTTTGATTGAAATTACAAATCTAAAGAACCAATTATGCTCAAATGTTGTACACAAGTTTATTGTCTGTTACAATGTGATATTCATGCAGTTTCAGGGTCGTACCTCATTACTCATCAGAAGCAGCGTCCAGAAGCAAAAACAGTTTTTTTTTTTTTTTTCAATTTGATTAAAATCGCATGTTTGATGAACCGATTTTGCTCAAATTTTGCACACAAACTCATTCTCGATGACAATGCGATACTGGTGTAGTTTCAGGGATTATTTTATCAGGGACAAGGCCCAAAGACAAAAAAATATTTTATTTTTTGATTGAAACTACAAATCTAACGAGCCGATTATACTGAAATAATGTACACAAGTTTATTATCTGTTACAATGTGATATTCATGTAGTTTCAGGGCCGTACCTCATCACTCATGGCAAAAAAAAAAAAAAAAAAAAAAATCCTTGTACGTTTTTAATTGAAATCGTATACCTGACGAATCGAATTTGCTCAAATGTTTAGACAAGATCGTTTTCGATGACAATACAATATTCATGATGTTTTTCAGACCGAGTCTCATCAGGCATAGGATTCGGAAGTGAAAATTTCTTTTCCGTTTTTCTTTGAAATCATTAGATTTTCAATTAAGAGCGTGCTACTTAATTTTTTTAAGTTATATTTCTTGTTTAAATTTGAACTGGTCGAACCGGCACTGAGTGTGCCCTCTAGATCTATAATATGTATTCACGTGTGTTTACAGTGTGTTCAGTCGTAGAAAGAAACGCGATCACTCCTAATAATTCTACTGCAAATAATCGTATAAAAATATATGGGGCATTCTCACAATCTTTTGACTTTTATGTCCCTGAATAACATTTTTTTGTGTTGTTTTTTTTTTTTTTTTTTTTTTTTTTATTATTATTATTTCATGTACTGGGGAACATCCAATTGCATAACTGCATAACAATAATAACGAGATAAATAAGTTTCGGACGATGTTGGGGGGTCCAAATACCAGGAAAACTCCTATATCGTCCCGTGTCCTTGATGCTGATTTTTAAGTTTGGAGTTGTCTGTATAAAATTGTTTCAATAAAAGTAATTCGATGTAATTTTTTTCCGAAACTGGGACAACTGTTTTATATAAATATGTAGCAAAAAATTAGCCTGCACACATTTTTACGGTTGATATTATTTTTTGAACTTTGACCCTGGTTTTTTCATCCTTACCGTCCCCCTTGCTAAACTTATACAGAAAATCTCTTTAGATGCAGCCACAGAATTTTTTTCAAGTTTTTTTTTTCATGCTGAAGTATGCTAGAGAAAGAATATCTAAAATTCTTTGACAGGAAATTTACTTCAGAATTTAAATCAGCATTTAAATATCAATTTCAAGATCGTGGCTTTATTGGTAGTCTTACCGTCCCCAAGGTTTATTCCTGCACTTTTCGAGGTAAATTAAAAAAAGAATTTTATTTAATCCAATGTTAACAACTGTTTCTAAAAATCAATGAACATTGTGGCTATCACTTAGTCTTAACATGATTTTCCTAAAAATAGGTGGTAATTTTCCTTACCGTCCCTTTTTTCTTATACAAGTCCCCTTTTCACCTTACCGTCCCTTCTTTAACACCCCTTTAAGACAATGATATACAAAAATTCTGTATTAAAAGTACTACATTTTTATTATTTCTTATTTGAATGTCCTGTGGGTACTATGCAAATTCATTATAAGTAAAAATTTAGAAGAAAATTAAAAGTTATAGTGGTAAAATGGTAAGGAAAATTAAACTCGCAAGTTTAAATTAAACCGCAGTTAAATACAAAATTTTTCGCTGCTGACCATTTTTTCTTTATTTTGAATCATTAAGGCATTCGCCTATCAGATTAAAATGTTATTTTAGCAAGTTTAATTTCACTAGATTTTTATTCTCGAAAGTCAAAAGATTGTGAGAATGCCCCATATATGTAACCAATCGACTGGTAATAGCGCCAGTTAATGCTATGTATAATTTATCTGTCTGAGATTATCTACATATTAAATATTGCGCCAACTTTCATTTTCTAAATACCGTACAAACTACCTTTTACATAAAAATCTAATTTAGGTGGGACAGTGTCAGAAACTACCATAAAATAACCATATTCGGCCGTATATTTGCATTTCCAGGATCAGTCCAGGAAAAGTATATTGCTTATGATTTTCTATTAAACCTTCAAAGAATTATACACTCAATCCCCATGCGGACGGGTGTGGGCGTGTTTGACACTTTTACACCTAAAATAGCTTTTATACTGAAAGAGTTTAAAGCCCAAACTTTTATATTACATTTTTTATACGTTTTCATCTTTTGTTTACCTTAATAGAAGACCTTATTTTCATTGTTAAAAGAACTATTTTTGTTGTTGTTGTTGTTGTTTTTGCATGTGTGATAATGCTCTATAAAATCGGAGCTGCTGCATTAAAGTAATAAATGTTGGTTTAGTGCAAAAATATTTAATTGAAAAGCCTTCGCTTTTAACCTTTAAATTCAAAGCTAATTTAGGTGGAAAAGTGACAGAAACGCCTCCATGAATTGAGCGTAAAAGGGTTCAAATTTAGAGGATGCTAATGTTAAATCCACAGAACAAACATTATATTATACTATATCTTCCCTAAAGGTACTTCATTTGAAATATTTCTTTTTGAATAAGATGTAATGAATGGACCAAAACATAATCCAGACACATTTTCATTCAAATAGAGGAAAAGGTCCAAATACCGGCTACCACTTTTGTTTTCAATCTAAATCATACAATTTTCAAAAGTAATAAAATAAAAAGTGACAGCAGGGTACCTTGACATGTTTTACACATGTTTAGAGAAAAAAAATCAGTTTAAAAAGCGTTTTCTATTTATAAAAAGCAAAATTCCGAAAGTCTTCAAATTTTGAGTTTTTAAAATGGGGGTCTAAATACCGGCTACCTAAGTTTTTTTTCCAAAAGATCGCACAAATAGAGCTAATGAAAATTATTAAGAAATAAAAATATTACTTTAATAAATTTTATTCATTAATAACATTTCTTATGCACAAAAAAAAATACGCAATTTTTAATAAACAAGTATTTTTGTCAAATTTATAAAATTCTTTACGACTATCTCTCACAGTCTTCTTCCCATTATGTTTCTAGTTTTGTTTTTTAACGTGTAAAACAAAAAAAAAAGCTTGCTGATAGAAATGAGAATTATTTTATCCGAAAAAATCACAAACATAATATCGCTCTCTGCGTCAGTGCAGTCCCTAGCAGCCCACATATCGCATTCTTAACATTGAACCCAGAATCCACTTCCCCATTCTTGTCCAAAGAGAAAGTACCCATGCAGAAGACACAAATTGCATCATCTTCCTCTGTTGGCTGTTTTCCTTTTTCACTTTTTTAACCCTCTCGCTGCGTAATTGTTTTATCAAAATAGCTTCAAAAAGTGCGTATTTAACACCTTCGCGACGAGCGTCTTTTAAAAATGTTTATTCTTTTGTCACCTGTTTTTCAAAACAAAAATTTTTGCCTAATTTAATCGGAAAAAGGCTCCAATTAAATAAGGCAAAATTTACAATAAAAAAGATAACTGGTGAGAATAATCAAGGAGGGTTACTTAGACGGAAAAAATTGTATCCCCGAGGAAATACAATCTTGCGCAAATTTTGCTTCTTTTACGTTGCCCGAGGAAATCTCGGATTGCGCAGCGAGAGGGTTAAAATCCAATTTCTGCCTCTTTCGCCTGGTTTACTCCGTTATTTTCTTTTCTTTCTCTTCACATTTATTACAGGCAATTTTTGAGTATCCAACAGCGTGTTTTGGGAAGTGATCCGGTAACCAGTGTCGGTCTTGAAGAATTATGGCCACGGTTGCATTTTTCATATTGCGAAATGGGACTGGAACTATTTTTGAACCATTTAAATTAATTTATTAATTATGGAACAATTTAAATTAATTTATTTTCCTCTCCTTCAAGCAGAGCAACCGAGAGAGGCCCAAATACCGGCTTGCCGGTATTCAAATCACTCTAGGTGGCCGATATTCGGACCACTGCTATGTTTAAGTTAAAACCGGTACTACTCATTCATATAATAAAATACCAATAACGTGCGGGAGGCAATTGAGAGCTAAATATGTCTGGAAAACAACTTCATCAACAATTCAAACCAACATACGATCAGTATATTTTTTTTTAAATGAGAAACACACATGTGAAAAACTTTTGATGTACCAGATTACGTCGATTAGACACTTTTGTATTTACTATTTGTAAATGAGACAGACTTCAGTGACGTACTTTTCGTAACTTTCCTCTCTCAAATAAAGCTACAAGCTCTGCCTATCACCGCTAGGCTGCGCTGTGCTCAGTTTTCAGAACATCTAGTAGCCGGTATTTGGACCCTAGCCGGTATTTAGACCCTAGCCGGTATTTGGACCTTTTCCTCTACCTATTTTTAATCATGAAAATTATTAATAATTTCATATTAAAAAAATGTGAGTTATGACCTGCATTATTTTTTTACCTAAACAAAATGAACGTCGTCCACAATATGGGTGTGTAAGTCAATTCCAATCATTATTTTACGAGATTCGTATTTTTGTCATTCTTATTTTACTCTGCATTCATGTTGTTTACACCACAGTGGATGCTAAACATGCGAGAAAAATACCGAAAATCGATATGTTTTTAATCGATCTATTATTTGAGGACTAAAAATGGAAAACGCTGAAAGTGCGTAAGAAAATTTTTCAAGAGAGAGAAAAAAAAAAAAAAAAAAAAAAAAAACCTACTTTTGGTACTTACAACGTTTTCTTCTTCACTCCTTTTGGGTCTCTTAGTTCACCACTTTAAAATGTAGGTACCTAGCTTCCTTCCGTTTAGTGTTTAAATACCTAATATTAATCATTTGTCAACATTTCTTTTATTTATATATTTAATATTTTTCACCTTGCTTTAAAATATCCCATTGATGTAAACAATAACAACATGATCAAGTTGTGTAATGGCCACCAGTCACCGCGCATCTTATCACTGGCACTTTCAGCGTGCTCCACTCACTTCCTGTGGCACATTTAACCAGCGACATTTTTCTACTTTTTTTTTTAACTATTTCTACTGAGGTTGGCACTTCAACAGTTCTCCTGTTTGTTAAGCTTGGCATTTAAGACATTCTTTCGTAAAAAAAAAAAAAAAATAAATAAAAAAAAAAAAAATAAATAAATAAATAAATAAATAAATAAATAAATAAAAAATGGTATTTTCAGAGTTTTCCATTTTTAGTCCTCATTTAATTATTAAACCAAAAATTTCTATATAATTTGAAACTATCGAATATAACTTACAGAATGAAATTAATGAATTATCATATGATTTTGAATCGAAGACGCTTTTTAAAAATATCATTTTAATTTATTTTTGGACGAAATAAATATTGCACGAAATTGACAGAAACAGTCTGAAGTTGTACTCCTATTTTTGCTTGCTCTTCCAGGTTCACATGCAGTTGAATCTGACTAAAGTCATGTAATCTACATCCTAACAAAACAAAGAAATAATTTAGTTATAGAATTTGTTCAAGTATGATGGCATTTTGTATAATAGGCGAAAGAACTTTGTTTGGACAGATATTTCAGTTTCAGTTTATTTCTAGGAAAGATACTGAACTTAACTTGTATTAACGTTTTATGTTAACTGTTAAAAGGTAAGAAATTTAGAATTGCTGTAGGGTCATTCCATGAAAAGTGAAACCAAAGTACTAATTATTTTTAATTTATGAAACAAGTCATGTAATACATTTTTTTAAAGCTTAGTGTGTGAATTTTCTGAAAACATACAGTTTAAGTATAAAAAGTAAATTAAATAAAAGTATTACCACTAAAAAGGGGAGAGTGATGAGATTGAGAACATTTCACTTAAACTATGGTAAAGTTTAACAAGTTATTGTCATTTCAAAAATTATTTGTAGAAGTTGTAATTAGGCTAGTTTTTGTATTTGAATATTCTATTTTTTAAATTTATAAAAGAAATTAGGGAATATACTATAAATGAATTAAAATTCATAAATACATTGTGATGCATTGAATTGTTACGTCCGTAAATCTTATTTTTGAATAAATATTTACAGATATAACAAGAAATAAGAGAGTAATATCATAAAAATGTGTACTACAAGTATATTTCACATCATAATTTACATATATTTTCTTTTTTCAGCATGCTATTCATACATTTTATTTTTTCATGAATGACAACAGGCTATTTTTATTACACTTTGCAATGTTATGGATGGCAACAGGCTATTTTTGTGACACTTCATTTTTTCATTATAAAATTTTGGAGGAGCCACAAATAGACAACACATGCAAATTAGCATTTAAATTGTAAAAAACTTGAAAATAAATGTTTCTAATGTTACGATATTACTATCTTTGTCTTTTATTTTGCAACGCACTATGTTTAAACGTTAAAATTTCGGACATGTTATTACGTCCGTAACAGGCAAATGTTACGTCTGTAACAATTTAATTATCCCATGTATTAATTAATAATTATTTTAATGTTTTCACAATTGCAGTTTCCTCTAGCTAATACCTTAATAATGAATTATTGAAGAAAAAGTTAAATGTTCTTCCTTAAAATTCACAGGATTATGACAATAACTGCAAGTATATGCAATTTTGACTGTTTTGTGAATTACGTCCGTAACACCTAGATTTTATTTTTTCAAAAATTATGAGAACATTTTTCAGATTTCAAAATTTAATATTCCATTTACAATCATTGTACCGTCCTTAAATATAAAATAATCCAAGTAATAAGTATTTTTTTTTTACATTATTTATGAAGCTCTAAAGTTTCTGTTTGTTACGTCCGTAACCATGGAATGACCCTGTAATGAAAATCAAATGTGTTTCTTAAAGCTTGATTTTAAAAAGATTGATAAATGTTTGGATCAAGTGATCAGTGAAGGTATCTACGTGATAACATGCCTTAGATCAGAGTTTTTAATTTTTTTTGTATATATTTTTGTACATATTTTTGTAAATAAACGTTAGTTATTTTGTTAATTAATTATGCCTTATCATTTCTTGCATCATCTTCACTGTTTAACTTTTGGATAAGTTTTACAGTATCCTTAGGATATTACTAATCAATGCGTTGCTTTGTGTCATCAACTGTGGGGTTCATAAACTGGGATTTATCTTCGAATGCACACAGCGCAAATACTAATAATTTTAAATAATTTTGGTTGGTTTTAGTTTAAAGTAATGTTAATGCCAATACAACCTTTAATCCCTTCTAGAATCGGCAATTTCTTGTAGATGTTTGGGGCAGCTTTCCAAACTCGTAACCAGTAATGTGCAAATTTGCACAGGTCACTCCAGCAGCTTGACGCATGACTGTACTTTATTGTTTTAAAAAAAAGATTATTTTATATTTAAATTTTTCTCTAAATTTTTGGGTTTAGTAATAATATTACTCTGGAGTTTTCTCCCGTGAGATCTAAATTTAATTTGTCTAAATTTGTGATTAAACCCTTACATTTTATTTTAAAACTAAAGAAGGTTCAAGAAAAGGTATGTACAACTAGGCCTATTTATGGGCTGCTTTGATCCATTGAATTCAAATATGGCGCCAAAAGTAAGTGCTACCATCTGAAAAAAAGTTTATGTAATTTTTAATATGTCAGCAGATTCCAAATCACAGTTTATACACAGCATTAAATAATAGAGATTATTCCCAGCCGGTTGGAACTAATATCTTTTTTATACCATCATTAAAAGCGTAATTAGTAGAGGATGATCACTTTTTTATTCCGGGAATGTATTTTCAAAAAAAAAAAAAAAAAAACCTAGAAAGAAAAATCATGCGTTAAGCATAGATTATGAAACACTTTCCAACACTTCCTGAAAGCTTTAACAAAACTTCGTTATTTAGGGAAATAAGGTAAATAAGATAACTAAGTAAACATTTTATAAAACGCATAAAACATTTGAAAAACTTATTTCAGTAGCTACCGTCCATATCCAAATATGTATTCCAATTCTTTTGAACAGCCCTGTTTTTGATCTGTAGGTTGATATATATACTGTATAATGGGAAAATTTAGTTTAGCAAAAAAATGCATAACAGGTTGAAATTCATCCTTCAGCAGTTTATACTAATAGATGGAAATATACTTGAATACTTTTGTACAGCCCTGTAGTTTACCTAGTACCTTTACTACATGCCACTATTTAGCTAAAATTTAATTCAAACTAAAACACTCATTCTCTTAAAATTACTGAAATTACATTTCCAGAAATTATCACCCATAGACGGCCATGTATCCAACTCTTTGCGTGGCTCTGTATATCATTTTATCTATATTCTACAAATATTTCTTAGTAAACTAAATTCAGTTCAGCGCAAAAATGCACAACTCCTTTAAAACCCACCTTTAATCAATTTATGCTCATACTCAGTAACCTTTACGAATTTATTTCTGTAGCCCTGTATATGAACTATAGCATTTATACGCACTTTATAGTATGCATAAATATAGTGAAAAAAATCTCATATCATAATTAAAAATGCATTTCGAGCAATCATTAGTAATATAGAGTAATTCGGATACAATATAGTATCTGAAATCTTTTCAAATACACCGCAAACAATTCCCCCTATACCATTATGAACGGAATTCTTTTGTGTGGCCCTGTAAAGGAACAAATACTATTCTTTGCACCGCATATTCAACAGAATGCATATTTTAGTGCACTTCATAAATTAATATCAATTTTACTATGTTTGAAAGGGTGTAACACCATTAAAAATCATTTGAAACGATTTTTTCCCATTGCCGTAATGTAACGGAAAACTTTTGACTGTCCCTGTAAATGAACTAAAAATGCTACAAACTTCATTTGAAATAAGGAATGTGCTATGATAGAGGTCACTTACATCCAAAAATTTCAGAACGATCCGAGCATATTTACGAGAGTTAGAGCGTGGACAGGCGAACAGACGGACAGACAGCCAGACGGACAGACAAGCCGAAGTCATAAACACTTTTCATCTTTGTTGGAAAGTGTTAAAAAGACGTATATAAAGCTCAAATTAAAAGTTTTTATTGAAAGTATTATTTCAACATTTACTTTCAATAAAAACTTAAGAACAATAAAAACTTAAGAACATTTCCAAAAAACATGATGTTAACCTCTTCAGGAACGAACTTATTTATGGTGAAAACAAAAAAAAAAAACTTTTTTTATTCATTTTATATTAATAGGAATAAAAAAAGCAAAAAATAAAAATAAAAATAAAAAAATGGGAAAAACAATAGAAATTCACGCAAAAAAAAAAAAAAAAATAATAATAATAATAATAATAGTAACGTCCACATTTTTGGTCACTAAACGTTAATGGTAATTTATAGGTGAAATGATTTCTTATAAAATAAAAAACTAACAGTAAATTCTTTCTTACATTTCTACAAATTATTAAAACTTAATATTTTTAATATGTCTGATATTATTTTTATGAAATATTAACCGTTTGTTCAAATAATCCAACAACACTGAATGCCGAAAAATTACTTCACGCTTTATCTCTAACTTCACATTGGAAATAGCATTATAAGTGTAACCAAAGCATAAAATTTTTAATTCCCTTGTTGAGGGACTCTGTAGAGAATAAGTTATTATCAAATTATTGTTCTTTTTATTATTGAGAGTAAATATAATTGGGAAAAACTAAACGTCCACATATGTGGTTAAGAACCTGAAAAGGTTAATCTAGCTCTGGCATATCTATAGTTCTTTTTTCGTAAACAATTAAAAGAAAAACTGCTAGTCAAAATAGTTCACTTTCTTCCTAACTTAAGAAATTCCTTCACATCACAGTTAAGTGACTTTTTTCGCTCGAATAAATTTCAAGAATTTCACTAGAGATGTAAATACCCATTCGGAAGAGACTGTCAGTTTGTTTCACTGTATCAAGTTGCTGATAAGTTAAACATGAGAGTCGTCAGAGGTAACTTTTCAAGTGCGAAATGCAAATGTTCGGTTATATGAATTCAATGGCATGTCTAGAATAATATATTTATCATTCTGTTTTTTTTTTTTTTTTTATGATATGCACAATCGCCACAATTATAATGATTGGGTACAAATCAACAAATCGAAAGCAAATAGAAGAATTAGAAGAAAAAATGTATTTTTGAAGATGAATGAAGCGAAGCGTATATAATCTGCTTCTGCATACAAGTGTATCCGTAAAAGCAGAAATAAGAGTACTGCTACACGACAGTGCTTGTATTCCAATGCGGTAGAATATCTACACGCAGTGTTCTGAAACTATGAAATTATTCTTCCTGTGAATAGTTGAAATTTGCCATCTGATTTGTGTAGATACCCTAGTAATTAATTTTGGGGGTAGCCAGCAGGAAAATTCTCCTCCACCCCCCACCCCCGTTACCATCAAAATGTCGAAATGAATACCCCATAAGATATGAGATTTTGTGCTTTAATATGGCTTAAAAGTGGAAATTACTCTCCGTCCCCATCTTCGCGACTGTCTATAACAGGGACGGCAAACCTATCGCACGCGAAAGAATTATTTTGGCACGGCATTGCTTGTGGTTCTAAATCAAAATAAAGTGAGATTACACAAAATCGCGACTGATCTTTTCGATTTAATGGAAACTGAAAAATTTTAATTGCGGCATATTTATATTACAATCTAATTAATTATGCTCTCGATTTTTTTTTTTTTTTTTCAAACGAAGACGATATTTAAAAACTATCGACAATAATTGTCTATAAGACATTACTAAATTCAGACGGTAAAGTTATGGGAACTTTGAATTTATTTCAGAGTTATTTAAAGAAACTCGCATGTGCCATTTTAACAGTTTTTCTGCCAATCTATGCTTTCGAGAGTCACGGTATTCACAAATGAATAATATCAAAACTCAAACTTTAAGCACTTGTCCGATAAATCCGGTTAAAGTTTGCAGGAAAATTAACCTGATATTAAGATGCAACAACAGAAATCAAATTACATGGCATTATTTTTTTATTGATTTCTAAAATATATTTGTTTCCATAAGTATTATAGTGTAATATCTACATGTATGTTCCTCATATTTTTTTTTAAATCTTAACAGAAAATGTTAAGTAATTTTAATCCATTATTTTTCCACCTACTAAATTTGTTTTTTAGTTGCACGTCATACTCAAGGAAAATAATTTTGGAACAACTTTAGCACGCTACAACAAAAAGGTTCGCCAAACCCGGTCTATAATGTCCCTGCAGAAATTTTCCCCGGGAAAATTTCAATACTGAGATAGCTTCCATGCACTTAGCGTCAATTTTCAAAATTAGTAACTTGCATAACAGCTATCCAACATGGTGCCCTGTCGTATGTTTCCTCTTACTAGCTTATTTTTTTTTTTCAAAACTAGAAATAACCATTTTAAAGGACGCTTTCTCTAGAATCAATGATATTGCATGTTATTATTATTTTTACTATTATTGGTATTATTAATATTATTATTATAGACAAAATAGAGGTTTCTGGTTTCTTCCTCAAAAAAAATTGTGAGATAGGCCTCCTGCGAGAAAAAGGTAGTTGTAGATTTTCTATAACATAACAACAACTGTGAGGTGTATGTGTATTATATAAGTCGTGTGTGTACCTCTAGCACTACTACAGTGTTAAATAAAGGATACTTACGTCACTATTATTTTTTATTTATATATCAAAAACCACGAATTTTAATTTTCTGATATCAGGTTAAAATTTGGCAACACTGATAGTGCTGCCATCTATTGCAATATCTCTTTACTATATTAGCTTTCATGAAATAGAAAAACTTGTCTTGCGAATTTAGCGCATTTCTTTTAGTTAAAAAAATGCAGGGGCGCCATTTCAGAATTTTCTTGGGGGGGCAAACATTTTTTGAGGGATGCTATATAGCTAAGGGTAGGATACAGGGGTCTAACCCCCCCCCCCCCCCTATGAGAAACGTTTACTGACTTGTGCTTACAATAACAGTAAAAACTGCGAATACGGAAACCCAGAACCAATGAAATATTTCGTTTTAGACAGGTTTCCGTCTTAGAAGGTAAAATTTTAATATATTGGACATGATTCTTTTTCTTTTTAGACAGGATTCTATTATAGACAGGTTTCATTTTTACAGGTATCCTCACTGACTGTTAAACCATCCGCTCTATAGTATAACTCTGAAAAGAGATGCATTATAGTAAAACTTGTGAAAACGAAACCTGTCTATAACAGATTTCTTTCTAGAAGGGGAAAAAATCAAATTTCGTTGAAAAAAAAAATGATAAAATTATACTTGCTAAGACAAAAACCTGTTTAAATGGAGCTTTTTTCTACTCCCTTTCGAAGTTTTATTTACAGGGGAGCCATTTCATGAGTTTCCTGATGAAGGACAAGGAAAATTTTTCTTTGTGGAACAGAGAACGTGGAAAATTGCACAACTTGCAGAACTGCACAAATCACACAGAAAAAAATCCCGCACAATAAAATATGCTCTACGTGACTTTGTCTCCATAACGTCTTTCACAAGCATGTGATTATTCCACAATATTTTTAATTTTCGTGAAAGTCCGCGATTTTTCTTTCTTTCAAAATCCGCAAAATCAATTCGTCAATGGGTCGCAGAAAAAAGGAAGTTTTGAAAGTTTTGAAAGTTTTGAAAAAAAAAAAGTCTCAAAATGGTCGCTTAAAAAATCGCTAATTTCTTGAAACGACCGTGGAAAATATCGCTAATTTCATCAGAGATCGCGAAAAGAAATACAGATTTCGTCAAATGATTGCACGAAAAAAATCGCGAATTTCGTCAAAAGATTGCGCAAAAAATCACGAAAATTTAGTCAAAAAATCGCGCAATAAAATCGAGGAGAAATTCGTCAAATGGTCGCGTAATAAGGTCCAAAACTCTCGCGCAATAAAATCACAAATATTATTAGTCGGTGGCAGAACCAAAATCACGGATTTCAATAAATGATAGTGATAAGGAATCGTGAAATTTGTCAAAAAAATTCACGAAAACAATATCGAATTTCGTCAGTTGGTCGCGGAGAAATATTGTGAATTTCGACAAGTGCTCGCGCGAAAAAATTCCATTTCGTATAACGCTTTCAGGAAAAAAATCGTGAATTCCGTGAATCGATCGCGGAAAAAATCGTACATTTCGTCAGATGATCAGAAAAAAATCATGAAATTCGATCATTCATGAGATAATCAGCCAAAGAACGTCATGAATAAGTCACAAAATTTACAAATTTTGTGATCTGTAAGCATAAGAAAATTTTCGTTAATGATTTTCTGCAAGTGAAGGTAAAGCGTTAATTTTTTCGGATTGAGTTTTCCCTATTATGAGATGGTTTCATGTTAATTCGATTTTTCAAAGAAATTCTGAATATTTTTCAGATTAAAAAAAACTACATATTTGAGCATTAATGAATACTATGTATATATCTTTCTTTTTCTACAGAAAAGGTAAAATTTATAATTAATATTCATATAAAAAGCACAAATAAATGCACAAGAATTACTTTCATGTGCATTCATATAATTTAAAACTACTTAAAATACATTAGAAAAACCCAGAACGTTTTCAGTCATCACAAGACCGTCATCAGTGGGGTTTAAATGTTATTATTTTCTTCGCGCTTATTCAAGAATTGGCTAGAAGAAAATCATTGTGATTGTTGTGTCAATGATTTTGACGAGTTTTCCCATGATCAATTTCCACACAGCTGAGAAGCAACTGATAAAAAAAATTCTCACATGTATTTTTAAAATTAACCAAAGTACTCATCAAAGATATATGTCTCATTTTGAGGGAGTTCGAATAGTAAGGCTTTAGGAAATTTTTTTGATAATTATTAATTTCTATGCACAAGCATTTATTTAATGCATATGTTTTTATTGCAATAAAATCTGATAAGTTATTTTAGAGTTTGAGCAATTTTCTGATATTTGCTTGAGTCTGACATATGATTAGGGATGCACCGAATATTCGGTATCTATTCGATATTCGGCCATATTACCGAATATTCGGTTAGGCCGAATATCAAACTATTTGGTTTGCCGAATACTTAAACCTCTTAAAAATATTTTTTAAAACGTTACACAACTTCTACTTTTAACTGTCAATTAATAAAGATAGTCAGAATAATTAGAATCTTTAAATAAAAGAGAATGATTGTATATTATTTATTTGTTGTTTTAAAAATGTCACTAAAAAAAAATAACCATTAATGACATGTCATTTGTTCATGGGAATTAATAAATGTGGAAATGCAAGTTACTGAGCATTGTCTGGTAAATAATCTGTTTCTTGCGTTTTCGCAAACAGGGTGTTTCTAAACAAAATGGAAGAAAATTTCAGGGGTAATAATAAGCATCAAAACAGACAATTTTTTGTCCAGTAAATCAGGATCGCAATTAACTTATTCAGTCAGATATACAGTGCATCCCCAAGTCAAACTTTAATTTTTTTTGTTACTTTAACAAAAATGAAGGTATTGTAACTATATTGTCAACAGAGTTACTTTAATTAGGATAACATGACGAGTAGTGCTGGAAATAGTAACCATTCATATCTAAACAGCACTGTGCTAGACATTATTTTATTAAGAATGCAGCTAACAATACTTATACTGTACCACTGGCCAAAATTCAGTCTCTTCCAAGGATATCATAACATTCTATACAAGCAAATTAATATGATGGAAATTTCGCTGAAATATCTTCATTTTTATACAGTTATAAACGAAAATTCTGCTACTGCTTGTACACCTTTCGTTTTTGATGAAAGAAGTGGAATGATATGTTGCTTCTTGTTCAATATGAGAGAATTCTTTTCATTTGTTTGAATTAATTGAAGTCATGGAATTTAAATTTTATTATTTAAAAATTTTTTAAACCATCCTCTTCTTAAATAATAACTCAAAACATACTTTTTTAGCATAAAATTTACTTATAAAAATAGTGTTGTTTGTCAAAGTGGAAGTAGCTAAATATTGTAAAAAATTGTTTAAAATTTAACTTTTTAATGTTAAACACTGAGATATAAAAGTATTTGGCCAGTCGAATATTCGATATTCGGCCGAATAGATACTATTCGGCTGGCCTAATATTCGGTATTCAGCCTAACAGTTACTATTCGACTGGCCGAATATTCGGTATTCGGTTTACCTGCAGGTTAAATATTCGGCATTCGGTATTCAGCCAAAATCATTATTCGGTGCATCCCTACATTTGATGGTTAATAAATTTTCTGAAATATCAAATTCCTTCGGGGGGGGGGGTTGCCCCCCCCAGCCCTCCTCAAATGGCGCCCCTTAAAAAATGGTGATTAAATATGAATTGAATCATTCCATGATTAAATAAAGCGAAGATTACTATTCAAAAATTCTGATAAATAGTTTTAATTTAAAAATATGTGTTAATTTTACAGCACTGATAAAACTACTTAAAACTATGTATAAAATGTAACTTATGTACTAAATAAATTAGGATATACTTAAGTAGCATATTAAAACTTATATAATTAGTTTTATTCAAATTTAATTAATTATAACATTCGCTCTACAGCGAGATCTATGCTTTATGATCACGTTTTAAAACAAACATTCTGTATGTGTGTAAAGGTTATTTGCTACTACAAAAAAAAAAAAAAAAAAAAAAAAAAAAAAAAAATGTCTAAATATTTTTTTTAATGTATATTATAAATAGGAACGAAAACTGTAATGTGATGCATGCATTTTTAATGAGTATTTGAATTTGTTTTATCAATTATATAATGTCAGATTGAAATGCAATTGATAAAAATAATTAGTTCAGATTAAATATATGTAGGACTTTATTAATAGTGTTTGTTTAGTATTACACGAAATACTTCGTACTATTGAATTTTTCTACAATATTAAAAACATATATAGAGTGTCCCAATAAATATTGAAACGCGCTTTAATTATTTACCTGTTGGGGATATGAAAGAATGTAAATTGAAAAGTTTTCAAAATAAGGATTTAAGATTATATAGATGAAATAGTCCTGGCATAATTTTCAAGAAGTTACACTTTTTAAATTTTTATACGGTCCCTGAAACCTATAAGTTATATTTAAAAATATTTTCTTCATGCTCTGACAATTAAAAAGAAAAAATCCACTCTTCCAACGATCAAAACTCACGGAGTTACTCTGAATTTTAATAAATTTCGCAAAGTTCGGACACCAAAAAAAAAAAAAAAAAAAAGAAATCTGTTCGTTTTTTGTTTGTAGGGTTATAAGGTACGGGTTACATAAGCATTCCGGAAGAACTGGAGAATTATCATTTTCTTCTTGATTATATAAGTATATTTTTTTTAAAAAAACTTTTATTTTTCAAGACAATGTTTAATAACATCACCAAAAATTCTATACAGTTACTTTATTAAATATATTAGCAAGACGTAATTCGATAGCGCTTGTAAAAGCAAAAGTATAATCAACACTGTTTGCCATAGTAAAATTATTTATACATGAGAAGCATATATGAATGCCATCCGAACTTTATCCACTAACAAGTTTTATGATCTGTTTCTCAAAGATTACAGTTTTATAAGGTAAAATGACGATTATTGATATTTGCGTTGGTATAAAATAAGTAGTGCACCGAGTAGCTTTTTACCCTCTTAACGTTTTTTCAGTCATTATTTTTGAAAAAGCAGGTATTTGCCTCAATAAGGCCTTTCAAAGGTCTTTTTCGAAGTCGGAGAACGAATTTATCTTAATCAGGGTTTGATTAATGCAGGTACATGCGGGGCAGCTGCCCCACATTTGTGGGGGCCCCTATGGCCATAACCAAGAATCTAGTTAAAAGGGTACCAAATGGTTGAAATGGCCAAGAGGAACCAAATTCCTTACATTTGCAAAGATTTAAGAAGGAAATGCGGTTGTCTCCGTTCCAAAGAGTGATTGAAAGACCTGTATTTACACTTCAAAGGCTCACAATAGCTCTTATATATACTTATAAAAGAAAAGAAAAAGAGTAGTGTATTTTATCGTCTCTTAAAGTTGTGACCAACTTTCTTGAAATACCCTGTATACAGGTGTGAATGATACCTGGTACGAAATTTATTCATACATACAAGTTTAGTACTAGTCATTTCTGCTTGATTCACGAACAATTTGCATGTATAGATAGAAGGGGTTCCCCGAAATCATGCTTGTCCCGGATCTCTAAAGTCGGGACTTGGCCTTAAAAAGGGCCTTTCAAAAGTCTTTTTCGATGTCAGACAAGCCTTTTGTTTTTTAATGTTGGAAAAAGACAAGACGACCCCTGTGTTCCGCGAGACACGAGTTGCCTTCATTAATTAAAAGGAATATGTTGTCACAGTACTTGATTGCCCCAAAAAAGTCAAATGGATTTCGTGTCTGTAATAATCATGATAATAATTTTTCAAATATCAAAGTAACATTATGACATTTTCATGTTATGATAAATAAAATTAAATACCAGATAAAAAGAGTGATACCTAGCTAATTTTAGAGATCCTTCGATCCAAATGGTAAATAAATAAACAAATAAATAAATAAATAAATAAAAGTTGTAGAATAACATTAGAAGTTGCTAGTATTTCATTAAGACATCTAATTTTGCCCTAGCCTTCTTTTCCCTCTCGATTTCATATTTTAAATACAACGTAAAACGCTTGCGATTTTTTTTTTCTGTTTGCGGTAGAAAAAAGTTGTTTGTTTTATATGCATTGATGTACTCACATCTTTTAAGCCTAAATAACTTCAATTTGCCTTATTTTTTTCTAATTTTGTGTACTTATTTTCAGGTTTTAAAATTAGTGGTACTCAAAGAAAAGAAGCAAAATATGGACGACCAGTGTTGGCAATGGCCAATTCACCTCGTAAGTAGTCCTTTTTTAATTTAAGAATATAGCTAAGCATATCCTTTTGCTTTTTTATTCTGTTCTGAGTAACTTTGTTTACACTACTTTTTTAGAACACTTTTTATTTTTACACCAAAACAATAAAATTGCATTAATTATATATCTTAGTGGCCAAATTCCAAAAATATAAAAAGAAATAAAAGAAAATTTATTGATCAAACAACTACTATAAAACTTACAAATCATTAGTCATTTTTTACAATACGTATTACGCTTCAAAATATTTTTGAAACAAACTTAGTAATTAACCAATATTTTTACAGTTTGAACATCGGAGTGTTAAATCAATATTTTACAATAATGCAGCAACAATTCTCTGTTTACATTTCATAAATGTATAATTAATATTCGCAAAATATATTTACCCATTATTTGTTAAAAGAAAAAAACTCCAGTGAAAGGCCTAGTAGGGGAAAGTAGGGTAATGACGCTCAGAAGGGTAATCCCGCTCACCCAATATATCTAAACAGAATAGAATTGAAAACGTGCGATCGGTACCGGCACTTAGCGAACTCCATCGTAAGTTCCCAGTAAAGATATCGTGACCGTCGGAAGGAAAGTATTTTTGTGTCCTCACGTTATTAGTTTGCAGTTGTTTTATTATAAAATTCTACAACATCTAACTTGATGGTAAGTGTACACTCTTATTTTCAAATATTAATTTACTCATTATGTCTACAAAATATATACATTTAGCTGTTCTTTCATGCTTTTATTTATTTTTGTAGTGCGTTGTTACGCCAGTTATAATGCATTAAAACCCAACATGGCTATAACGGGTAATGGCACTCACGTGGAATTCCAGAAGAAATGTTGCCAGTGGGCAACTTTTTTTAAATTCACATTTATTGATTAAAACCACTTTTTTGAAATGGTAAAATTAACCTGTTTTTGCCTTAATTAATATGTCATTAAACAAGGAGAATTTTACGGTTTCAAAAAAGTGGTGAAAATCAAAAAAACCTAAATTTAAAAAAAGTAGCCCACTATATCTGCACAATATGTGTAAAGTCGTCGCAAAAAGTCTGCAGTGATGTGAACAGCCCACACAACTACATGTGTGACTTTTGTCTTACTTAAATGTTGTATTCAAACTCTCAGCGCAATTATCCTACCATGTCGGGCATTACCGCTCACTCGATGGTTATTTAAATAAAACGATAAAAAAAATTCCATAAACTTTTATACAAATTAGTTGATTGCAAACTGTTCCTTATGCTTTGGAGTTGTACTTGGTTAATAAAATATTGATTTTTTTTTTTTTTTGTCTAAATTTGACTAGCTATTCATGTTTTCCCTTAAGTGAGCGCCATTCCCCTACTTTCCCCTATATGCAAAATATATTTGGATTCAATCAAAAATATTTCTAATGGATTTTCAACCTTTTCATAGTAGTATTAACATTTGTAAATTTGTGCAATGAAATGTTATTGTTTTCAAAAAAATACAGAGGGAGCCACGAAAAAACGGCCCTCTGAAATAAACTTTAACCTATAAAATTATAAGTTCGCAGGGCTGGTCTCGGATTTCTGGTCAGTCTCGGGCCCCTACAGGCTTCTATTACATTGGTTACAAGAGTTTATTTCACTCAAAAGATAGGTTTTTCGTGGTTCCCTTTGCATTAGTTTGAAAACAATAACATTTCATTGCACAAATTTAGAAACAACATTAGTATTGTGGAAATGTTGAAAATGCATTAGAAATGTTTTTGACGTGTCTAAGTAGTCATTGATATTGTTATCATTCTGTATTCCTTGAATTTCGAACATAATCTGAAAATAAAATCTATACGTTAGCAAGTGTGCTTTTTGAATAATTTTAATTGTATGATAATGTTGCTTCAGAAATATCGGCCGTTTTGTAGAACTTCAGCTCGGGCCAAACTTTTAGCTTATATACCGGGCCGGACCAGTAATATAGTATTTTATAGTCTTTGTCCGCGTCGGGCCGGCCACGGGGTGAACTTTTAGCTTTTATGCCAGCCCAAGCTGGGCCAATAAATTTTCGTACCAGTGGGGTCGGGCCCGGGATTGGAATTTTCGGCTGGTGCAGATTATGTAACTTAAGTTGCCAACTTCTATGTTCTTTCTATTCTTATTTATTCACATATTTCTGAAATTAAATAACCCAAAAGATTACTTAAAAAACTGGTGATAGTGGTTTATTTTATCGAAGCAAGTTTTTCATTGCCCACCTCAATAGTATTAGATCACATCATAATTATTTGTTATGTGAAGTTAATGCATACAAACTTGGCGCGATTTTGGTGAAATATTAGTAGCATTTAATACGCTAGATATAAAGATAAGACTATGTTTTCACTATTCAAATGAATTAAAATAAGTACAGACACGGAAACAAATACCACGGAAAGAAATGGTACGCACTAGTGTTGTCAGATGTCCCGATTTTTGGAGGCTCCAAAACCCGTCCCACTGCACAGGATATCAAAAGTTCCGCTTTCTCATGATGCACAAATTCTTTTACATTTTTTTCTTCGTAGCTACGTCTATTCGTTGGTCTGCATTTTCTGATACTTAATACAATAAAACCGGTGAAGACAAAACCTATAATTTTAATACCTTTGAAAGGAATATTTTACAAATCTACTTGCCTAGATGGAAACCTGTCTAAAACGGTATTTTTTCGCAATTAATAATGATTCTTTCTTCACAGATTTTATTTAGTAAATCCTGGGAAAACAGACCTGTTTATAACGAATCTGTTTTGAAAATAAAAGTTTCCTTGTCCCTGCGATTCCGCTTTCACGGGTTTTACTGTATAAAATTGCTGTGTTTATCTTGTGTAGGGAAATCTGCTAAGACAAAATCTCAAAAGAGAGGAGAAAATTTTCGTTTTAAATTGGTTTTCGTCTTCTCAGATTTATTTTATGGAATTCTTACCGTAAGGACAATGGTTTTTTTATGTTTAAAACGGGATTCCGTTAAATGCAGGTTTCGCTTTAATAGATCTGTATTTTTATGTCCCAATTTAGAAGCTACTGTCACGCTTTTTGCGACGCTGAACTTGGCAATACTAGTACACACCCACTTTTGACACTTTAACCCCTTTGGGACCGGCGGCTTTTACACAAATTTTATTTGGTTGGCACCCGTTTTTTTTAAACAATTACCTTTACTTAAACAATCACGAAAATACTGTAATTAAAGGAAATATTACTTTTCTTTTTTTTACTGGTGCCTAAAAAATTCTGTATGCTCTTTTTGAGGGTGCATATATGCACCCATGGTCGCGAACGCGTTAATTGGGTTTTTTAGATCAAAGCAGCCCGGATGAAAGATATAGTTTATGTACTTTTTCTTAAATCTTCATAGAGTTGATTAAGAAAGATCAGTTACATATTTGAAAATCGCTTGCATGAAATGGATAAGTAAAAATTACGCTGCCTTCCTGATTATTTTAGACGCTATAAGAAAATCGTTTTAAATATCATGTTAATAACGCGCATATCATAAAAATTTAAAGATTATTACAATAGGTGGCAGTACTAACTGGCATTCTTCTCATTTCCCGTCAGTACGCGCAGTCATAGTTTTGGGCGGGCGAGTTCTTGAGAAGCGAGTATGAAGAGTTTGTGAAAAGCGTCGACAGACAGACGGACAGACAAACCGAATTCATAAAAACTTTTCAACTTTGTTGGAAAGTGTTAAAAAATAGCCTTTTTCTTGCATTGCTTTTTAATACTTTCTAACATAGTCAAAAAGGGTTTATGAATTCGGGCAGTGCTTAAGTCGCGTAAATATAGTCGGATTGCCATGTAATTCATTTGTTGAGATTTATCATGGCATGTCGGTAATGAAAATAGAGTGTGTAGCATTTATAGCTCATTTACAGTGGCAATCAAAAGAAGGCCGCTACATTATAATCTATGTGGAAAAATCGCTTGCAGTGTATTTTAATGATGTTGCACTATTCCAGACATAATGAAATTGATATACAGCAATGATGTACACTACATGATTCTTACGGTACAATATTGTGTACATAGCATTTTCCGTTCATTTACAACAGGAACACGCAAAAGAATTATATTACAGTACGGTCTATGAGCGATAATTGCTTGAAGTGGGTTTTCAATTGTGGTGTACATTTTTAGATTTAACTAATTTTATATATATATATTACTTGGTGTGTATAATTATATAGGTTTATACAGGGCGTCACAAAAGAATTAGGGTACATTTCCGCTTATTGACGGAAATTACTGAAGTGAAAATTTCAACGGTGTTATGTGTTTTCGAACCGAATTCATTTTTGACCTACTATACATATATACTGCTATTTAGATCATGTACAACGCTGCACAAAAAAATTCTGATATTTTTCTGACTATAGATGGTAATTCCTGAAATGGGGTTTTCAAATGTGTTATGCGTTTTCCAAATTGTTTACTTTGGCATCAGCTTTCACCTTATTAAACGGTGAAAAATTTTTTATCGTATTCTGAATGTGTTGGAAAGTGTTTCAAAATCTATGCTTGACGAATGATTTTTCTTTCTTGTTAAATAATCGGCATGGTTGGGAATGATTAGATAGAGTGAAGTTTATTAAGATGAATCATAATGGTGAAAAATGAAACTGCTAGAAATCCACTGATCGTGAATCACAATTTCCCCTTTTACCAGTATTATGTTGCATTTTTCTTTTTTTCAGAATTTGATTACCAAATGAGAACATGACACAACGGGCGAATATAAATATGATTTCTTTCTGTTAGCCTATTTTAAGGGGTTATGGGAGCTTTTCGGTTTAAAAAAGTGCATTTTTGGAAGTTCTTACACTCTTTTATTTTAACCCAACCTTTTTTTTTTTTCTTTTGTATGTAAAGATGTAATTTTACAGTAGATTTTTAACCCACTGCCTGATATGCTAGAATTATGCAAATTATGCACAAAGGTGTGTTTCTATGACAATACAACATTTTAGTATTTTTGAAACTTTATTATAAATTAATATATTAATTTTAAGGAATTTTTTAATTAGCCCATCCACAGCTACGAGTTATAGAGAATTTGGCGATTTATGAAATGTGCCGTGCTAATTAAAAAATTATTTAAAATTAATGCATTAATTTATAATTAAGTTGTAAAAATATTAAAATGTTGTATTGCCATTAGAAACACACATGTAGACGTAATTTTCATAATTCCAGCATATCAGGAAGTGGATTAAAGTTCTATTTTATAATTCCATCTTCAGATACAAAAAGCACATTGAGTTCAATAAAAGAATGTAAAAAATACTCACTGTTGAAAACGATTTTGCAAAGAATAAAAAAAGTGTCACACACGCTTAACGAACGAGATTGATAAAAGTGCTTGGAATAAATTTGGTTGAGTAATTTTTTTTATAAATTTTTAAAGAGTTTTAATTGAAATTTTCAATATGAATTATTAATATAAATTACTAATTTCGAGCAAAATCATTTACAAAGATTGTTTTGCACAAAAAAATTTTTGGTAAAAAACACACTAAAGAGAAGTCGTTCATATCTCGATTTCTTTTAATTCCATGTGTGTTTGAAGTATGCATTTAATAACGTCAGTTCAGCTAGACAATGCCTGTTAAATAAAATGGGAACTTTGGATTTTAATGTGTTAGTTTGAACTAACAAATAGAGAAAAGTAGTGTAAAATCCGTTACTTTATTATTAGTTGCTTCTTGAAGCCAAAATCTCAACAGAATTTAATGAGACTTTGTGCAAATATTCTCAATTACTCATCCTTGCACAATAACAACATTATAAACATATGGTTTGTTCATAACATTTTTTATAGTAAATGTTTTTCTAGAAAATGTCAGCCGCCCTTACCCCGCTAATGGGGTAAGGCAGCATGGGTCTATTAATCGCAATCAAAGAACAAATGAATATTATACATACAATAAAGCAATAAACTAAAACTCAATTTAAATTGCAGGCATAAAATTGTAATTGTCTCTTAGCATTTGATTTTTTTGCATAAAGACCTTCATGGTTTTTTTTTTTTTGTTTTATTTTTTTTAACAAAAACTTTTTGTTATATATAATTTCAAAGTCCTGAAACAATTTTGTTTCAGCTTCCTCATCATCGGAAAACTGTCAAACAGTAAAAACACTCAGCGTCAGTAATAAGTGTAAGTTTTAACTTAATAATAAATATTTTCGATTCCAATAATAGCAAATTAAGATATTTTGCGAGTTTACGATTAAAGAATAATAACAATAACTAGCTAGATGTGCCAACCCCAAAACTTTCTTCTATCTCATATATCTTAATATTTCAAAAAGTAGTTACACATGTTAATACTTCAATATTATTAGTTCAATACTATACCAACTTTCACTTTCATCTTAAATTTCTACTTCAGTCGAATAATCGGAGTAAAAACGAGTTAATCTCGATCATGATAATTATTAAAATCAATAGGTTTTTGCTATTCTGTTGTACATCAGCTGTTTGCGAATAGCCGACTTAGCAGAATGCGAAGTTCCCGTCGCGCACGAGCCGATATACAATAAAACTACGAAAAATCGAAAAAATTACACAAAAAGCGCTATTACAGCTCCCCCTTCCAGCGGAATATTTCTAAATTGAAGGAGGACCTGCTGGCCATAACCAAAAAATATACTCAAAAAAAAGAAATTGTTCAATTCTATTTATAAATTCATACCCTTTTCGATGGTACAATAATGAAAATGGCAAAAGAATCACCTACAACACCCCCTTCCGGCGGAATATTTTAAAACTGAAGGAGAATCTGCTGGCTGTAGCCAGCAAACATTATAGTATACACAAAACATTTGATTCAATTCCATGCATATCAATCATCATGCACTTTTCGATGGTACAATGGCGACCGGAAACACGGACAGACAGACATTTTGTACAAACATGTTTTGGGGGATCTCTGACGCCTAAAACGTGTAAATCCGTCAAAAACCAGAAGTCGAATAAAATTTCATTTACAATATTTTCTTCTATAGATAGAAGAAAGTAAAAAATTCACGTTCAATAAATAGTACATCACAATGTTTGGCAAGGTTTGCAAAAAATTTTTTTACATGGTCAGCGTTGAAATAAATACATTTTGGCATGGTGTTGGTATAATGGAAAAATACCGAAAATATTTCTGCGGGGGCTTTAAAATATTTCCGCTTCTTATGCATAGTTCACATTATACAGAATTTACTACACATGCATTTCTTGTTTCCAAGAAAATACATCTTTGCACAGGGTGATTCAAAATCAATATAGCGATTACAAACGGCTATAACTATTTAATCGAACAGAATTTATCGATAAGAATTACACAGAATGTAAAAGGAAGTTCAAAATTTTGTTTACATACTTTATAAATGTTCTATGTGACCCCCTTGGTCTGAATGCCCCCAACATCTGAACATTATTTTTGTTCAAATATCCAATACCATCTGGCCCCACCAGTGGCCGAGAGGTTCTGCTCTCGAAGCTAATAGACGGGAGGCGCTGGGTTCGAACCCAATCGCGACCGTCGGCCTAACCGTTTCGGAGTTTTCGTGGTTTTCTTCGAAACCTTGGATTTCCCATGCGTAAATACGGGTTAGGTTCCCTTAGAAAGACCCCCACGGAGGGCACTCCCCCTAGGGCCTATATCCCTCGAGTAGATAATCGGCCGTCAAAAATCAACTCAACCCAACCCAACCCAATACCATCTGCGTATGTTGTTAGCATTTGGAGGTGCTTGACTGTATCGCTGACGAAATCTTCTCTGCACTGTGAGGACATAACGATAATTGTGAAATTCTAACACACAGAATGCGTCAGATGGTATTGGATTTTTGAACAAAAAAAGATGTTTAGATGTTGTCCGTGTGACCAAAGGGAGTCACATAGAACATTTATAAAGTATGTAAACAAAATTTTTAACTTCCTTTTTACATCCTGTGTAATTCTTATCGATAAATTCTTTTCGATTAAATAGTTATAGCCATTTGTAATCGCTATATTCATTTTGAATCACACTGTATAGCAAATAAAAATTCAATTCTTTATATTTATGTTGTTCTCTACAATACTTTTTGTATGTAAATGAACTTTATGCGATGTAACTTTGACGAAATTATAGTAAATATTCTTTCGAACAAATCTATACTTGTTTGAACTAAATTGTTTCTAAGCTATTTGTTTTTTTAATGTTATTTTGTTTACTTTAAAACACCTATATTTTGAAAACAAAATACATTGTGAAATTATATTGCCTCGTGACCTGAGACCAAAGGCCCATAAACACAAAAATCGCGCGAATCGACACTGGAAACACAGTTATGGCAGAGCATTAATGACGCGCCAAGGTGCCTTATATAACCATTTACTCATCAAAGCTTTCAGGTAACGCTCAGTAATTGACACGCTGTGAAATACATCTCATACTTTATGATTTTTAAATGAAGACGCTGAAAACGGTGCTGCAGCGAAACCTGTAATCAGTTTAATTACATAACACGTGGAGAACAGACTTTATTTAACGGACTTAACTAAGATTCTCTTTGATTACGGGAAACTTAACCTTGAAGATTTTAAACTAATCCTTTAACTGGTGAGAAAATATGTACTTGAATTACGTCATAGGTGAATCACTCACTGGAACCAATCCTTGGATGTCACTTGCACTTAGTTATGATGTCTTGTTCAGTGAACCGTATAGCTTAAGAGCAGGGAATCCTTTAAAAGCTAATCCCTGGAGGGTCTTCAACTGTAGAAACTGCAACTCACATAGTAACTGAATGTTCCTAAAAGCAAAACCTCCGGCGGAGATATTTAAAAATAAATTGGAAGATTTATATGTGTCCTCCGATATTTACTTTGCCGGGATATTTAAAATTTCTTTTCCTTTTTGACATTTAAATATAAGATGCATGTAAGTTGACCCAGAGATATTAGAAAAAAAAAAAAAAAAGACACAAAGACAAATTACAGGAGCACCGACAGTGGAGTGGCAGAGAAGTGTCATTGCATGTCTGAGGACTAAAATAATAAAATTTATTCTTCTCAATGATTTAAAGTAATTAAATATTAAAAGAAAAAAAAGCAAATATTTCTTAACACTATTTTGAATTCCGTTTTTTGTTTTAAGTTTAGTTTACGTTTTAGGTGTTTAAAAATTATCTTTAAAATATTCTTCTTTGGGGAATTTAGACTCCTAGCCTCCTGACAAAACAAAAGGAATGAACTCTATCAATTTTCCATTTGGAAAAAAAGACGAAAAACGTTTAATTTTCTGTATAAAAATTGTCTTGGACGAGTTTTCAGAAAACAACTTCTTAGTTTAGTGTATGCAGCAGATTACACGCACATCTCTTTTAAAGTCTTGATTTTAATCTCTGACTTTCGTTCTCATCGCACTCAAGGACAGATCACAGGTCTGCAACCAAAAAACTGCATAAGATTTATTGACTGCTTCTTATAGGTTTTTGCTCACTGAAAGCGGGAAAAATATTTAAAATATTCTATCATGCCAGGTTTTCTTGCGAAACTCATGTTTTTAGTGTAATAAAGCGTAAAATTTCTCTTTCTAACCTGAAATCTGGTATCCTGTTCTTGAGTAAAAAAACCACATCCAATAATGATTCCATTTATTAATTTCATATTTCTAAGAGTGACACTCAAGAGAAATACAAATAGAAAATGCGAGGAATTTGAGGAACGAACAAAGACATTTACACACATATATAAGCTTCTACCACGTCTTACACAACATCTACTGAAATGTAGTAAGCAAGGGCGAAAAGTATAATTTGGAATTTTTAGTATAATTTTTAACATACTTATAATAAAATATTGATTTTTTTTTCATCGCATTTGTGCTTATCTAATATAAACTCCCCATGTGTTGCAACAACACACTGTAAAAAAAACACTGTCAATTTGCCAGAACAAACTCGATCACAGTGAATGTGTTGTATCTTTCTTTAGTTTCCTGACTATATTAACATGGAAAATACAGTAGTTGCGTAAAATTAACAGCACAATGTGCTGGCAATTTGGACGCATTTTTTTACAGCACAAACTACTGGCGTCCAAATTGCCAGCACATTGTCCTGTTAATTTTACGCAACTACTGTATTTTCCATGTTAATATAGTCAGGAAACCAAAGAAAGATACATCACATTCACTGTGATCGAGTTTGTGCGCGAGATGAACAGTACTTTGTACTGTAAAAATGTCGTTTTTTTTTTTTTTTTTCTTTTTTTTTTTTCTTTTTTTTTTTTTTTTCTTACAGCGTACTGTACGTGATGGAGATAAAAGGAGGTCATTTTTGGATTCATCACAATAAAGAACATATAATTAACCAAAAATATCCCATGCAACTGGAGAAAATTATCTTGTTTGCAGACCTTTGTAATTCAAAAGATAAAAATAGTAATAATAAGAAGAAGAAGTTGGTTAAATTTAAATTAAAATCAAGAAAGAAAAATCATGCATCAAGCATAGATTATCGAACACATTTAGGAAATTGTAGCAAAATTTCCCTGCTTAATAACGTTAAAGATGTTGTCTAAGGGGAAAATGCATAATACATTTTAAAACCCAAGTTCTGCAATTACCATCTATAGCCGAAAAAATATTCGAATTCTTTTGTGCAACCCTGTATATGAACTATAAATTGGCATCAATATTCTATACTACATATCATGCAAAAATTTAATTTATTCAGGAAACGCATAACACAATAGAAAATTCCCCTTCTGCAATTTCCGTCAATAAACGGAAATGGGCTAGAAAATTCTTTTATTCAGCCCTGTATGTGATCTATAGAATTTGTACACACCAAGTAATATGAAAAAAAAAACAAAAAAAACTAGAGAACAGGAATTCTGCTTTTTCAGAATTTAGTGTCGCCTGTGTAGTGTTTAGTGGTTGTTAATTTAGTGGTTTCTATTATTATGAAACAGCCATTATAAATGAAGCGTTAGGTGAAGATGAAAGAGCGCAGTCGTAAAAAGTTAGAACTCCTATTTTCTGGTCAGAATGGGGAAAAAAATGACCATAATTTTTTTTTTTAAAGCTAAAATTATTATTTCAACGTCTAACCACTACTCGTCAATAATCTGGGAATCCATTGAAATTTTACTTAGAAGTGATAATGTTTGTAACGATGTCCTTTTCTATAATATTCCCGCAATTTGGTACAATATCCTAAATATTTCAAGACCTCCTGATAATATGAACTGATCTTTTCACCCCTCTGCAGAGAAATGGACTGAACTCCGCTTGCGCATGCGTACTCTTTTTGTTTTTAAAACGTATTTCTATTCAGTCAGTCATCTTTTTTCCCTTTGAAAATGAACGTGTGTGTGTTCGAAAGATCTCGGGTTGCATTAAATAATATTTTTATACGTTTTTGTCACCTTTTAAGTAGTTATAAGTATATTATAAAGTTTATAAATTCAGTAATTCGTAAATAATAGGACTCCATCTTAAATAGGACGTCATCACCATGGCAACCTAGAATCATTACCTATCATGGGATATCATTGAATTAATTACGTATGAAAGGATTTAATAGAATGACGAAAAGTTTCACTACTATCTGTTTAAGTTTTGATTCGATTTTCATAAAATTTGAAATGACTCGACAAAATTCTGCAACGATTATACATATTAAATTTCAAACCATTCGGTTGGGTAGTTTTTGCGCTGTTATATGCTGACAGACGGACGGACCAGACGACGACTATAGGTGCTACGTATTTATATAGTTACGAACGCGCCTAAAAATATGATTGACGAACTTTGCTCTAAAGCCGTTTTCTGTGGCCCTATGGTAATTATAGAGTGGGAAGGAAGGTGCACATCGTAAACTGCATATACACTTGTGTGCGGAGATAATGTACCAAATATAGCCAGTTTTATTCATACTCGTTTTAAATATTATCAGGAAATAGCTGGGATTTATGTTCTAGAAATAACTTATTGTATTTTTTTAAGTATATTTCCAACATTAGGTTGTTGAATTTTGGTGTAGGAGGGGAACTGGTCAGTAAAATTCATGCATATGCACTTTCTGTTTCTTTAAGCATAAACATTCTAAGAAATTACATAAAATCCAACAAACTAATAATAATTTCGTAAAAAAAATAATAGTAATAAATAAATAAAATAATAAATAAAGAGGGGAAAAGGAGAGGGAAGCAAAATGAAAAAGAAAAAAAATATAAATTAATAATAATAATAATTCATTGAATTCGATATTAAATTTGAATCAAGATGGAAGTTTGAAAATAACTTAAATTTAAACCTTATAATAATTAACGGTTACTGTTTGACAAATCACCTACATCAGGATGTTGCACCTAAAGATTTAAGAAAATTCGTGTAAATGACCTCGCTTCAACTTTAGTTATGAATACGCATGACAAAATGTATGAATTATTTATTCCGGTAAAATGATAAAACTTTTACTATTTATTCTACACCCAGTCGACTCATAAAATGCCTGATTTATTAATTCAATGAGCAGTCTTTGAAACTGTGATGAAATGGTTAAATTAAATAAAAGTCCTTCCGGCCAGTGCCGGGAGGAAGAGGTAGCTTTCATAATCCGTATTTTAAAAAAGCCTAACTTATATCATGCAAACACACGAAGCTCAATTTAGTGGAAACCGAATATAGGAGATTCAATACTAATTTTTATCAATATAATGAATGAGAATTTCGCGAAATTAGTCAGCTTTATCCAAGCTGCTTTTCTTTAAAGTAACTTATATTTGGCTGCCAAATTCGGCAATTTCTTAAAGTGCCTGTCATTTTAAGACAACATGGTGGATGAGGCTAAGCAGTGAACTTCGTCGAGACCTTAGTAATTGCTGTGCACATGCTCACTCACATCGGAATCGGTTAATATATAGGAGTGCTGTCGCAAGCAAAAAAATCAGATTTTTCAAAATGTCACCCACAATAGAAATTGAAACTGCTATATCTGAGCCATTTTTTAAGGTAAAGACAAACAAATATGCTCCTGAATCCTTATATCAAGATCAAATACTTAAGAAAGAAACCTTTTTCAATTTCTAATTTTTTTGCACCTCGCTTTAAATATGTATATATTTTTTAATTTAATGGCCGCCATTTTGAAACAAGATGGCTGATGAATCTGGCCAGCGAACTTGGTCGAGGTGTTGATGTTTACTATCCACATGCCTTCTTACATCGAAATAGGCAAATACGTGTGTTATCGCGTGACAAATACAAGATCGTTTCAAAATGTTAGCCATGCTAGAAATTCAAAGTGCTATAAATCAACCATTTTTTAAGATATCAACAAAAGAACAAATTTTCAGAAACAAAAACTGCTCCGGAATCTTTGTATCAAGGCCAAACACATAAAAAAAATCTTTTTCATTTTCCAATTTTTTAATACCTCATTTTGAATTTTAAATTTAATTTTTTTTAAATGGCAACCCTTTTGAAACAAGATGGCGAATGAAGCTGGCCAACGAACTCGGTCGAGACATTGGTATGTACTATGTACAGACCAAGTTACATTCAAATATGTTCATAAATACGCCTGTTATCGCGTGACAAAACTCAGGTCGTTTTAAAATGTCAGCCACAAGAGAAATTCAAAATGCTATTTACTCAGCCTTTTTTTTTAGATATAGACGAAAGAAAAACTGTTCCGGAATCTTTGTATTAAGGTCAAACACATACAAAAAAAATCTTTTTCATTTTCTAATTTTTTGGCATCTCATTTAAATTTTTTTATTTTTTAATTTTTTTTAAATGGTCGCCATTTTGAAACAAGATGGCGGATGAAGCTGGCCAACGAACTCGGTCGAGATATTTGTATGTGCTATGTACACACCAAGGTACATCCAAGTCGGTTCATAAATACGCCTGTTATTACGTGAAAAAAATCAGGACGTTTCAAAATGTCAGCCACGCTAGAAATTCAAAATGCTATAACTCAGCCATTTCTTAAGATATAGACGAAACAAAAACTGCTCCCAAATCTTTTTATCAAGGTCAAACACATAAGAAGATAATATGTTTTCAATTTTCAATTTTTGGTACCACATTTCACATTTAAATTTTTCTTAAAAATTTAAATTGCCGCCATTTTTAAACAAGATGGCGGGTGAAGTTTCCAGCTTCACCCGCCCCGGTCAACAAACCCGGTCGAGACATTGGTATGTACTATGTATAAACGAAGTTACATCCAAATCGGTTCATAAATACGCCTTTTATCGCGTGACAAAATTTAGAACGTTTCAAAATGTCAGCCACGCTAGAAATTCAAAATGCTATAACTCAGCCATTTTTTAAGATATAGACGAAACAAAAACTGCTCCGAAATCTTTGTATAAAGGTCAAATACATAAGAAAAAAATATTTTTCCATTTTCAATTTTTTGGTACCACATTTCAAATTAAAAATTTTTTAAATATTTTTAAATGGCCGCCATTTTGAAACAAAATGGCGGATGAAGCTGGCCAACGAACTCGGTCGAGACATTGGTATGTACTATGTACACACCGAATTACATCCAAATCGGTTCATAAATACGCCTTTTATCTCGTGACAAAATTTAGAACGTTTCAAAATGTCAGCCACGCTAGAAATTCAAAATGCTATAACTCAGCCATTTTTTAAGATATAGACGAAACAAAAACTGCTCCGGAATCTTTGTATAAAGGTCAAATACATAAGAAAAAAATATTTTCCCATTTTTAATTTTTTGGTACCCCATTTCAAGTTTTAAATTTTTTTTTAAATTTTAAATGGCCGCCATTTTGAAACAAAACGGCGGATGAAGCTGGCCAACGAACTCGGTCGAGACATTGGTATGTACTATGTACACACCGAATTACATCGAAATCGGTTCATAATTACGGGAGTTACAGTGTGACATAGGTCAGATATATATATATATATATATATATATAGATATATATATATGTATATATATATATATATATCAATTTTGAACGGAGGGTGGTTTCGGGTTCTGGGGGTCATGATCGATGAAAATATACCAAAATTTTTTGAAATCGCTTTCCTCCGAACGGCTGCAATAGGTAGCTTTTTAGGTAGCTTTCTTTACAAAAAGCTACCTATTGCAGCCGTTCGGAGGAAAGCGATTTCAAAAAATTTTGGTATATTTTCATCGATCATGACCCCCAGACCCCGAAACCACCCTCCGTTCAAAATTGATATATATATATATATATATATATCAATATATATATATATATATATATATATATATATATATATATCTGACCTATGTCACACTGTAACTCTCGTATTTATGAACCGATTTGGATGTAATTCGGTGTGTACATAGTACATACCAATGTCTCGACCGAGTTCGCTGGCCATCTTCATCCGCCATTTTGTTTCAAAATGGCGGCCATTTAAAATTTTTAAAAAAAATTTAAAATTTGAAATGTGGTACCAAAAAATTGAAAATGGAAAAATATTTTTTTCTTATGTACTTGACCTTTATACAAAGACTCCGTAGCAGTTTTGGTTTCGTCTATATCTTAAAAAATGGCTGAGTTATAGCCTTTTGAATTTCTAGCGAAGCTGACATTTTGAAACGTCCTGAATTTTGTCACGCGATAAAAGGCGTATTTATGAACCGATTTGGATGTAACTTCGTTTATAGATAGTACAGACCAATGTCTCGAACGAGTTCGTTGACCAGCTTCATCCGCCATCTTGTTTAAAAATGGCGGCTATTTAAAATTTTAAGAAAAATGTAAATTTGAAATGTGGTAGCAAAAAATTGAAAATTGAAAAAATATTTTTTTCTTATGTGTTTGACCTTGATAAAAAGATTCGGGAGCAGTTTTTGTTTCGTCTATATCTTAAAAAATGGCTGAGTTATAGCATTTTGAATTTCTAGCGTGGCTGACATTTTGAAACGTCCTGATTTTTGCCACTTGATAACAGACGTATTTATGAACCGATTTGGATGTACCTTGGTGTGTACATAGTACACACAAATAACTCAACCGAGTTCGTTGACCAGCTTCATTCGCCATCTTCTTTCAAAATGGTGGCCATTTGAAAAAATTAAAAAAAAATTAAATTTGAAATGAGATACCAAAAAATTGGAAAATGAAAAAGATTTTTTCTGTACGTGTTTGACCTTAATACAAAGATTCCGGAACAGGTTTTGTTTCGTCTACATCTACATCTAAAAAAATGGCTGAGTTATAACATTTTAAATTTCTATTGTGGCTGATATTTTAAAACGACCTGATTTTTGTCACGCGATAACAGGCGTATTTATGAACCGATTTGAATGTAACTTGGTCTGTACATAGTACATACCAATGTCTCGACCGAGTTCGTTGGCCAGATTCATTCGCCATCTTGTTTCAAAAGGGTTGCCATTTTTAAAAAAAATGTAATTTAAAATTTAAAATGAGGTATTAAAAAATTGGAAAATGAAAAAGATTTTTTTTATGTGTTTGGCCTTGATACAAAGATTCTGGAGCAGTTTTTGTTTCTGAACATTTATTCTTTTGTTTATATCTTAAAAAATGGTTGAATTATAGCACTTTGAATTTCTATCATGGCTAACACTTTGAAACGATCTTGTATTTGTCACGCGATACCACACGTATTCGCCTATTTCGATGGAAGAAGGCATGTGGATAGTATACATCAATATCTCGACCAAGTTCGCTGGCCAGCTTCATCAGCCTTCTTGTTTCAAAATGGCGGCCATTAAATTAAAAAAAATTATATTTAAAGTGAGGTGCAAAAAAATTAGAAATTGAAAAAGGTTTCTTTCTTAAGTATTTGACCTTGATATAAGGATTTAGGAGCATTTTTTGTTTGTCTTTATCTTAAAAAAATGGCTCAGATATAGCAGTTTCAATTTCTAAAGTGGGTGACATTTTGAAAAATCTGATTTTTTGCATGCGACAGAACTCGTATATATCAACCGATTCCGATATGAGTGAGCATGTGCACAGCAATTACTAAGGTCTCGACCAAGTTCACTGGTTAGCCTCATCTACCATGTTGTCTTAAAATGGCAGGCACTTTAAGAAATCGCCGAATTTGGCAGCCAAATATAAGTGACTTTAAATAGAAGCAGCTTGGATAAAGCTGACTAATTTCGCGAAATTCTCATTCATAATGATTTAGTATTGATAAAAATTAGTATTGAATCTCCTACATTCGGTTTCCACTTAATTGAGCTTCGTGTGTTTGAATAATATAAGTTGGCTTTTTAAAAATAAGGAATATGAAAGCTACCTCTTCCTCCCGGCACTGGCCGGAAGGACTTTTTGTAAAGAAAGCTACCTAAAAGAGAAGTGGTTAAATAAAAGATTTCAGATTCAAGAGAATATCGTATATTCATTAAATAGAGTTCGTTCTTTCACCTCCTAGCCATTTCATGACAAGGTCATACCGGGAATAGATATTTGGCGACACATGCAATAGGAATAATTTAATTTTAAATAAAATATTGATGCATATGTATGTTTCATTTCAAATTTAGGACACTAAACTGTATTTCCGTACAATAGTGTTCAGGTACGATCAAAGTAATTTGCATTATCTTCACAAAATAATAATTTCTTTTTAATAACAGATTAAATGTATGAAATACCATCTTTGTTTCAACAATGAGAACAAGAAAGAAAAACTCATGAATTACGCATAGTATATAAAAGACTTTCCAACTTTAGCAGAACCTGGCAATCCAATCCTCTCGGCCCCCCGTTGCCATAAATTTAATGCAATTATATGGATTTATTTTTCCTTTTTTATAACATTTAATTTTAAATCTGTTTTTTCGTGGAATAGGAATGAAATAATATACTGCTCGAAACAATTTACAAATTTATTCTGATTTAAAATAGTATTTTCAAGATTTATGTTTTATATAGGCCTCTCAAGGAATCAATCTATGCAAAAAATAATGAGACGCGTATTGACATATGGAATACCGCTGTCTTTATTTTCGTTTATACCTGTAAACGAACAATTCACCATACTACCTTCACCGTTTTCTATAGGGTACATACCATAGTATTGAATCTCCTACATTCGGTTTCCACTTAATTGAGCTTCGTGTGTTTGAATAATATAAGTTGGCTTTTTAAAAATAAGGAATATGAAAGCTACCTCTTCCTCCCGGCACTGGCCGGAAGGACTTTTTGTAAAGAAAGCTACCTAAAAGAGAAGTGGTTAAATAAAAGATTTCAGATTCAAGAGAATATCGTATATTCATTAAATAGAGTTCGTTCTTTCACCTCCTAGCCATTTCATGACAAGGTCATACCGGGAATAGATATTTGGCGACACATGCAATAGGAATAATTTAATTTTAAATAAAATATTGATGCATATGTATGTTTCATTTCAAATTTAGGACACTAAACTGTATTTCCGTACAATAGTGTTCAGGTACGATCAAAGTAATTTGCATTATCTTCACAAAATAATAATTTCTTTTTAATAACAGATTAAATGTATGAAATACCATCTTTGTTTCAACAATGAGAACAAGAAAGAAAAACTCATGAATTACGCATAGTATATAAAAGACTTTCCAACATTAGCAGAATCTGGCAATCCAATCCTCTCGGCCCCCCGTTGCCATAAATTTAATGCAATTATATGGATTTATTTTTCCTTTTTTATAACATTTAATTTTAAATCTGTTTTTTCGTGGAATAGGAATGAAATAATATACTGCTCGAAACAATTTACAAATTTATTCTGATTTAAAATAGTATTTTCAAGATTTATGTTTTATATAGGCCTCTCAAGGAATCAATCTATGCAAAAAATAATGAGACGCGTATTGACATATGGAATACCGCTGTCTTTATTTTCGTTTATACCCGTAAACGAACAATTCACCATACTACCTTCACCGTTTTCTATAGGGTACATACCATAGTAAACCTCAGTAACTTATATCAATTTACTGACAGTCCAGATATATTTATGAAAGTTAGAGGGGGTAAAAGACAGACAAACCGAAGTCATACGCGACCATGTTGGAAAGTGTTAAAAAAATTACCAATAAAAAGAAATAATAATAACAATGTTTTGTAATATACGCAATGTATCAGGAGTATTAGTAATCACTTCACACACATTAATGATGATAAATACCGAAAAACATTTAATTTTTTTACGTATCAAGAAATTATCATCATTCATAAATATATCTCATGGTACGAATTGAATTTTTCCAACTGAGTGAAAAATGCTTAAGACGGGATTCGAACCCAGAACCTTTGACTTAAATTTCCACTGCTCCACCTATAGAGTTACATGGACCGTCATCGACAACCGGTGGGCATATTTCGCTCAAATATCCTTATTGGTAATAGCATCTCGTCTCAGACCCGTAACCAATTGGCAAAGTCAGAGGAGACTTTGAAATTTTTTGGTGGGGCTAATTCACGGCTTGTTTTTTTTTTTTTTTTCACTTTTCTTTAATGATACTAGGGGGCTCTGCCTCCTACGAGCTACGCTCGTCAACCCCCGTTCAGACACCGCAGACTCTAACAGCACGCTAATTTGATCGCCTTTAAAATGATTTCGGAAGATTGAATTATAATTTGAATCTTACAATTATAATCTGACGTAATTTTCACCAAACTTTTCTTTCTCTTTTTAATATTCACGTCAAAATACTTTTGTTAGAAATGAAATATTATGATCATCTTAAAATGTCAAGTAAATGTCTCGCGCAATTTTTAAATTAAAACTGTTTTGCAATATTATTTTTTGTTCATTTTACGTAATAAGTGTAATATGACGTAAATTCTCCTATTTAGGACTTCTAACGCATGTTACTGAATTTATTATTTTACAATATTCTTTCTCATTTAAAATTCACGTGTAACTATAGTTTTTATGACGTAATTTTCAATGAGTTCCTGCTTTATATATTTTTTGTTTATAATAGTCACGTGTAAAATAAATTTTTAATTTGAAGCAAACATTACTGCTTGCGCTTTTTATACAGTTGGCAACAGTTTAAATTAGTACAATTTTCTAAAATTTGCAAAAAATATCTCTCGAAGTGCTGAAAATTTGAATTTAAAATAGAAATAAAACCTCGAAAAATTATTCAAATTAAAAAACTAACTGCAATCTGCACACCGGGAAATTCTGACGCATAAAATGATCTAAAAATGATTAAATTCCTATGTACAGTTTTTGCTCCTATAAAACTTTTTTAATGGAACGATTTTGTCCAACTTTGGCACTAAATATCTCTTAAAATAATTCTTCGATTTGAAAACTGTCTGCATCAGCGTGTTTATCAAACATTTCTGTATAATACCACCGATTTTCATATTTTTGTATGCAACAGTTTTTTTAATATTAACGAAGAAAGACCTCCGGTCACAAAAAATTCAAAACCGGCGGCGGCGGCGGCGGCGGCGGCGGTGACAGCGGTAGTTACTTTTTTTTAGAATAGAGAGATACATTGCCTGATTATCCAACATGCACGTGAAACACATTTTTTCCTCTAAAATTTAATTTCCTCTAATCATTAATCCCCTAAAATGACTATGAAATAGGTTATCTGATTTCTTTTTTCATTTCTTTTTTCTTTTTTCACGTCGCATTTTTAATATTTTTGGAAAGGAAAGTTTGCCTAATACAAGAGGAAATCAGCACAAGAAAACTTATTTAACCGGAAAATACGAATGTGACCAATAGGATGTTAATTAATCATATAGCATCCAGATGTGCCGCTTAAAAACCATCCGGGTAACTGATCATGCAGCTATATGTACTAAATATACCTGAAGTATATACAGGGAGTATAAACAGGCTGTACAATGAAATATGTATGAACTGGGTTAAGTCACTTCCGGGAATATTTATAGCATCATTGATGAGTTTTCATGTAGAAAGAATTAACCCCTCAATCATCGCACCCGATACATTCAAGAGTAAATTGCCGGCGGAATGAAAAATGGAAGGGAACCCCGAAATGATGCGGTTCTTGCCATGGATTCAGAGGTTAATCGGGCCCTGATGATATATAAATGTATACAAACGTAGAGGGCAAGCTTCCTCTTGTCATAAAACTTTTGATTATAAAGTTTAAATTTTTTCGATGTAATATAGTTGGTATTAGTCTTGAACGATTAACAAGTCTACACTGTTAAAAATTTGCAGCATTCTGGCAGGTCATTTAACCGTTTTTTCCGAAAACGGTTACACAACCGTAATTTAACACTATTCTGACCATATTATTGGCCATTTTATGGTCAGAATAGAGTTAAATTATGGTTATGAAACCATTTTTTCGAAAACCGGTCGAATGACCTGCCAGAATGCTGCAAAATTTTTAACAGTGTAGAGAGGGCTCAAGAAGTAGTTATGAAGGGCTCAGCCCACTCCGTCCCCGTCTGGTCAGCCATGTAGTCAGCTCAAGAGAATAAACCACAGGTAAAATAACTCCATTAAACTATGGGTAAGTAGATACACTACTATTTTTAACTCTCTCATACTGATTAGTAAAGATATCATACTAATTGAATTTTTCCAACTGAGCGAATAAATGCTCAATTCCGTGATTCGAACCCAGAACCTTTGACTTAAATTGCCAATGCCGTACTTATTGAGCGACATGGGGCGACAACCCGCGGGCATGTTTCGCTCAGATAACCTTATTGGAAAAATTCAATTCGTATGACATCTTTACCAATCATTAAGACTGAGTTAAAAATAATCGTGTATCTGCTTACACATCTTTTAATGGAATTCCATTACCTGAGGTTTATTCTGTCTACATGACAGACCAGATGCTATTACCAATAAGGTTATCTGGGCGAAATATGCCCACCAGTCGTCGCCCAATGTATCCCAATGGGTAGAGCACTTGCAATGTAAGTCAAAGGTTGTGGGTTCGAATCCCGGCTTGGGCATTTTTTCGCCCAGTTGGGAAAATTCAATTCATATGATATCTTTACTAATCAGTTTGACTGAGTTATAAATAATCGTATATCTACTTATCCATCTTTTAATGGAGTTCCATTACCTGCGTTTCATTCTGTTGAACTGGCTACATGACAGACCAGATGCTGTTACCAATAAGATTAACTAAGCGAAATATGGCCGCCCGTTGTCGCCCATATAGCTCAATAGGTAGAACACTGACAATTTAAGTCAAAGAATTCTGTGTTCGAATCCCGCCTTGGGCATTTTTTCGCTCAGTTAGAAAAATTCAATTCGTATGATATCTTTATCAATCAGTATGACTTAGTTAAAAATAATCATATATCGCATTGTGTTCAGGTATTTTTTTAATTCCTTGACGCAAACATTGAACACATTACAAATTTTGTTGTTGTCTACTGTGCGTCAAAAGGAATGGTATTAGCAACAATCAATCTGATTTAAAATAAATGTGGTAACAATAAGATTTTGTTCCAAAAACGCTCCGTTTTGGAGAGAGAATGGTTTGCGTGAGCCACTCTCATTTAAATATGCTATGTAGTAAGTAAATATTAGTGCAATAAGTTAATAAACAAGCTCAGGTCGGTTTTATATTTTTCTTAAAAACTAGGGGCTCTGCCTCCTACAAGCTACGCCCGCCAACTCTCATTCAGACACCGCAAGCTCTTTGAACACGCTAATTTGCTTTGTTTTGAAAAGATTATGAAAGATTGAATAATATTTAAGCAACCAGTGACGATCTACTGCAATCGGTTTTCTATTCATTTCCCTTTAACCGGGAGATTTTAAGACCAAATCAACTGCTGTCGCGACAGCTAACAGCTGTTTTCGTGATTTATTAAATAAGATCAATAAAATATTTGAAAATCAGCTTGTAAAAAATGGCAAGTAAACAACGACACTGCCGCTCGGAATTTTATAATGGCGCTATAAAAACATTGTTTTAAATATATAGTTTTAAATATGACGTAATTTTCATCAAAGTTTTCTTTCACTTTTTAATATTCAGGTGAAAATACATTTTTTACTTGAAAGGATATATTATTGTTTGCGATGTTTTAAAATTGGCAACAATAAGTAAAAAGACTTTTTCGAAATATGAAATAAATCTCTCATGTAAATATATTTTTAAATTGAAACTGTTTGGCAATATTATTGTTTAAGCATTTTAAACATTAAGTAATTTTTCTCATTTACTGCTTTTAACGCTTAATAATTTAATTTATTGTTTTAAAGTTTTCTTCCTCTTTTTAATATTCACTTGTAAATACATTTTTTATCATGCAATTTTCCCCATTTACCGCTTACACGAAATAATTTAAATATTATTTAATAGTTTTTTTTTAACAGTCCCGTGTAAATACATTTTTTAATTGAAAGGATATGTTGTTATTTGCGACATTTTACAATTTGGCAACAATATAAAAAAAAATAACCTTTTCGAAATAAGAAATAAATCGCTATTGAAATAATGAAATTTTGAATAAAATTTTGAGAAATAAAATCGCAAAAAATAGTCAACTTTGAAAAATAATTGCACACTGCGCATCGCAAGCTTGCCATGTATGTGGCCTGCGAATGATATTTAAAATGCTATGCATAGTTTTTATCCTATAAAAATTTTTAAACGGAACTATTTTGATTTAAAATAATACTTCGATTTAAAAACTGTCTGCTTCGGCGTGTTTGTCGAACATTTTCCTATAAAACTACCAATTTTCATATTTTTATAATCAATAGTTTTCCTAATATTAGCCCGAGAAAGGCTTCCGGTCGCGAAAAATTAATTTACAACGGCGACAGCGTTAGTTACTTTTTTTGTAGAATAGAGAGATTACTTGTAAATATCATGAATACTAACTTTTGCTATCTTAAATTTTAAAAAGAAAGAAGGAAAAATTTAGATGCATTAGTATCCGTGAGAAAGTATACTAATTCTCTCGTCTTTTCTGCTTTTGTTGCTTCTTAAGAAATTTTTTCACGTGTATTTTCTTTGGATGCGTTGTTGAATCGCAGATAAACTAAAACCGGATTGCATCTTCTTTTTTCAATTTCTTAGAATGGGAAGAATTTTTTTATGATCCAAATCTAAGCATTATTGTGCTTCAATGCTATGCTGAAATTCACATAGCGCATTTCTCACCACACCCATAACGTTTCAGCTAAAAATGATGGCATACAGTGGCAACCTAAATACCGTTGCTAATAGATGGACAGAGAATGGTTTTCAATGAAGAATGAATCTTATTTGTCGTAATAAATTACACGGTTAACTATCATAAAAATGTGAGAATTTTCTCACCGTGCGCTAAACTTCTGCTGGACAATATATTCATACCTTCAACAAAGCATAAAATATTGTACTTACAAGTTATTTTTTATATGTAAGGAATGAAAAAAATATAACTCCCGGTAAATTTTCTAAAATACATCATTCGTACATTAATTTGTCCATTCTCTATATAAACTTCTTTAGAATATTTGAAAAAATTGCGTAACAATACATGAGTGAATAACTTTATCTTATTCTCTTTAGACTTAAAATCAAAATGTTAGAAATCTGATTTGAAAAAAATACTAAAACATAACTGAACGCTATATTCTACCCTTGTATTGTTGTTTTTATTCAAATACATTCAATAAAGTTGCTTTTAAAGGTAGTCGGATATCTTTTAAACTGAAATGCATTTGGAAATCGTTTACACCAAAAGCTTACAAAACATCAAAGAGGCAGGATATTTTAAACCATTAAAAAAGTTAAAGTTAGAAAATATAAAATATTAAAATGACTGAATCAAAAAGAAGATAACATAAAATTGAAATCTGTCTTTTCATTGTAACGTTTAGCGCCAATCATGCCGTATTTTATGAGGAATCCGATCTAATGATTAATCTTCCGTAATCGGGTCCCCAGCCCAATGGCGCATTTGAACAAATGTTATTTGGAACAAGTGTGTTTTTAAAATATTTACTGGTATTCATATTCACTTTAAAGGTCATTATAAACATGATTTATGCTTGGAAGTGGATTCAATTACGGAAGATGAATGTAAAAAATATATAAAAGGAAGTGCTTTTCGATTTTCTCTGCATAATCATACGCCAATTGTGGTAACTCTGTAACTAAATAATTTATATTATTGTCACAGACAAATGTTCATTGTAGAGATACGTTTAAATAAACAAAATCATTCTTGAAAACTAATTAAAAGTCATAAAAGTGAGTAAATTGAGTTACAGTTTTAAAACAAATTACATTGGAAAGTACATTTTTCCCTATTCGATGAGGTAAAAAATTAAATTGTGCAATTTTTAGAATGCGCAATAAAAGCGAAAGTTATAGCACCGGGCCGGTTGTCGTCCCCATCGTAATACAGGTCTAAAAATAGCTATAGGTTTTTGGCAATCGTTCAAAAGTGAACTACGGTTTTTTTGACGACGGCAGAAATGTCTGTAGTGAAAAAAATATGTTGTTAGCAAACTGGAAAGAGCTATAAGTGTTTTGAAATTTTGGCTTGAAAAAAACAAAAATATTTTCCCATTGTCGGTTTCACATTATCAGGATATATAGTTTATGATGTAAAATTTCTGTTGCTCCAGGTTATTTATTATTTTGAGAATAGGTTCCAAATTTAATGGAAACGGAAAAGAAAGAAAAAGGGGAAAACCATTATCAAATCTGTCATCCGTTCAATGGACTGTAGAATCATTACATTTTATGAAAGTTTATCTGTCGCCGGGTGACATCTTGATCATATCTTGATCAAAATCATAATGTGTTGTCCTAATGTAATCCTGCATTGGTGAACCGAAAAGTTGCTACGATTATTCAAAACGTCCCCAAACCTCCCACCACTTCTTAAGTGGTTACAGAAACGCTCTATTGACTTTTGTTTAGAGAATGTAAACGCATACTTTGTATTTTCTTTTATATGAATATCCACAAACGATTTTATTAGTTTAAAGCTCACGACAAAGGAATTTTTTATCGGATTTTGTCGAAATGTGTAGATCATTTTTTGACGCCTTCCAAAAAGCAGGTTGCTACTTTTATCGCTTATGCATCACTTCTAAATATTACATAATTTAAATTTTTACATGATAGAATAGGGAAAAAATGCACATTCGAATAAAATTTGTTTTTTAACTGTAGCTTAATTTAGAAGTTTTTAAAGACATTTAACATAATTTTCAAGTATGATTTTTCAAAATCTATCTCAACACGGAACATTTGTTTACTATAATATTGTAAAGGAACTAGTGGCAGAGTTATAACTAAATGGAAATTTATTAACCAAAGAAAATTAAATATGAACAAGAAAGAAAAATCATGCGTCAGGCCTAGATTATGAATCAATTTCCAACACATTCAGATACTGTAAAAAGTCTTCACAGTGAAAGATGATATCTAACAAGGAAGGTCTCCATACGGGCATATTCAGAAAAATCTGAAAAAATTACAGAGTGTTCTTCTCATGTGGATATATATGTTTATAAAAAATTTTTTAGGGGACCTTGATAAAACGTTCGTAAAAAAAATAATAAAAATTTCGTTTATTTGGCGATTTATCCTCGGTTGGCGATGAAATGAAATTTCGAAAATTACTTTTTTATGTCGAATACTCTTTTAAAGAGTAATAATAAAGATAAAAATGTTTCATATTGAACTTGTTTAAATAAATTTAATGTAAATAACTTTAGTTTTGTCAGTTTTAGTTTAATTTAACTATAGTTTTGTCATGTATATATATCTATATATATTTATAATGAAAGTTAAATATCAAATTTTAGGAATTAAAACAAAATTAAAATAAGAATTGTTTCAATATCTCAAAATTAAGTCCAATGGAGCACTGTCGATTCAGTTTTGTTGCTATGGGAACGACGAATTCTTTGATATTGAAATGAATAACTGGTAAATGAATCTTGCCTTTATTTTGGAATACGCTTAAATATATGAAAGTATTTTTTATGTATGAAATTCTTTTTAAAGTAATAAAATTAAATAACAAGCAACATAAATATGTAATACGTAAAAATGTATTCATTAAACTCTCTCATTGTTTATGTTTAAATTCATCAAATACTTTTTACACGCATTCTAAAAGTCAATTAACAATTTTCAGGTGCATTAAAATCGTTTGCTTTTGGCGAAGAAAAGTACTGCTCGCCAAATCGCGTGATGTTTTCATCTTTTCGCACCAAATACTCGAAAGTATTTTATTTTTTTCCAGACTTTCTACTGCAATTCCGCCGCTAAATTTGACTGATCCTTTATTACATACATAAGTAGTTTAATTGGTATTTTTTTTTTTCAAACTTTTTTGAGTATGCCCAGTAAGGAGACCTTCCTTGTAAGTAAAGAATTTGGGAAACGCAACAACACATTTGAGAACCCAATTTCAGCAACTACCGTCAATAGTCAGAAAAGTATCCGAATTATTTTGCGCAACACTGTATAGAATCTACAGATTTGTATATGTACTACATAGTATGCTAAAGTTTACTACAGTTAGCAATGCATGGCACAGTGGAAAATTCCCATACAGCAAATTCCGCCAGTAAACGGAAATGAACTCGAGATTTTTTTTTTTTTTTTTTTTTTTTCAATTCTGATCTACAGAATTTATATACATTAAATAATATGCAAAAAATTAGTTAAATATAAGAACGTGTACTATAATTGAAAACGCGCTTCGAGCAATTGCTATTCAATTATTATTGATAGACAGTACTGTAATCGACTTGATTTGTGTGTCTCTTTAAATGAACGGTGAATGTTATGCAAACCTTATTCCATAGTAAGCATATTGTAGGGCACATACGTTTCGTTGTCTGTTCATATTTACTGTTACCCAATATATATTTTTATAGTTTACTGTGTTACTTATGATTTTTGAAATTTAAGTTTTGTTTTAAGGTTTATAGTTAATTTGTTTAATACTGTTGGTTTATTTACTTATATGCACTTGCTTTCAAACCTTAATACTTTGAAGTTCATGCTGTTGAACGTGTTGATGAATTATATATCTACCCTATGTACAGTGTGATCACGTATAACCTGACCTACCTTTATTTTCGCAACCGTTAGTCCTAGATGCATACTTCCAATTACAAAAATGGTTTAAATAAGGTAAAGAACTATTTTTAAATCGATTTGGGTCAAGAAAAGTATTTATTAAAAAATTACGAAATTTAAATTTTTATACGGTCTCTTGGTCCTATAACTGATATTTAGTAAAAATTTACTGCGACAGTAACAAGTGAGACAAAAAAGTCCCATTCATCTAACATTAAAATAGGCCCAGTTATGAAACTTTGAAATGCATGACTTATACCACTTTTTTTGCAACTCAAAACAGATGATTTTGCGTATCTTTCAGGGGGCGTATATAAAGTACTTAAACTTATTTCAAGGTATCTGCGCTTTGAAACAAATCGTACAACAATTACGATTGAGTTAAAATTTATTAGTTAAGTTTCAGATTAGTAAAAATAATTGTATTTTAAAATATGTTTTATTTTGTAAGAATTTGAGGCTACGATTTCTTTTAACAAAAATTATGTTGTTTTCATAAGGTTTTATTTAACTTGCAAAGCTCGTCTTTCCAGTTTAAAATTTGTACTCGAACTTTAACTCACTTTCAAATGTCCGATCGAAGTTAAATTTTACATACTGACTTAAATTCGATTACAATGTAATATTATTAAATTATGTAATATTATTATTAGAATTTAGATTATTTAGATTAACGTAATATTATTATTAGAATTTAGATTATTTAGATTAATGTAATATTATTATTAGAATTTAGATTATTTAGATTGATGTAATATTATTATTAGATTTTCGACGCTTACCATCTTATACACACTTATATTAGAGGATAACACAAAAAAAATTCGGATAGATTACCGTCAACAAGTTTAAGAAAGAGTTTTAGATTAGATAACATAAACCTGCGATGGTTGTGTTTTTTAACTTTTATAATTATGTTTTATGTATTTTTTTAACTCTAAATAAAAAAATTACCTGCATCATGACAGGATTTTTCGCAAATCGTAAATTTCAAGGTAAAAAAATAGCGAAAAATCTGATACTATAAAAGAGATGTAAGACTTTTTTATTCAGTTTAACTTTATTTAATTCGATAATTTATTCAATTTTTTCGGCTTATACTGGGTTTCTTACAGCTAAACAGCTCAGGGGTCTGATGAGGTTGGGAGGGGAGAGAGAATCAATTTTAACTTTGAGCTTTTTAACTTTGAAATTTGTGATTTGAGAAAAATACTGACTTGATGATTTAAAATCAAGGTCATTTTCGGAATCAGCGCTAAAAAATACATAAGAATCAATTTTCAAAACCTAAAAAACATAGTACAACCCAAAATTTGAAAGACAGTGTAATCTAACAGCATTTTAAAATATGTATCATTTTGTAAAGAAATGAGGCTGTTTTTTTTTTCATCCTTTTATATAACAAAAATTCTGTTATTTGTATCCTTTTATATATTCAGTACAAATAGTATATTTTGCAGTAGTATGTCAGAATGATTAAAGATTTCAAATTTATATTTCAGTGCTAATTTTACTCTCAACCATTTGTTTAATATATCTGACGAAATTATATTTCTACTAAATTTGTGAATGACCCCTAATTTGCAGCAAAAAATACGCTCAAACTTTAAACAGCTATTATTCGGTCAATTTTAATCGTAGAATAACGGGACTTTTTTTTTTACCTTACTTGTCAGTGTAACAGGAAATTTTTACTAAATATAACTTATAGGGCTGGGGGACTGTATAAAAATTTAGATTCTGAAATTCTACACTAAATTGTTTTTTCGCTTCAAACTTTTTTTTATCAACCTAATTTTGACCACTTTTTGTAATTGGAAGTATGCATCTAGGACCAACGGTTGCGATAATAAAGATCGGTGAGGTTATACGTGGACACACTGTATATAAAATCCTTATGAAACGATTTTATGAAACGACTGATTATGTTTAACGCCTATTTCTTCTAAAATATGAAACCTTTGGCAGTGAAATTAGCACCAATTATCCGTATTGATCCGCGTATATCAAAAATGACATTGGAATTTTTAAATTTGAATTAGTTTTCGAGACATTATTTTTTTCTCTAATTTTAACGATAATTCTATAGTGATGGTAACTAAGTTATTCCATTTTTGCGTGAAAAAAAAAAAAAGGAAAAATATAGGGATTGTTAGACTTCTTTTCTCTTTTTTCTTTCTTTCTTTTTTTTTGGGGGGGGGGGGGCATTTTGAAATTGAAATTAAAATTACCTTTTATTTCAATCGAAAGTGATGACAATATTGTGATTAAATTATGTTTTTCAGGAAAAATTTAAAAATAATTCATTAAATAATAATAATGACGGTACTATTAAATTAATAATAATTTCTTATTTATTTTAATAAAATGTTCATAATTTCAAGAGATATTTTTTTTATATTTTAAAAAAGGTTATTATTTTAAATTGTTGCCAATTGTAAAAACAGCGCAAATAATAATATTTCCTTACTATTAAAAATTTATTTACACGTGACTATTAAAAGTAGAAAGAACTTTAAAATTTGAATTAAATGATTACGTGTTAAAAGCAGGAAAATGTTGAAAATTACGTCATAAAAATTGTATGTACACGTGGCTATTAAAAGAGAAAGAAAATTTTTAAACGAGATATTTAAAATAGCCAAATAATAATACTGCCAAGCAGTTTAAATTTAAAAAAGATATTTATGCAAGACATTTATTTCATATTTCGAGATGATTTTTTTTTCTTTGACAATTCTAAGGCAGCGCAACTAATAATATTTCCTTTCTAACAACAAAAGTATTTTCACGTGAATGTCAAATAAAGAAAACTTTAAAATGGTAAATTCGTTAATATAAGTTAAAGCAGTAAATGGGAGAAATTACGTCATATTTAAAATGACCAAATAATAATATTGACAAACAGTTAAAAATTAAAAATATATTCATGCTAGACATTTATTTTACATTTCGAGATGCTCTTTTAAACTAATCCCAGCAAAGAGGAAATTACTGGCCAGCAGCAAGATAGGTGCTAACAATGATGGAGAAGTGCCGGCTAATGGTCTACCACTGCATGATCACTGCTGGACAACTTCGGTCAACTTTGTTGTTGGAAATCATCAGATAAAATTCCGGTGGGCTTCCGTTTTATCTGATGCGCTGGCCCACCACTACATAGAAGTACACGAACTTTTGCAGTATTATTGCTGATAACCCTTACGCTAGGTGGAGTTGCGAAATCGAAGACATTAAGTATTTGAACGCAAATCTGAAATGAATATTTTAACACAATTTAAGCGGTGCAGCTAATTTTTTTTTGAACCTGTAAATAATATAGCACCACTACCACCAACAAAATAAATAAGTAAATGAATAAGTAAATAAATTCTTTATTTCAACGCACTTTTTTTTCTCCTTAAATCTGATTTTACTAAGTTATAAATGATTTCAGTTTTCATAATTTACACAGTTGAGAATCAATAATAAAAAAAAAACGTATAAAATATATAGGATTTCTATACAATACAATAATTTCTATACCAGTTTAATGATTTTGAACGTCCCAGCAAAGAGAAAATTGCTAGCCAGCAGCAAGATAGGTGCTGGCAATGATGAAGAAGTGCTGGCTGATAGTCTACCACTGCATGACCACTGCTGGACAGCTTCGGTCAACTTTGTTGTTGGAAATCATCAGATAAAATTCTGGTGGGCTTCCGTTTTATCTGATGCGCTGGCCCACCACTACATAGAAGTACACGAACTTTTGCAGTATTATTGCTGATAACCCTTACGCTAGGTGGAGTTGCGAAATCGAAGACATTGAGTATTTGAACGCAAATCTGAAATGAATATTTTAACACAATTTAAGCGGTGCAGCTAATTTTTTTTTTGAAACTGTAAATAATATAGCACCACTACCACCAACAAAATAAATAAGTAAATGAATAAGTAAATAAATTCTTTATTTCAACGCACTTTTTTTTTCTCCTTAAATCTGATTTTACTAAGTTATAAATGATTTCGGTTTTCATAATTTACACAGTTGAGAATCAATAATAAAAAAAAAAAAAAACGTATAAAATATGTAGAATTTCTATACAATACAATAATTTCTATACCAGTTTAATGATTTGGAACGTCCCAGCAAAGAGAAAATTGCTAGCCAGCAGCAAGATAGGTGCTGGCGATGATGGAGAAGTGCTGGCTGATAGTCTACCACTGCATGACCACTGCTGGACAGCTTCGGTCAACTTTGTTGTTGGAAATCATCAGACAAAATTCTGGTGGGCTTCCGTTTTATCTGATGCGCTGGCCCAACACTACATAGAAGCACACGAACTTTTGCAGTAATATTGCTGATAACCCTTACGCTAGGTGGAGTTGCGAATATCGAAGACATTGAATATTTGAACGCAAATCTGAAATGAATATTTTAACACAATTTAAGCGGTGAAGCTAATTTATTTTGAAACTGTAAATAATATAGCACCACTACCACCAACAAAATAAATAAGTGAATGAATAAGTAAATAAATTCTTTATTTCAACGCACTTTTTTTTTCTCCTTAAATCTGATTTTACTAAGTTATAAAGGATTTCGGTTTTTATCATTTACACAGTTGGGAATCAATAATAAAAAAAAGCGTACAAAATATATAGGCTTTCTATACAATACAATAATTTCTATTCCAGTTTAAAGATTTGGAACGTCCCAGCAAAGAGAAAATTGCTGGCCAGCAGCAAGATAGGTGCTGGCAATGATGGAGAAGTGCTGGCTGATGGTCTACCACTGCATGACCAATGCTGGACAGCTTCAGTCAACTTTGCTGTTGGAAGTCATCAGATAACATTCTGGTGGGCATCCGTTTTATCTCATGCGCTGACCCACCACTACATGGAAATGCACGAACTTTTGCAGTATTATTGCTGGGAACCCTTACGCCAGGTGGCGCTGCGAATATCGAAGACATTGAGTATTTGAACACAAAACTGAAATGAATATCTTAACACAATTTAAGCTGAGAAGCTAATTTTTTTGAAACTGTAAAAAATATAGCACCACTGCCACAAAAAAAATAAATAAGTAAATGAATAAATAAATAAATTCTTTATTTCAACGCACTTTTTTTTCTCCTTAAATTTGGTTTTACTAGGTTACAAAGGATTTCGGTTTTCATAATTTACACAGTTCAGAATCAATAATAAACAAGTTGGAAATTGCTCGTCAAACGTGGCAAATGAGGTGCGTTCGTACTATAACTAGTTTTATAATTATTTTTTGCACCCCATAATGTACTGAATGTATATATTTTTTAACTTCATAAGTGCAAAGTCTATAACATCATTAAAATGCACTTGCAATAATTTTTTCCCATTCCCCGTAATGTAACGAAAAACTTTTGACTGTCCCTGTAATTAAACTATACATCCGATTTTCATACAATTTCAAATGGCTCGACAAAATTTTGCAACCATTATATATTTAAAATTTCAGACCATTCGAAAGGCTGTAACATCATTAAAATGCCCTTGCAATAATTTTTCCCATTGGCCGTAATGTAAAGAAAAACTTTTGACTGTCCCTGTAATTAAACTATACATCCGATTTTCATAAAATTTCAAATGGCTCGTTAAAATTTTACAACAATCATATATTTAAAATTTCAGACCATTCGATTGAGTAGTTTTTGCTCTGTTATATGCGGACAGACAGACGGACGGGCGGACAGACGGACCGAACGACGACTATAGGTGCTACGTATTTATATAATTACGAACGCGCCTAAAAAAAGCGTATAAAATATATAGGATTTCTATACAATAGAATAATTTCTATACCAGTTTAATGATTGGGAACGTAAATCACAAATGAAACAAACTTGAAATAGTGTAATGAGAGCTTGAAATAGTGTAATGAGAGCTTGAAAATTACCAGCAGTCGTAGTGTACGTTTAAAGTACTTGTTCATGTCTGATCACGAAAACCAAACAGCATCGAGCGCGGTCAGAACTTGGGAGGGTGACCACATGGAAACCGCTGAAAGTTCAAATGTTTTTATAGATATTTCTATCATAGACACTTCTACAGATATTTCTACAGCTCTTGGTTAAACTAGCTTATAGAAAAAAGAGCCATAATTATATAATACTTCGTTTTTTTATTGAATTCTATAAAAAAAAAATTGTAAGGGAAAGTTCTGGGCCAGCAAAAGAATAGCAGCAGGATAGGTGCTAGCACTGCAGGAAAAGTACCGGATTGAAGTAATGTGATGGCATACCAATGCTGGCCTGCTGTTGGCCATCACTGAAACAGAAACAGAAATCACCCACTCGTGGACAGCCAACCTTGCGGTATAGGAGCTAAATGTCCACGAGGGAAAAACCCATATCCACCTTCCCACGAAACCCCCAGACACCAGACGGGCTCGGAGGCCTCAGTAGGTAGGAAGACCCCCCCCCCCCCCCATTGAAATTCCAATTATAATTGTACAATCATATCACAAGAGCTACCCAATGTTGCTTAAGCTGGGCGAGCCCAAATAAAACAATATTTTGGATTTTTAAGATATTACAGATATTACAGATCATCCATCAGTTATTAAAATAGGAATACTTGAAAGTAGCCAATTTAAAATTTTAATGAAAAATTAAAATAGTAGTGTTAATGTTAATTAAATTTAATTAAATTAGCTAAAAGATTTCTTAAAAATTTATACTAATCCATATTAGGGCCTAATAGGACTTAATAAAACAAAGTTAGTTGAGACAAAATTGATTGAAATCTGAAAAATAAGTAAATCTGAGCGAAACTTTGAATGATATTTAAATGAAATAATAGTCTTGTTAAATTTAATTATGATTCTGAGTGATGACCTGTTAAGCAAGTTTGAGATATTAATTATAATTAATTTTAAAGTTCTAGATAGCTTAATATGTTGAATAGTCTATGTATTTCACAGTTCAGTAAAGTATATGTCACATTTTTGAGTCATTATATTTTGCAGTTCAAAGTCATTATATTTCATAGTTCATAGTATGATTTTTACAGTTCTAAACACTGTAGATTTTAGTTTGTAGATAAAATTCACAGTTTGGAGATTTAGTCCAAAGTTCAGGAATATAAACTTTTACAAATCAAGGTGTTATTTAATTAGGCGATGTTTAATACTTTTATGAATGATCTTGATAGTTAATGGGTGACACTGTTTATAGAATCTTTTTTATGAAGGAGTAGTGTTTATTAAAAATATTGTAATTTTCATTTAGCGCTGAAAAGTTTGCTGGATCCAGTAGAATCTTCTGGAAGTTTTTCCTTAAAGTTTTGTTTTTATTAAATTTGAAATGATTAGGTAAGAGAGAGCAGTTCCCAAAAATATAGTGTTGTACTGTTCCTCGGCCTTTAGTGCAGGAGCATATGTCCGAATTTAATTTGCCTATTTTGTAGAGAAATGCAGGAAAACTGCCATGGCCACTAATGTAATAAACCGATGATCTTGAAGTACAGATAAATTCTTTGTTAACTTGGTTAAGAATTTTATATGTATCTCGTCCTTTTACTGAATGTTTCCAGATATCCTGCCAGTCTTGGATAATTTTTTCCCGTATATAATTTTTAATTACTGAATCCGGAAATGGTATATGTTGAATTTCATCATAGTGGTCGTGTTGAATTGCATTTTTTGCCAAGGTGTCTGCGCGCTCATTCTCAACTGTTCCTATGTGAGCCTTTGTCCATGCTATATTTATAGATTTCTGCGGGATTTTTTGTAGTTCTGTATAAATCTGTCTTATTATTTTGTTTCTTGGGAAGATAATTTTGAGGGCATCTAGTGAGGATCTGCTGTCTGTTAGGATTAAAATTGATGTAAATCTAGAGGTCGAAAACCATTCTATTGAATTTAGTATTGCTTTAAGTTCTGCCTGATAGATTGAATTGAGAGGGTTTAAGCGCGCAGCACTGTCGTGGATAAAAGTATCTTCAAACATGACTGTAAAGGCGCATGAAGTTCCCTGTTTCATTAAAGAGCCATCAGTATATATCTTTAATTTATTGCTGCGAATTTCTGTTTCCGTTATTTCTTCTAGTATATTCAGGTTATTAATTTTGTAATAGTCTAGAAAATCGAACGTACTTTCCTTCAGCATTAAATTATCTTTATTTTCGTTGATTGAATTATTAAATTTCTTTTTTCCATTTTTGTCTGATATGCCATGAATTCGTTCTGGATTTTTGTGATGATTGGCGGTACTCCTGTTAAAACATTTAGTGCTTCGTGTGAGATGCTTCTGTAATTTTTGATAACATTCATTAAACTCATTCTTTGTATTGTTTTCAGAGATCTGATTCCACGACTGTTTAAATTAGGGAACCATATTTCATGTGCATACAAGATTTGTCTTTCAACAACCGTTGTGTACCACATCTTTTTTATTTTTGGATTTATTCCTTTTTTGTAATTTCCTAGGAATTTGAAACTAGTAACAAACTGAGATATTCTTGCTGTTAAATTTCCCACATGAATTCGAAATTTTAATTTTTGATCAAAGATTATTACTAAGTATGGTAATGATTTCTCTAGTTTGATTGTTTTATTTTTTAATTTAAAAATTGGATGTCTGTTATTTAAGAGGTTTCTTCCAAAGAGTATTACTTTTATTTTCTCTTGTGAAATGTTCAGATTTAATCTATTACATATTTCTTCAAAACTACGGATTTTTTCATTAGCATCCTTTTCTAAGTCGGTTCTTGAATTTTCTTTTATTAATACCACAAAGTCATCTGCATAAACCACCAGTTCTGGGAACTTTTTAAGTAGTCTCTATAACAATAGCCTAAGTCATGTGACTATCATCAACAGTTCCAGGCGGACCACCCCAGCAAAGAAAGAAAAAGTGAGCCATCAGCTGGAAAAAAGATGGCAGCCAGCGGTGACATCATCGGTAAAGTGCAAGGGTGCCATTACTTAAACCTGACGAAAAGTGTCCGAGCCGAATGCAGCTGGCCCATGAGTGATGGCCAACAGCAGGCCAGCATTGGTATGCCATCATATTACTTCAATGCGGCACTTTTCCTGCAGTACTAGCACCTATCCCACTGCTATTCCTTTGCTGGCCCAGAACTTTCCCTTACAAAAATTTCTTATAGAATTCTATAAAAAAACAAAGTATTATATGATTATGGCTCTTTTTTCTATAAGCTAGTTTCACCAAGAGCTATAGAAATGTCTATAGAAAATTTTGAACTTTCAGCGGTTTCCATGTGGTCACCCTCCCAAGTACTAACCGCGCTCGATGCTGTTTGGTTTACGTGATAGGCATGAACAAGTGCTTTCAGCGTACGCTAAGACTGCTCGTAGTTTTCAAGCTCTCATTACACTAGTTCAAATTTGTTTCTTTTGTGATTTACGTTCCTAATCATTAAACTGGTATAGAAATTATTCTATTGTATAGAAATCCTATGTATTTTATACGCTTTTTTTTATTACTGATTCTGAACTGCGTGAATTATTAAAACCGAAATCCTTTGTAACCTAGTAAAACCAGATTTAAGGCGAAAAAAAAAGTGCGTTGAAATAAAGAATTTATTTATTTATTCATTTAGTTATTTATTTTGTTGGTGGTAGTGGTGCTATATTTTTTACAGTTAAAAAAAAAAAAAAAAAAAAAAAAATTAGCTTCACAGCTTAAATTGTGTTATATAAAGATATTCATTTCAGATTTGTGTTCAAATACTCAATGTCTTTGATATTCGCAGCGCCACCTAGCGTAAGGGTTCCCAGCAATAATACTGCAAAAGTTTGTGCATTTCCATGTAGTGGTGGGCCAGCGCATGAGATAAAATGGATGCCCACCAGAATTTTATCTGATGATTTCCAACAGCAAAGTTGGCTGAAGCTGTCCAGCAGTGGTCATGCAGTGGTAGACCATCAGCCAGCACTTCTCCATAATTGCAGGCACCTTCTTGCTGCTGGCCAGCAATTTCCTCTTTGCCGGAACTTCGCTTTTTATACTCTAGTTGCCATTTTGGTACTTTAATGTTTGCCAGGTACAGGTGAAAAGTCGCCAAATATTATTCTACCGCCATCATTTCATCTATATTATAATAGTTCAAGTCATCAACTGCCATGAACAAATACGGTCTGATCCCTTCGCCGTTCATATGAAAGTTTGACACAGGTGTCATATACGTCCCATATTGGCGCGATTTTTTAAAGACGCCAATTTGGGGAACACATCCACAGCATAAACAACAACATCCGGCTTACCATATCAAGCAAAATAACGATACTTTGGCGCCAGTTAAGTGACCGTTCCGTATATGACATTGGCGTCAAAAAAAATCGCGCCAATATGGGACCGTAAGTTTTCCATTTTGATTACAAAATCAAAAAAAAAAAATTTTTCGAATAAAACTACATAAAATTTGCCATGGTTGCAAAGAATTCTTGGGACTGTTACGCTAGCCGGATGCAAATCTCGCCAATAGCTTTTTTTTAACTTGCCAGTTAGCATTTTTTTTTTAGAGTGGTAATATTTGGCCAGATGTCATACACGCACAGCAGGTTTGGCGTGATTTTTTTTTTCTTTTTTTACGAAAATTTGGCGAAAACCTCGTTTTCAAATACCAGTTACATATGCATTTTTAGTATTACTTAGTTATCCCGTCGACCAAAAATCTATCGCCAAACTATAAGATTAAATGCCAATAATGGTTGATCGTAAATGTCACATTCACTTGACTTTAAGCAAGTTGCACGTGTTTACGGCATCAAGTGATTTTTATTTCGACTTTTTATTTGTATATTTATTAATGTTATACTAATTTATTTGTTCTTTCGTTATTTAAAATAAAAATTACGTCAATTTGTATAATTTGGCGAGTGTTTTGGCGATTTATATAATTTGGCGAAATTGGTCGACAGATTAACTAAGTAGTACCGTATTTTTAAATTATTTTAAATTATTTTCTAGTGGAAATATAAAAAAAATAATTAATAATTATAGAAAAAAATAATTTATATAATTTATAAAAAGAAATAAAAGTAAATAAACATTTATTATCAAATAAACAACAATGGCCGGGTTACCATGTCAACCTTTTCTGAAATATGAAAAAAATATATCTGTTTGATTAAAATTTGAGTTACCATCATTAGAAAAATGTACATAAAAATAGAAAAAAATTAATGTTTCGAAAACTAATTCGAATTTAAAAATTCTAATACCAGTTTTGAGATCTGCGGATGAATGCTGATTTTTGGTGTTAATTTCATCGCAAAGTATTCCATATTTTAGGAGAAATCGCCGTGAAACATAATCAGTTGTTTAATCAGTCGATTCATTTATCCGTTTCATAAATTCGTTTCATATATCCGTTTCATAAATTTGTTTCATTAGGATTTTATATATATAGGGTAGATATATATAAATTAATTTTCTGCAGAACAATTTCTCTTTTTAGCCAACGATCATGAGGAGAAAAAAACATTTGACCCAATGAATGACCCTTTTTACTCTTTTTTAATAAATGACTACCAGTCTTTAACTTTTGGTTGCATTCAAAATTCCTTTCAGAAGGAATATTTTTCTCACATACAGTAGAGCGTCGATTATCCGAACAAGTCGTGACCGACCTTAGTTCGGATAAATGGACAGTCAATTTAACGGATGTTCCTGACTATACTAAAACCTTCACACGTTATCTAGGCTTAGGACTGACAGCACCAGTTAGTGTTAACGTGTTTAAAAACTTTTTGTTTTTGTTTGCTTTTTTATCACTTAAAATTTTCTTTTTCTCTTTTTATCACAACCAGATCTGAACTCCAGATATAATTTAAGCAAAAAAGCTTTCGATTGTTGCTTGCTTTAAAGAAGTCATTCTTTTCAACGCTGCCATATTTAGAATTCGTCTTATATAAAGTCGGACCTCTATTTAACGAACCTCTATTTTGCGAATTTCTCCATTTTGCGAACTTTTTCTTGTAACCAAGAACATTTTGCTAGTTTCTTCGTAAAATAACCTCCAAATAGCGAAGTGCATTCTCTACTTAACGAACTTTTTCTTGTGATCTAAATTTTTTTTTCTCCTTATTTCTCAAAATATTTCTAGGCATTTCAAAGTTATTCTTTCTTTTAATACATTTTATGATGTTCAATGGCCTTGAACTGGTTTTACTAGGCGCCTTCTTTGTCAGCAGTGAGAATTCGGTAAGTACGGAGGACGAAGACGATAGTCCCTTAGAGTAGCTTCAAAAATGTGGATACAGCTGAGAAAAAAAGAAGAAATTAACTATGATGTGCTGATTGATGATTGTATTTCATTTAATTCTGAAATTGAGACCTCGGAAACTCTAATCCAATTGGATATTTTCGACAGTGTGAAAAATAAAAACAATACAGCAATGAATTGCGATGAAGACGAATATGGTGAAGATGGAAATGATCATGATGCAGGCATTAACAAAACTTCATATGATGAAATGCTAAAATCATTTGAAACAATCCGACGGGGATTACAGTTTAAAGAAAATACGCATGAAGGGGGTTTTGGTGAATTTCAAAAATGCGAAACGTATTATGAGAGAAAGCACTTTTTAAAATGAAAAACTCAGGTAAAATTAACAGAGGTTTTCAGAAATTAAATTTAAGGACGCATGTGGTAATGTATGGTTAAAATTATTTGTTATAATAATATTGAATATGATAATGTCATTAAAAATCGTTAATTTTAATGTAAAACTATTTAAACTGAAAATACAATGTATTCCCGGACAATGTTTTGTTTTCCTCGCAGATTTCAAAGATTTAAACACATAGAAAAAAATGAATTGATGATAGGTATTAGTGGGTAAAATAAATAAAACAAATAGATATAATTTATAAATAAAAGTGGGATTAATTACTTTTATTAAAAATATTTAGTGTTTATGCATTTAAAATCTGTTTTATGTAGAATAAAATATTTTAAACGGTGAATTTCTATTTAACGAATTTTCCATGTAACGAACTTTTTTCGAGGATTTGGCGACTTCGTTAAATAGAGGTTCGACTGTACGTTAGTTGAATAGGATTTGAGTTCTGCCGTTTGAGCCATTTGATAGCTTTTTCCAAACATTCAAAGGCTTCGTTATGTGATGGACCTGACTATCCTAAAACCTTCACACGTTATGCCGGCTTAAGACTGACAGCACCAGTTAGTGCTAGCGTGTTTAAAAACTTTTTTTTTTTTTTGTTTACTTTTTTATCATTTAAAATTTTCTTTTTCTCTTTTTATCACAACCAGATCTGAACTCCAGATATTACAATTTAAGCAGAAAAGCTTTCGATTGTTGCTTGCTTCAAAGAAGGCATTCTTTTCAACGCTGCCATATTTAGAATTCTTCTTATATACGTTAGTTGAATAGGATCAGAGTTCTGCCGTTCGAGCCATTTGATAGCTTTTTCTAAACATTCAAAGGCTTCGTTATGTGATGGACCTGGGTCATTTTCAGAGCATTCGTTTCTATTTCTTAAATTTCTTTTTCATCTTAAATCTCATCCACAATCTCATCATCATTAAAAAAAAATTTCGAGAGAAATAGACTGTTCGGAAAAATAGAAGTTTAGTTAGAAAGTTTTGTGAGAGAAATAGGCTGTTCGGATAATTGTAAGTTCGGTTAATTGGAGTTCCGATAATTGGCGCTCTACTGTATATGACATATATGATATGACCTTGATTGACAAATTCCTGATTGCATCGATTAATCCACTAATGAATGAAGCAAGAACAAAACATTCTGAATCAGGTATACATTATGAAACACTTTCCAACACTATCAGAACATTTTTAAGGAATATCATTTTTTTATCCAATGAAATGAGATAATAACATCCAACGAAATAAAACACAGAATGCAGTAAAATTTCATTTTCATCAATTGCTGCCCTTAACCGGTAATGTGCGAGAATTCTTTCGTGTAACCCCAGTACAGGATCTATAGAGTATAGAGTTTATACACATCACATAACGCATTAAAATTAGTTTAATTCTGAAATGCACTTTAGCTGAAAATGTACTTCCAGAAATTATCACTCATGACCAGTCATCTACCGAATTATTTTACATATATGTCTCTGCAAAGGAACGATAAACTCTATGCCCTCCATAATCTGTAGAAAACATGTCGTGCATTTCTGTGATTCATACCAATTTCATCAGGTTTGAAATAGTGTAAAATCATTAGAATACACTGCACGTGATTTTCTCCATCGACCAGAAGGTAACGGAATTCTTTCGTGTGTCCCTGTAAACAAACTATAAATGCTATAAACTACCTTTTAAATAGCAAACATGCTATAGTGATCAATATCATATATCGATTACATGACGATCCGAATATATTTACGAATATTATAAAACGGACAAATCAGTTGTTGCTTTAACTTTGCCTTAACTTTGTAATGAATGATCGTATCGACTAGCGGATGGTGTCATTCGATTCAGAATGAAAAGATACATAATAAGCGATATCCCACTTGTCCTACTTTATTGAGATCCCCCCATCCGAGTTTAAATGCCTTGTTTTGCCCCCCCCCCCCAAAAAAAAAAAACACGATAAAGAACTTTATTTTTGAGGACTCATCGGACCTTCATTTCTAGTGCCAAGACGAAGTTCTTCCCAAATTTTCGTGAATGGCCATCAGTTGTTGCTGTAAAAAGCTTTTATACTTTAACCTTTAACTGATGTCACAGAAATTATCACAAGCTACTGTGAAGTGGTCTGTGAGACCGCTCCATCGAAAGATGAATAAAAGGCGCGATTAACTCATAGCATGGTGTTTTTGTACTAAACTTTTTGTACTAGGCAGTTATAATTAAAATTCACCTGTTCAAAAGTGTCTGGTGATAGTACTAAAGTTCCAAACGAAACAAAATTTTTGTAGTGTTTGTAATTAAACTGAAAGTTACCTAAAAACTGAAAAAAGCAGCAGTCTGTGAGACTGGTAACATCAGTTAAAGGTTAATTACAATACGATAATAAGTATACCATAATTATACCATAAGTATTATTTTCTATCTTGTATTCATAAAACCTGCCTTAACTTTCTAACAAATGATCCTATCGACTTGAGGATAGTATTGTTCGACTCAGAATTAAAAAATAAATTAGAAACGCTACCCCCAATCGACCTACTTAAAAAATTTGAGTTTTCCCCCTCCCTGAATCAAAATGCTCCCCCTTTCCGCCCTAAAAATACATGGCAAAACAACTTTGTTTTCGGAGGGCTCATCGGAGCTTCATTTCTTGTGTCAAAACGTCAAAGTTAAAATTATCAATATAAGTCTCCCATAAATTTTCGTGAATGGCCACCATTTGTAGTATATTGCACAATTTTAGGTCTATTTTACCTGTACTATTAAGAAGAAGCCTTTTGAAAATGAGAATCGTGTTTAGACCGAAAATTCAAATCTTTCAGCTTTCAAAAAAGAAAAAAGAAAAGAAAAGAAGAGATTAAAAAAAATAAAATAAGAGATTTTGTTTTATTCCTAAAGAATAAAAGAAAAAGCAATTGACTATCTGTGGAAGTAAAATCATCATTCCAAGATTTGTCTCAGAGGGATGAATAATAAATGAAGTTAAATAAAACCGTATAAAAAAGGAGGATATTAAAGGGAAATTAACAAAGCATCTGCTTCTTTACTTCACTAAAGTATTCACTTAAATTTTACAAAGACAGCGCCTGTACGAGTATTTAATTTTATATTTTGGTTTCCAAGTTATGCCGAGTGATCATAGAAATAAAGTAAAACTTGCTAAGACGTAATCGCAAGGAACCGTGAAAAAGTTCATAGGAAGTATCGTTACATCGTATTATTACATAATTTCTTTATGGACAAGTTCCAATTTTACGTGATTTGCTACATTTCTTTCTTTCATCAGTTAAAATTATCAATATAAAAAATTCACAAAGTGAATGATATCTATTTATATATTAATGTTTTCTTTGTTTTTCTTCTAGGATGTATGTTCAACGGCCGACCTGTGGATGATGGTCGGACAGTTTCTAGTCCAGAACCATGTTTAAATTGTACATGTAGCAAAGGGATTCTCTTATGTTACCTCCGAACGTGCACCACAGTTATTACAACCCCAGGTTGTGAAGTAGTGAGGAAAAGGGGGGAATGTTGTCCGAAACTCGAATGTAAAGGTAAGATATTTACTATACAGGTTGACACAGGGAAATGGTATATTTTGAAATAACTCTCACAAAATTTTAAAAAAAAAGGAATTTTCAAGTTTTATTGTTGGAAAAAAAAGTAAATTACATGCCACTAATTATCCCAAGGCAAAATATTTCAATTTCTAAACAATGTCCATAAGATGACGACCGTTAGCTGATGTCGACCGAGTAGTCTCTTGGTTTCAGTTCCTGCACAACTTGAATTTTATAAGTGTGAAACTTCAAATCGCCACGAAATATTAGGCGGACGATTGTTCGGTTTAGATTCGTGTTTGCTTGCAGGACGTTGTCGACGCCAATTCGATTTTCGATTGAGACACCAAACATCTTCAATGTTCTCTGGAGTTCGTTGAATTCATTGACTTCCTGGCTTTTTTTCTGTTATAAGCTGCAAACAGCCAACAACCAGCTAAAGTAGCCACTTTGTCGCTCGCTTTGATGTGGTTAGTCTTCTATAGCCATCCACGGAAGAGAATCCATCACATGCTTATCACCGCCCTCTTCTTTTGTTGATGACCACAGAGCTTTTCTAAAAGAAAGCCCAGTGAAAGAATTTATGACTTTTTGTAGCAAGTATTACCTTAACCCTTTCAGCGGCAAGTACTTGTATTTCTGTAATGTTGAATTCTCACCGGAATTTTCGAAAAATTTTGTTTCAAAATAAGAAAAAGCAATTTTTCCACCAAAGTTATAAAAGTAAAATTTAAATAAAATTTTCTGGTGCAAATCTTAATTAAAATTATGTGATATCCCACCACTCCTCAAGGGGTTAACGCAGCTTTAGAACTGAACACGTCTCCTCAAAATTCTCAACCTATGCCTTGATCGCATGGCATGATAGAACGCGACTATGACGTCATTGTAATGGCATTGATATTCTCTGCGATATCAATCACATTATCACGATTCTTGTAAAATATCTTCATGGCAAACGCACATGATGAACTTACTTACAGGCCCATGATTACTAAGTGGCAGGCAGTTGTGAATGAAATAATTCCAGTTCCACCTTTCTACCAGCTCCGCAGAGCTACACCAACTACTTTAAAAATTTCCCGTTTCGCTGTGCCATTCTGTAGATCATGAATCATCACAAACATTATGTTTAAAAAAAAACCCGTCAAAATAATATTTTTAACATTGATTTACTGAACTAGACCCATTTTCTATTACGAATACAGTGATACCTCGATTTTAGCACACAATTAGCTTCTAAGGATGGTGCGAGAGTAATTGGAAACATTTTATCCAACAGATAAGGATGTCTGTATCTATCATACCAATGAACAGTATTATCTAATAAGCAGGAGTGTAGTCGTAAAAAAAACAGAGGGCATACGTTCTAAGCAGAGGGTATACGCTCAAGGCAGAGGGTATACCCTAGCGTACATATACTATAGCTTTCTTGAGAAACAGAGGGTATACGGTGTTCCTTAAAAAAATCCAGAGGGTATACGGCGTATACCCCCGTATACCCTCCACTACATCCCTGCTAATAAGTTGTATAGTTGCTATAGCAATAATTGCGTGCATTCAAGATTAGCTCATAAACAATGAAACCCATGATAACGATCTCTCAGCATACAATAGTTATCCACATTATGACTCATTTTATGGCGTAAAAGAAAGGTATTTCCTAAGCATAAATATATTTTGATGCAAAGAATTAAAATATATATATATTTCTCATTTCCGGTTATGTCAGCATGATAGAAATTTTATTAATTTTTTTTTTTTTACGTCAACAGTAGCAGGTTAGTGATATAGCAATGATACTTAAAGGATCATATTCCAAGGAAAATTTCTTTTAACAGTTTAGAAAATTTAATGTGTTGCTTTTTAAGATACATAAAAATGTGGTTCAAATACTCAATATAATGAAACAAAAGCTTTCTGTATGTATTGGCTTCGACTTCCAAAGCCTTTTTTTGCATGTTTAACATCTTTACGATGAGCGTCGAGGAGTGGAAAACTTACAACTCATATGATTTAGTTACCTGTTAGAATAATTGTGTTAAAAAATTAATCTAGTGTAATTGCGTATCCAGCGTTTAAGAGTTCATTTATCTACGATTTATTCTGCTGAGCTGTTTCAGTTAACAGACTAGACATCCTTATCAAAAGATTTTCTGAGTGAATAGTGCCCGTCAGATTTGCCCAAGATAGCTTTGCTGGAAGAGCATTCACAACTTAATCCAAAGATGTCTGGTTCAAATCCTGGCCTGGACACTTTTTCACTCAGTAGGAAAATTACAACTCATATGATTTAGTTACCAAGTTGAATAATTCTGTTAAATAATAATTAATCTAATACAGTAGTATCTCAGTGTGTATCAATCTTGTTATGTATTCTATTTTTTACCCCGTCATAATCTTGAAAAAGGCACTAAATGATTAAAAAATAAATAAAATTCCATAACTCTGTAAACTGGGGAAACCTTCTCACTTCAGAAAGGTTTGATTCACTAAATCATATAAATATATTATCACCAGAAATTTTATTTTACGATATATAAATTATTTTTGAGCACTATCTACTTGGCTTATTTTACTATTGGGTCGTTCGGAAAGTCGTTACAGTTTGGGAAAATTCTGTCATTTAATTGTTAGACATTAATTCCGATATCTAATGTCTAATAATTAACGGGCAGAATATTCCGGAACAAACTGATTTTCCCAAACGGAAACGACTTTCCGAACGACCCAATAAATAAAATGTTTAATAGGAAACTCTTTGATTTGACTTGACGACTGCGTAAAGCTAATGATCTTCAATATGCTATTAATGTCTCACTTTTGTAATTTTACAAGATTTTTCTAACCAGACAAATCAAATTTCATTTTTCTAGGTATTCTTTCTAAATCTCTACCAGTGAATGGATGTGGTACCTTAAGAAGGCACTCAGAAGAAATTAACGCGATATCTTTAGCACAAGCTATTTTATACATTCAATATACATGTTTAAGATTTATGTAGTTGCAGTTTGAATTTTTTTTTTTTTCGAATTGAGGAACATTTTTCTTTGAATTCATACATTTATCAATTATTAATGTCTAATTTTGCATTCAGATTGCATCGAATTTATGTATTTTAGCCCATATTTAAAAAAATCTTCATATACATTAGTCTCTTAATTACTGAAATTACTTTTTGATAAATTAAAAATCAATTATTAAAATGTTTTCAATTACGCTACATGAATAAAGAGAGATTTTGCCCCTGTCAAAAGTCCCCAAATGCAAAATGCATTGAGTCAAATATTCCATAGCTGCCATTTTGTGAAAAGTTCCACGACTCGATATTAGCCGGCAGAACTAAAAAATTATCTATATGATTTCTAGAAAGTATCATTCTTCAAGAGATTCGTGTCAAGTGTACATGATATTTCGATTAATTTTTTTACTAATTGCAAGGCTATAAGTGACAGCACTTTTGCCTTTTTGTAAACAATGAACTAAAGGCAATTTCGTGCTTTGATAAAACATTACTTTTTGACGAAAGAACTACAATCCAAACTCAAGAATTGCTTATGAAGCATTGCGGCAACCATTTTGACCACTTGTCTTTGGTTTAGTGAATTTAAATATGGCCGTACAGGCACAAATAATATTCCACGTTCTGGATGTTCAATTGAGGCATCAACTCCAGAAAGCACTTAAAAAATCCACCATAATGTTTTGGATGACCGCAAAGTGAACGTGAGGGAGATAGCTGACATCATAGAGATATCGGCAGAATGTGTGAGGAATATTTTGCATGAACATTTGCATTTGTAAAAGCTTTGTGCAAGGAGAGTGCCGCGTTTCCCAACAAAAGACCGAAGATATCAAAGTGTCGATTATTCAGAGCGCAATTTGGAGATATTTCAGCATAATCCAGATGAGATCTTGTGCCGATTTGTTACAATGCATGAAACATGATTCCATCACTACACACTTGAGTCCAATAGGCAATCATTCGAGAGTTGGAACCGCGCGAAAACCTTCCAACGCGACCAAAGACACAAAAATCAGTTGGAAAGGTCTTGCCCAGTAGTTTTTGGGATGCAGATGGTATAACATTAGTAGACTACTTCGAGAAAGGAAAAAACAGTCATGAATTGAAGTACGAATTATTGCACCGATCCAGATTTGTTTCCCCGTGACTATTATTTGTTGTTTAACGAGAAGAAATTTGTGTCAAACGAGGATGTGAAATGCGAAACTGTTTTGAAGCCGTTGAAAATCGTAGTATATGAAAATCGTAGTATATGAAAGGCACCCAACTATTATAGGACTGTTAGAATAAGCGTGTTGTGCTTGAAAGAAACTATGTTGAAAAATAAAATCCAGTTTTGTCTATGAATTGTTTTTTTTCGTTGCTAATTCAGGGATTTTTCACTACACGATGTTGTATCTTATCTTTTGGACTATTAAATGAACTACACTATAAAGCAAAAATATCTTTTTCAACTTCATCTACAACTACCAGAGAGACTTACGATTGGTAAATGAAAACTCACATTTCGTAAGGAAAATTGCAAAATTCCACTTTGTTTTTATTATAATCACCACACAAATGGCTTTAAACAACATTAACACTTATCGGTCCTGTGACACCTCTCACGTGACATCGGTACTTTGTCGTATGTTACGCGTGAGGTGACAAGATTAACTCGTTCGGGGGCCAGCATTTCTTGAACGAACTTTATTCGTTTGACACCACTTTTTTTAAGCACTACTTTCACTTGTACTTTGACACCATGTGCAAGAGAAATATACTAAAAAATTTATTTTTAAAATATAATGGTGCGAATAGACTATAAAAATAACTGTCTGTCGCAGCCCTGCGAATATTCACTGAATACAATTACAACCTAGTGTTGAATCAAGTATAAAAAGCTAGTGTCCGATAAGGGTTAATTATTATAAAAAGCTTATAGTGTGTTTCCATCTTGTGCTTATCAGCAGAAACTATTTTTTGAGTGAAATAAAGGAAGTGGGTCAAATACTTCCCAGTTTCACCAATAATTTCTAGGATTAAGAATTAAAATTTCAGATTTATTATTCAAAAAATTACCTTTCAAATTGTATGACAACAGCTTTTGCAGAACACAAAAATACATTAAACTACTTTGTGTAGTGTTACTTTAATGAAATTAAAAAGACATTAGACCACAAAATTTTATGTTAATGCCATGAAGACATTATTAAGTATTTTTGTTCTATCAACTATTTTTAAAATTAAAACGATAAACATAATCAAAACATTTTACCTGGTGTCGGATGTTTTTCCAATAAATAAATAAAAATATTGTTAACGTATTTGGAAGTCGGATTTTGAGAATATTACACATCTCTACGAATTCAGTGTAATCGAACTGAAATAAATTAACAAACATTAAAATTTTAAAATTATGATGTGACATAAAGTTTATGATAGCCACGTTGTTCCATAGAGATAATGGAGCCTAAAAATTTAAAGAAGTGCGACATCAAAAGATTAAAGATTATATCAAATGACTTAAAGCTTATTCTAGACATAATATATTATTAAAAATTAGATTAAAACCTGAAAACTAACGAGAAAGCTATAAATTCAAATACTATTCAATTGGCATGGTCTAAAAATTTGTCTTAAAGAAAGCAGAAGCATGTCTCAGATTTTTCTTCAAAGGAGCAAATGGACATAGTAAAGACAGATTTTCTGTTCATTAAAAATGAAGTATTTTTTCGCATTTATTTTTCATACTCCTTTTCAAGGGAATATATTTACTGTTATAATTTACTTACACGCAATTATTAATCTACCCTATAAATATATAAAATCCTAATGAAACGACTGACTGCGTTTCACTTCTATTTCTCCTAAAATATGGAACGTTTAGACATGAAATTAACACTAATTATCACAATTGGTCCACAGGTGTCCAAAGTGGTATTAGAAATTTAAAATTTGAATTAGTGTTCGAAATATTAACTTTTTTTCTAATTTTAATGACATTTCTGTAATGATGGCAACTAAATTACTTCATTTTTGTGGCAGACATTCCGCAGGAATAAAAAGAACAAAAAAATATTCCACTTTTGTGGAAAAAGCAGAGGAAAGGGAAAAAGAAAGGGATTATTAGTTTTCTTTTTTGCCGGCATTTTCAAATTGAAATTGAAAAGTGGAATTATTAAAAGCAGAAAGAAAAGTTTAAAATAAGAATTAAATCATCATGTTAAGCAGAAAATAGGGAAAAATTACGTCGAAATATTTACACGTAAATATAAAAAAAGCTTTAAAACTTTAAAATAATAAAATTATTACCCGCGAAACGCATTTAAAGATGATAATTACGTCATATGTAAAGTACCTAAATGTTAGATATCGTCATTTTTAAAATGCTTCAAATAATTAAATTATTGAGTAGTGAAAAACTTTTAATGGTGAATATTAGGTCATATTTAAAAAGCTGAAATAATAATATTCCCAAATACTTTTAAATTAAGTAATATGTGTACCCGTGAATCTTAAAAGAGAAAAAAAAAACTTTAAAATAAATTATATGAGAAATGCATCTAACAGTGAAAATTATATCATATATTTAAATGATACATTTAAAACGATTTTCAATCCGGAGAATTTTAACGTGATGTCACATGGTATAAAAGTTGTGCGGCTAGCAAATTTGTTTACATATTACATCACTTGATGCATCCTAAATGCAGGTAAATATATGTGCAAAATACTTTCGATTTATTTTGTACGAATTACTATTGGATAAATAAATATTAGAAAATTTGGCTATTCTTATTAATTAATATAAACAATATGTATTGTAAAAATAACATGAAAATATGCATGATGGTGTATTAAAATAGAGAAAAGAATTCGTGAATAAGCTATACCTGCTTCTGAAAATATCTAAAACTTGATCAAAACATAAAATATAACATAAAATTTCAAAACAGAATGTTTTTCAATACTGTGGTTCTGAAAGCTATTCCCAAGCAGACGGAGTCATTTAACCTCGAACCTAAAGAAAGAATATTGTAAATAGCATCGTTGTAAAAGTCAGAAAGATAGCGACATTTTTAAGCTAACTATTTTATATACCAGCTTATTTTCAAATGTGTAATTGATCTTACTTATCAATCCAGAAAACAGCCGTCAGTTGTTATGATAGCGATAGATGAGGCCATGGTAAACGAAAAATGCCCATTCAAACGGAAAAACATGGCAACGCGATTGCAGAAGATAGCCTTTCTTATACTGATAATATCATTAATCTTCCGTAACCTGATAATATTTTTTAAACAGGGCACATTACTATGTTTTAAGAAGCTGGGAAGCCTGAACGGGTCTTTGCGGGCGTAGCTCGCAGGGGGCTGATCCCCCTAGTAAATGATAAAACAAATTAAAACATTCAAATAAGAAGAAGAAAGTAAGTAAGCGGATAATGATTTTTTTTTTAATCTGAAACTCAAAGAAGGGCAATTTTTCTATTCTGCCCTCACTAAATGGCGCTCATCAAATGTTTATTCTATAGAACGCCTCAGTTTATAACTTACTACTCATAAAATATATATGCAATACATTTATCATTTAAACGTTATATGCAGTACAACTAGCTGCAACACAATATCATTAAACATAATTCTTATTCTAGATCCTTCTGAATACAGGACAGACAGAATAAGCGAACCAGCTTATAAGTATCGTCTAAGGCAAGATGAAAGCAACTTTTTCGGATTGATTGGGTTAGACACTAGAACAGAAAAATCCAATCCTGTTAAATCCACATCTCCAACAAGAAGACCAGCACCTAAAATTGATTATGGACAAGATGATTGGATGTCTTCAGAAATCAACAATCCCTCCGACGAATTGCAGGCTCTAGTCGAACAAGAGGAAGATTATGAATCAGATCGCTTATCTGCAGATAAAAATGATTCTGCTGGATGTACGTATGTACTTCTTATTTATACTATGTTGTTATATTTTTTCTCACATTTTATGCAGACATTTTTTTTTTCATTTTTCACTTTTAGCTGGGTTCATTTTCTTTCATTTTACATTTTTAAAATGTGCATTATCATTTATCAAAAGTCGATTTATCACAACTTTACGAATGTCTAGCTTTCAAAAAAGAAATGGAACAAAATGCCTCTTCCGGAACTACAGAAAGCATTATTGTCACGGAAATTACTGTGTTGAAAGGTAGTTAAGAATAAGGGTTATCAAACTGAACATTAAAACCATAAAACTTGTATGTAAAATAGTTCTGTGAATAACATCAAAATCGTCTAAAAAATGTGCGAACAGACAGCCTCTGTAGTCGAAAACACTAATACTAATTTACGGTGATAGAAATTTATCAACCGTACAACAGTTACAGATTCTTCTTACTATGTGATCCATGAGAAATTGACATATAGCAGAAATCTCTGAAATGCATGTACTAACAACTAGTACCACCAAATTTCACTCTGGTGACACATTGGTGACACATTGGCCACACATCATGGTGTTACATTTGAACTATTTTTGTAATACACCAGTCACATCCCCATAGTCCATTTTATGGTGATATCTTCACCGGAACTTGTGGCAAATCGCTTAGCATAATTTATGGTCACGCTATATTATATTAAACTATTAGATATACCAGTAGCACCACGTAAAATCGCGTTATGTCAAGAGACAACAAACAAGCGCCTTTGGACATTCAGAAAATTAATTAAGAAAGCTGACAGCCAATAAGCGGTGTTACGGATTTCTTTATTCAAAAATTCCAAATAAAATATTTCGCTCTATTTAATCATGAAATGTCTGTTATTAAATAAAACAACAAAAGCATTATTCGGAATTTCTGTATTTAAAAAAAATTGGCTAAATTAGTAATACTACACCTTCAAGTAAATGTTTTATATTTTTCTCCAATGTTATTTATGCACGCATATTAAAATTTTCTTAATAAAATTAACAGTGATTAACGACACTTATTTAGTGTTAACTACATATAAAGTTTATTAAAAGTTAAGTAATTAGTCCATATCAGCCCCCGGTATGTTATTTCTTTCTCCCGTCTATTAATGTGTTGTCTCCAAAAAATAACGTTACGCTGTATAAGCCAGCCGTAAAACAAAGCAGATGTATCATTGTACGGAATAATCTCTACTGCAATTTTTTAACTTCTAAGCATCGCCCATTTTAAATTTTTATACCTTCGTATTAAGAAAAAAAAGTAATTTTAAATGCAATTTGTTTGAAAACTGCATCTACATTTATTTTTGAAATATTATTATTATTATTATTATTATTATTTAGTTTTTAGCACCATTTGTTTGATTTTGGTAACTCAAGTATTCCCTTTCTGTAGAAATTAAAGGGAATATAGTTAAAAAATGGCAATTATATCTTTTTGTTGCCATTGTGCCGTGTCCTAAGAAGGCGGTAGCGATGGTCGAGGGTGTTAATCTTCGAAGGCTTAGCAAATTATATTCTCTTAGAATATGATAACATAAAATTTATTTTATAACACAGTAAAAAATATTCTGGAGTAATGATAAGTTGCTATGTACACAACAATGTAAAATTTGTTGAACAAAGTTTATGTAACAGAAATAGTGTCTATGAGAAGGTGGCAGCTAGTCTATTTAGTCCACAGGCATTGCATCACTTGAACGGAAAGCGCTGGTCTTGTCTCCGAGATCAAGACCTCCTTTTCCCGCGACGGCACCCTGGTGCCCTGTCGCCGCTGATTCGAGTGTCATTCCCCGGTATTAGGGATCGTAAAGTCCGGCTCTCTCGGCCTTCAAAATCTTCTACTCCAAAAGTCGCTCTTCCAACTCCAGCCAAAGTCTAATCTCTCCTCCGCATCCTCTCGTATATATCTCTCAGTTGTCTTCCTCTAAAAACAATAGTGAGTTTCTCAGCCACTAACTGTCCGTTCTTTTTAAGAACCTCCCAGGGGCCTTTACTGTTGTCTCCTGAGTGGACATCTTAAGAACATGTACTATGTTCATGTACAACTTAAGACATCTCTTTTGCACGTGGATCCTGCGATCATATGCTCTCGTGAGAACGTATGTGAGTTCTCTTCCCACGCTCAAAGATCAAAAAAGTGCCGACTGCTCTTTAGCATTAGCAAACTGTCACCGATTGTCAAATGTCCAAGAGCGATGGTGACTGAGTAGTATCTTTCATCTTGCCGTGCGTCTTACTGGACTTTAATATATTTTTACTCTGTTTTAGAAAAGCATTAGTTCTTTCTATATGGCAAATCTGATATAGTTCAGATCTTTACAACCACCCCCTCCTCCTTTTAAAAGAATATTTTGGCCGCAGGACGAAATATTCTGGAAAAGAGAAAGGTGACTCAAAATTTATATGAATGGCTCACATGCAAAGAAAAAAAAAAAAAAAAAAAAAAAAAAAAAAAAAAAAAAACTTTATTTGCCTGTCTGCCCCTCCACAAAAAGTATTCATTATACACTCTGTATAATATTTTACACTTTATTCTATTTCAAAACACTTCACATTATATTATTTTTTCAAACATTAAAAGGAATGATAACGTACTATATACAATTTTCTTTTTTTTTTCTTTTCAAGATTACTCTGCCCTACTCAAAAAATCTATTTGGACAATGTCCTTCCCTGGCCTTTGTACTCTGGCATATTGGTCAGGTTGCAAAGTATGTGCCCTATTGAGCGGTTTACGAGTCATTTTGTTTTTGCTATTCCTAGATGAAAGCGCACTGCTATCCGTTTCTATTAAACTCTTCTTATCAGTGCAGCTCTTTAATTTTTTTATGGCAACTATTCTCGTAGCCCCAACTTTTCCCGTATTCTTTCGTTTATTTGTCGAATGCCTCTCTGAATTTTGCCGATTCTCTTGCTTTCACTGATTTCTTTTTGATCAATTTCCTTGTTTTTATCTAACTCTTTCCTGTTTTCTGTTTCCCTTTTAGATTTTGACAATATATTTATCTCCGTTATTTTAACTACCGTTGGCTTTCTCGGATTTTTGTTTATTTTTACCCTGATTTTGGCTTCTAAATCTATGTTCGTGCTTTTTTGTCCCGTTTTCCTGTTGCCAATTCCTTTCCATTTTCGCCTTTTCAATCTATTCATGGAATTATGAGTGTTAAACTTTTCTCCTTGACCAGCAATTTTCCAGACCTTTAATCCTTTATTACTTTTCATTTTCGTATTAATTTTTCTAGCACGTTTTGCTTTATTTGCTTTCGCCTGTTTTTTATTTTTGGGGATCTCTATAAGTTCGTCCACCCTTGCTATTTTTTCTTTCCCTTTCGTAATGTCTTCCCAACTATCAGTTTCATTTTGTTGACCGTTTGTTCCTAAATCTAGTATTTGTTTCCCGGGTTTAAAATCCTTTTCTACTGTTTTGCCTAAATTCTGTAATTCGCACTTTTTATTTTTAACTGAGTTTTCACTCTCCCTTCTGACTTTTTTACTGACGTCCTGCGACATAACTTGCTGTTCCCTCATTTTAATCCCTTCTATCTGAGATGAATCTCTGAACAGCTTTCCTTGTCCAGTACTTTGCCTATTTTGTATGACTTTTACCGGTATTTTTGACTTCTTGTCTTCGCGAGTTATGTGTGTGTCTGAGTTTCTTTTAATCCTTAAGTTTTTGACCTCGCCTGACAGCTGTTTCTCTTGGTTTTCTGACCCATAGACTTTTCTTTTATTTCGTTTTAGAACACTGTCTTTTGTTCTCCCCTCTTTCTCCAAGTTTGACGAATTCGTCGCTATTCTGTTTTTTGGATTACCGTTATAATCCTTTTCCGTAACGCCCGTTTGTTTTTCCAAATCCCTATCGCCTCGAAAGTTTTCTGACCTGGAAATCGATTCCTCACGCGACTTGACTATGTTTTGTGCATTTTTACAATCCGTCTTACTTTTTTCCCTTAAGCTATAAGTTTCATTTTCAAACGGTATTTTGTCATTCTCATTCGACTCCTGTGCGAGCGGTTGTAAAGAAATTGGTTCCTCCTTTTCGCTCACGTTCAACTCATCGACTGCCGTGACATTTTCCGTACTAATCTCTTGTGATTGACTCACCCCTTGAATGCACCGTTGAAAGTTTCGAATGCTATTGGTTTTGTTTTCTCTGGCCGGCTGTTTATTTTTTTTGCGCTCATACGATTTGATTAATTCTTGTGTTCTGTTTCCAAGGATATAGTAATCCAAATCTGACTCGTTGTCTGTGATAAGTGCTTTAGTTGTTATCACCGTTTTATCCGCTAATTCTAACTTTATTTCCGCAACCGGAAGCTGTTGAAGTTCCCTGTCCAGAGGTTGTCTTAACCACTTAATTTCTCCGTTTAATTGCCCTTTATTAATGAATCTTCTTGGACATAAATCATCCATGGCTCCGGTATCACGTAACATTGTAATTTCTACTCCATTTATCTTTCCCTTACTTAAATATGGTTCGAAACCTTTATCTAATTTCGTACTACACCTAACATGATGTACCGTGCTTATTTCTTTTTCCGATCTTTTTAAATCTGGACAGTCTCGTATCCTATGTTTTGGACTTCCGCATTGAAAGCAAGTGCTTTGTTTTGTTTTTTCGAAAACTTTTTGCCTTTCCCTATCGTCATTTTTCTCCCGCCAATTAAATTTATTATCGGCATTTTTCCTCGGGTCCCTTTCCTCGTAACCCGTGCGATTGAACCATTTTTCGCTGTGGTTTTCCGCATATCTTGGTCTCTCGAATCTTTTTTCCCCGGGGGGTCTGGCATACCCTTTCCAGGACGTCGCGCCAATTATTGCTTCATACCCGTCCAAATCTTTTGCGAGTTTGTCTGGTTTTTTATACTCTGCCCACGAATCGATAAAATGATTTTTAGTTTCGATCGGCACTCTTCGTTTAATTTGTTCCGTAATAAGCAGGTCTTTTAGCTCCTCTAAGGTTTTGATGCCCAACCCATCAAGCCACCCGTCTTGAAAACTATTTAATTCGAAGATTAGGTCTTTCCATGGGGTGTTTGTATTTTTTTGATGCCTCATTAATTTTAAACGATAGGCTTCTGCTGTTAACCTATATCGTTCTAAGAGAATTTTTTTCACGTGAGCAAAATTGTCCACGCTGTCGGACGGTTCTCGTAAAATTAATTCTGAAATTTCTATGGGCAATAAAGCTAAAAGATGAGTTACTAGATCATCTGACTCGATCCCCGATCTTTCTGCCTGTCTCTCAAATAAATTTAAAAATAAAGTTATGTCTGATTTGTCTGGGTCGAACGAATGCATAATAGATTTTATGTTTAATTTTGGGCCTCTATCAGAACGATTGCTCGAGCTTGAACTGCTTCTCTCTGTGCCTTGCGTTAATCTTAATTCTTCTAGTTTGAATTCTCTTTCTTTCTGTCTGTCTGCGTTTTCTAATTTAGCTCTTTCTAATTCTAACTGTTCCTTTTCGCGGTCCCTTTCTGCCTTCTCGCGGTCCTTTTCTACCTTCTCGTGGTCTTTTTCCCTAGCTAAATTTTCTTCTCTATCTTGTACAATGTACCTGGCTTGCGTTAGCGCAAGGTCCTCGTCGTAGCTATCAGATTGCTCAATTTTTTGGATGATTATTTGTATTGTATCCCCATTCTCAAGTGCTACACCCAATTCTGCTGCTAAATTCTGTAAATCAACTTTTCTGCAATGTTTTAATGCGGTCACCTTTGTCATAATGAAGCCTTATTTTTAATACAATTTCAATAATTTACACCAATAATTTCCTCGGAGAATTTAAAGCCTGTCAATTAACACTATAAAATATGTTTACATAAACAAATTTTAAATACAAATACAGGATATAAAGTATAAATTTACAATATCTGTGAATTTTTTCGGATACCTTCCCCTTTTGTTAAAAATAACCAATGTGCAAGATAAATTTTTCTGTTTAAAGTCCCTATACACACAGGATAAAACACAATATATAGTAAAATCTTATAGAAATTGCACACATATATTTCGAATAAACTTTTCAAATTTTTCAAATCTGAGCACTTCTTTGCAAACCATGACCAGTGTAATCAGTGTTCTAACCATAAATTTCTAGAAAATATCTTTATTCAGTAGTTTAACTAACATAAATTAATTTTCCTCACAATTTACATGTAATATTACACTACTTGCATCTCTAATTTAAAAAACTGTTCCCCTGAGCCTTTTTTTTTCGGCTCGCTACTGCAATCTCCCCTGAAAATTTTCTCCGCTTCCTTTCTTAGAAACAAAATTTTCCTTTGTATTCGTTTCGAATACAAACCAGATTTTAATCTGCTCCCTAGCTTGAGCTATCTTATGAATATCCTATGAATTCGCCTCTGTTATACTTCTCTTGATGCCCCTATCTTAATGTTTACTTTACAAATTACAACAATTTTACTATCTCACAATTTTAGATCCCGAATTTAAAACATTTAAATTCTACTAAAACAAAATTTGAGAGCCATTCAAAAAAATAATGAGCCTACCTGCTCTGTTGTGTTGAGGTCCCGTCACAGTTGCTTTGGCGCCAGTGTGCTGCCGTTGAAGTATCAGTCACTCTCTTTGCGTCAGGGTCAGGCCTTTCGAGGGAGTCTGTCGGTTGTCGGCTCTCTCCGTTTGGCTTTAGGTGGATCTCCTGGATGTCCCTTTGCTCTCTCCTGGGTCGCTGGACTGTTGACTCCTTCGCAGTGTTGCGGCTATGACGATGTCCTGCTGCTCGATGCTCAGCTCTCTTTTGTTTTTAATCACAGACTGCTAACAATCTCATCTGTACTATTTTTTGCACATAAAAGTTCGTTTCGTTGGCTGCCACCAGTTGTGCCGTGTCCTAAGAAGGCGGTAGCGATGGTCGAGGGTGTTAATCTTCGAAGGCTTAGCAAATTATATTCTCTTAGAATATGATAACATAAAATTTATTTTATAACACAGCAAAAAATATTCTGGAGTAATGATAAGTTGCTATGTACACAACAATGTAAAATTTGTTGAACAAAGTTTATGTAACAGAAATAGTGTCTATGAGAAGGTGGCAGCTAGTCTATTTAGTCCACAGGCATTGCATCACTTGAACGGAAAGCGCTGGTCTTGTCTCCGAGATCAAGACCTCCTTTTCCCGCGACGGCACCCTGGTGCCCTGTCGCCGCTGATTCGAGTGTCATTCCCCGGTATTAGGGATCGTAAAGTCCGGCTCTCTCGGCCTTCAAAATCTTCTACTCCAAAAGTCGCTCTTCCAACTCCAGCCAAAATCTAATCTCTCCTCCGCATCCTCTCGTATATATCTCTCAGTTGTCTTCCTCTAAAAACAATAGTGAGTTTCTCAGCCACTAACTGTCCGTTCTTTTTAAGAACCTCCCAGGGGCCTTTACTGTTGTCTCCTGAGTGGACATCTTAAGAAACTCCTCTTTTGCACGTGGATCCTGCGATCATATGCTCTCGTGAGAACGTATGTGAGTTCTCTTCCCACGCTCAAAGATCAAAAAAGTGCCGACTGTTCTTTGACTGAGTAGTGACTGAGTAGTATCTTTCATCTTGCCGTGCGTCTTACTGGACTTTAACATATTTTTACTCTGTTTTAGAAAAGCATTAGTTCTTTCTATATGGCAAATCTGATATAGTTCAGATCTTTACACCATTTTCTCATAAAAACTGAAAAAAAATGTAATTAAAATACGTGCTATTTTGAAAAAATATAAATGAATGATTTCTGATAAAACCTGCAGCTATTATAAACTAAATTTAATTTTAAGTATCTATATTAATATTACAAACAAATGAAGGCATATGAATCATGAGATAGCCGATTTTTTTGTCCCGTTTCTTGAATGACGAAATCTCTTTTTTGGATTTGTGTATTATTCAGCGATAGTCACGTCCTATGCATATTTTACTGTAGATGTTCTTTAAGACTGGATCGTAAATGAGGAATTCTTTAGCGGATGCGGATGACGTCATTTTATATAAAATAAAAGCTCGTGTTTAGAGTCTTAAAACTGAACTACCTATATTTATATACATATTTTTTTTTCATCGAGGTCGACACTAAATTCTGAAAAAGCAGAATTCCTGTTTTCTAGTTTATCTTTCTTTATTTTAGGTGCACATGGAAAAGAAACGGTGTATTCGGATGGGCGCTATAACGACGAGCTGTTATATTTTATCTTAAACAATTATCATCTTATTATATATCTGTATGACATGAGTCATTCTTATAGCTTCATTCTCAAACATACAAAATTATGTCACTATATTTAAGTAATCGCAGTTGAAAAAATTTATAATGGAAATTTTGTATGGTATAACCAATCAATACATGAGAATAATTAAATAATAAAAGTTCTTAACTTTTCTCGCAAATAATGCCTTCACTCAGCCTGACGAATCACGTCCGTGACCTGTCACAGCTGTAGTTCGTACCACTTGCCGGGTCTGTTAAAGTTGATTTAAAACTTTTTTCATGTTATTTTTTTTAATTCGTACTTTGTAAAGCTAATCTCAGGTTCAATTCCAAAAAGTAATGCTGTTTATTTATAGTTTTATTTGATAAATAGCTACTATCACAACGAATGGAGTCATGTCCGTGGAAAAGTAATAGTTTTTATGCCATCAATATATCGCAGTAAAAATAAATAAAAAGAAAGAAAGAAATCTGTAAGAGAACTTGGTAGTCATTTAAAACGTAGCAATACGTTGCAAATGTTATCCGTATAAAATATTTATTTTTCTAAATAACTGTGAATGGCATATGAACGTAAAGATCATACCGTCGGTTCCTTTGTCAAGGTAGAAACAGGTGAGGATTATAATGTAGAAAAATTAAGTAGGACGGATAACATGTAATATTAATTACACAAAACTTAATCTAGCAGTATCATTCAATTTAGTTTAATATTTAGTGTGTTACCAATAATTTTCGGGGAAAAGTCAAATGTGTGGCTATTATGATTACGAACATAGCATTTACGTAAATTTAAAATACAATTTTGATGAAGCATTTCTCATAATCCGGGAAAGTATTAAAATGATGTTAGATAAGTCCAAAGCAAAATAGAAACATTTCTTAAACTCTTAATTTGAGAAACAAAAATCTAGAAAATTTAATAGTAAAAATATACGTTTTTGTGAAAATGAACCACATGTCTTAAATTCATTTTATTTTAACTGTACTAATTTACTTTTTTTTTATGCTAGACTGCTATCATAAAGGATATAAATACACGGAGGGAATGGCGATGCTGTCTCCTACAAAATGTGAATATTGTTATTGCATCAGAGGGCAACAAATGTGTGTGAGACCAAAATGCCACCTGAATATCGATGGGTGTGTTGCGCGCTATCAAAGTGGATACACATGTTGTCCATCTCATTATCAATGTGGTACGTTATCATTATATTTTGCTTCATTTGTTTCTGTAATACATGATGTGACAACAAAGTTCGCTGAATGTCTTCATAAACAAAGATTCTTGTCTAAATCAGGAAAAATATATCTTATACCTTCAAAGTAATGCCCGTCATTTGCAGCGTACTTTTGACAATGACTTTACAGTTACTGAAAACTGCGGGCAAAGTCCTCTTTTGATATCGCATGAGAAACTCTTACCACATGGCTTTGAACACTTAAAATATCCAAAACTCGTTTTTGTTTTAGGACCGTATGGTCTAAACCATTCATAAATGCACTTTAAACAGATCAGTTCATCTCTGTAAACTTTATTCAGCATGCTATGACTTTGTTTTACAAATTTACAAAAGTTGAAATATAATTTTTAATTTGTTCTCTGCTATAGCCACTGCTACATATTATTACACTACAGTGTTACTAAAATTTCAAGAATCATAAACTTTATGCAGTTTTAAGTATTGATAAACATTATATAATATGTATTTATAATTCGAATTCAAAGTCTTAGTCATTCTTATTTAAAAAAATAAGAATACATTTTTGAAAAAAAATATGAAATACTATAATTTTTAATTGTTATAATTATAAGGACACTACTCATAAGTGCGGATATATGCAATTTTAGAAAGAAATTCACCTACCTTTAATTTGGACTCAGCCATATCATTCGATATGCTTATATGCTTTTTGAACAAGTTTTGATAATTATGATGGAGTTATAGTTCCCCCAGGGATTGTAAATAGCTTCTTTAAGGTCTGTAATGCATGAATATTGTTTGCCATTTACATAAAAAAAAAGTTCGACCTTGCACTCCATCATTTTATTATCATTTTCATATCATGTGATTGAGGTAGCTAATCAAAATTTGAAATATCGAAATCACTGCACCATCTTTTGTAGTATTTGTGGCCAAGTATGCTTCATTTTCTAGTTGAAAAGTAAATTTTTACCCTCCTAAAAGAAGCCATATGCCAAATCTGTACTTCTGAAACACGGATGTACATTTTTAAGTTCATCTTTTTAGAAACAGTATCACGATTAGTTTCATCTTGATCTGACATAGCACCCCCAAACAATGGGCTGACTTTCGTTTATTTTGACGGCTTCATGTGATGTTTCTATTTCTCCACAAATCTTGACAGTATTGATTTACAACTTTAGGGCCATGAAGATTGAACCGTTTTTCGCCCGCTTATTATTATACATTAATATTGGCACAATTTGCGGAAGAATAGAAACGTCGCATAAAGCCGTCAAAATAAATGACGATCAGTCATGGTTTGGCATACTGTGTCAACTCAAGATAAAACTAATCAAATTTGTCTCTAATAAAGTGAACTTAGAAGTATACACCTGTTTATTAAAAGAAGAAATTTGGCAATACTTACTTTTAAGAGAGAAAAAATTCGTTTTCCAACAAGAAAATGCATTATGCCATGCCACAAGAGCTACGATAAATGGCTTACTTATAACAATATCCCATTGTTTCATTGGCCATTCGATCGCACGATATGGACATTACAAAAAATGTATGGAACGTAATGGTAAACTTTATTTATGTAAATGACAAGCAATATCCATGCATTATAAAATTGAGGAAGCTATTTACAATTCCTGGACAGCTATATGTACAGCCGTGGAAAAAAAAAAAAAAAGTAAACACCCCTACTAACTAACTCTGCAACAAATTATCCTAGAATAAAGTTTCTGGTATCAAACGATTGGGAATAAAGTCTACTTTTAAATCATGTATATAAAATTTGCTTAGGGGGACATTTACATATTAAAACAAACCAAAACTTTGTTTTTTTTCAATAGCAAGACCTAATTTTGACACCATAAATAAATTCTACACCCTTCAATTAGACTAAATATAAATTTGCATAAAATCCGTACGATTAGTTTACGAGTTAATTATTTTAAAATGGGATTATTGTAGGGGTTGTATCCAAATTGAAGTTCGGTACTCTAAAGTTATTGAAAAGCTACAGATTGACTAATTCACTTCTATTAATGTATTATGTCTTGCCAATATGCCCATTTCACTCACTTAGTATGTTTCGGTTATATACCGTAAAATCCTCTTCAATATTCAGTTTATAATGCTTACAAGTGTTGAATTAACCAATTTAAAAATATATAAGTTATCTGTAATTGTAATAGTTTTCGAATATGCGAATGTGATTGTAATTTTGTAAGTGTTTTTATAACGCTATTTCTCAGATTTTCAATTTATTTAACGCACAGGTTTTTTTTAATTTATTCGCAGAAATGTAAAGAATATCGGCCAATGCAAAATTTAGAATAAAAATAGTGTAAAGCAGTATAAGAAATCAATGTAGAAAAAAACAGACAAATTGCTTTTTTGTCTAAATGTATAAATCACAATGCAATTAATTATGCCATATTTAAAAAAAAAAAGTTTTTGAAGATTGAGTGGGAGGTGGGAGGGATTGATTCTTGTTAGATCATTTCAGATATGTTCGCATGGTTTATATCAGATTTATTTGAAGAACTAAAATTAAATCTACTTTTAAAAGACATCAGAATAACTTTACTTTCGTTATTCTCATTTGAAATTGGGTTAATAATTGTATGATTAATCTTATTCTGCTATTTCATTAGGAATTTTGCAATTAACTTATTAATGCCAGTTGGCAAAAAAACTTGCCATTCGAAGTTTCTCTTTTTTTCATATTTTAGATTTTTTTGCACGCTACTTCCGGTTGTCAAGAAAATTTGCCTATCTGAAAGTCATAAAAATAACTTTTTAAATTAGACTGTGCACTCGAATAGATCTAAATTTCAAGCTGTAGAAGAAAAGGTTTAATTTTCTAAAGCTCTTTATTAATGGGTTAAAAACTTTACATCGGTACTTAATGTAAAGATTAACAATTTTTTATTGATATACAAAAGTTAGTAAAAGACTAAATCGGCAGTTTTAAATAACAATAAAATATTTTCATGGGAATACGTTATCTAACAGATATTCAATGTAATACAGGGAATAATTTAAAAAGATTTGAGTAAATTAAATTAATAAGTATAAATACCTCAATGACTACATTATGGATATAATAATGATTTAAATGATGTAAAATCTTTTTACCAAAGTTTTGTAGATATCAAATTCTAGAATTAGATTAATCGTTTGCCGTAAATACATCAGTATCTATTTAAAAAGAAAAAAAATATTTCCCGCGTTTTCTCATTTTGTGGAAAGTATTGAAATGAATAATTTCGTGTTTACACTACCAATTAAACTTTTCTCTCTGAAATTTCATGTTAATGTGATAATCACAGTTTCTTTCATTAAAATTAAACATCAAACAAACGCAAACATGTATACAAGGACAAACTGGTCCGCATAATGAAACTTAAAAAGCATCAGTTGCTGCAACTTGCTACCAAAAATTTTAAAATACTGAAATTTATCTAAATAAAAAAGTATGATAAGAAAAATTATTTCATATGATAGAACTTTAACAAAAGAGTAGCAGAAAATTATGGGTAGGGTAGTACTAAAAAATGATACGGCAAAAACTCCCCCCCCCCCCACCCCCTGCCAATAAGCAACATGTTGTGCTTATATTTAAAAGATAGGATCTGTTAATATGATGCATAGAAACAATTTTTAACAAGAATTTCTTGTAATCTCCATGTCATTGTTTCAATGAGACTGTTAGCAGTATCAGGATCTATTTTAATAATTTACATAGCATATGAACGTAGAAAGGATTCAGGTTAACGTAAGATCGCGAGGTACTGAAATAATTTTTACGCTTTGTTTACATTGTAAGACAGACTTTCACTCTAAATTGATCTTAAGGGAGGCACCGTAATCCCAGCCAAATGCTTCAATAACATGAGTAATATATATATATATATATATATATATATATATATGGATACCATGTACTGATGTGTATTTGGATTAAATAACTGAGATTTTATTTGGTATTTTGTGTAATATTACTATTTTTCCTTGCTATATATTATGGGAGACCGGGGCACATTTTCCATAGGGGCAAGTTTTCCAACTCGCTTTAGTTTTTAAATGAGCCGCTAGGTGACGCTAGCGAGTGAACTGGCTGAAGTGGCAACTTCTTACACTACATGTACAAAAGTTATAGCTTAATAGCTGCTGTCACTTCGTCTGGAGAGCTGTTTTTTTTTCATTTTTTTCAACGGTGAGTAAAATTTAGGTCTTTATTAAAACGTAAAAAAACGTACTAGCGTTAAACTTACTGTTTTGGTATTGCATACACTAAAAAAGGGTTTCTTTCTTCAGGTAACTATGCGTTTGTTTTGCAAATAACTTGCACTGGTCTTCGTCCAGGTAGTGTAAAAGTTCAAATATGGCGACGGGGCAGGTTTTCCAACAACATACGGGGCAGGTTTTCCAACATGTTTCTCGTTTGAAAACCTCCCCCCTCCTAAATCAGCTAGTTTTATTGTATCAAAAAATCGGCCAAATAACCATATATACTACGAAAAAGTTTGATCATTTAGTCATTTAAATAAAACTATCAATATAAAAAACAAGGTAAATTCAAAAATATAATAAAATGTCAATTTTTTCTAAAATGGGTTCATTTAAAGAATCCATTTTATATTAATTATGCCTTTATAGTCATAAGCTAGCACACTGAGATCGCAGTGAGTATGAACACCTCAAAAAGCAAATTAACCGTGCTTAGAGCCGCTCCACTGGCGTTAATCCACAGTTAATATTATGACGGGTTTTAAACGTTAGAGAATTTTCATACTGAATCCTGAAATATTTACAAACTCTGCTTTTACGCCATCCTACTTTTCTGACAGGCCAGTTCCTGCCGCACCAAATCTTAAAAGCACCAACAATCCTGAAAAGATTTGAAACTTTCCTCAATAATCATCCCCCCCCCCCCCCCCCCGCAGAAACAAAACAACACCGAAAGCATCTAATCATTCTACACCAACGCAGGCTAGCATTTCCAAAGAAGCTGTTCCTTAAGTTCTACTCAAAATTTCCCTACTGCTTATGAAAAAAGCGTTCCTTCTACATCCAAACAAGCTTTGCCTACACCAGAAGAAGTTAGGACTTTTGCGAAGGCTGCCCTAAGCAGGCAAACACGGCGTGGAAAAAAAATAGGAAGTATTGTACATACTGATTCTCCTGTCAAAAATCAACTGAAAATGGAAAAAAGATTCATCTAAAAAAAAAAGGAAACTGCAAAAGGAATCAGATAAAAGGGGCGAGAAAAAAAAATCCAATTCCGGCAAGGGAGCTGTTTGGGCCTTCGTCTTTAAATGTCAAATGGATTAAAACTGTTTTTTATGTTACTGTTATGTTACTGAGCATTTAGCTCACAATAAAAAATACTTATTAATTAACAAGCAAGATTTATTACCGATGTTTTACAATTTAAAGTATAGTTGGAAAACTTGCCCCTGACCATTTTTCGTAGGCAGGAAAACTTGCCCCGCATACGGGGCACATTTTCCAACGTAACATAATTAGACTTAACTATTTTTTGTGAAAAAGTATATTTAGTTTTTTGAAAAATAATTTTGCCAGTTTGTACAGGAAGGTCTAGGGAATACAATGATATCTTGTATATATCAAAATAGTTAAAAATAAAAATCTAAAAAGTTGGAAAACTTGCCCCGGTCTCCCCTAATTATTTAAAAGGTTGTATTGCTTTTTCCATTTCATAGCATTTAATTTTATTTTGTTTTCAGTTTGAAACTATTCTTTTGGTAATATTAGTCGTTAGAGTACAGGAGAAAAAAAAAATTTCAGCTTTTAGCTTTTTTTCTCACAGAAAACAACTGATTTTGCTTATATAATTGAATTCTGTACTCTTGATAACGTAATTCAATATGTAAGCTTTTCAATTATTTTTATCGAAATCCACATTCTTCTTTTTTCCTTTATTATTAATTCTTGTTATATAGTACAAGGGACTTTATTGTATACATAGTAGCTTGTTTATTATGTTTTTGGTATCCATTCAGAGTGTTTGGGGGCACTGTATTGTTGTAAATTCATTCATACTATCACAATTATTGATGGTGGTCAGTAATGTTTAATTAATGGTTATATATATATATATATATATATAGCCATAATATATAACAAATCGTCATCGATTTCCAATAATTGAAATTAAATTTATAATTTAGCAAATATATTTCAAATTATGCTTTTCTGCGCATCATAGACGACCCCTTAAACCAGCATTTAGAAGTTTTTTAAGCATAACTTGAAAACTACTTGGAAGAAGTTTTGCATTTGCATAAAACAAGACATAATAAATATAAATCCATAAAACAAATTGTAGGTTACAATTCATATTTTTTTCAAATATTAATTTCATAGTTCATGTTATAAAATTTTTTAATTAAAAATTCAGTGTATCTATGTTCGGGTTTTTTAGTAGTTTGGGTTTCTTAGTACTGTAACCACACAAAAAAAATTTACATTACGATTATAATTTCAGGAGATATTGCTAAAAATATGAAAATGTAAATTAACATTAGAAACTCTAAATTTTGAATGCTTATAATTCAAAAACTTTTTACCCAAATGACATGAAAATTTGTTTTTAGGCATAGTTTGAACCGAAGATTTAAAATATCCTGTCAGAATTGTGTACTGTCATTGAAAAAACAAAGTTTGAACTGATTTTGGTTTGTAGAGGGTCCACTAAGCAAATTTTATATACATCGTTTAAAAGTAGACGTAATTTCCAATCATTTGGTACTAGTAACTTTCTTCTGAGATAATTTGTTGCAGTAGGGGTGTTTACTTTTTTTTTCCACGACTGTACATCATAATCATCAAAATTTGTTCCAAGCATATCGAATCTCATAGCTGAGTGTCTTCAAAATAAAGGAGGTTACATTTCTCATTAACATTGTATCTGTTCGAACCTATAAGCGGCGTCCTTACAATTACAACCATTAAAAAATTGTATTTCATATTTTCTTAAATATATATATTACTTTTTTTTACTCTCCTAGTACCATTGGGGTCTTATTTAACCCCAGTTATTTTCTATTATGACATTTTTAATGTTTCAAACCAGAAAAAATGAATAATTTATACCTAATATATGAAATTAAATAGGCACCTCTTAGGAACATGTTATATATAATAAAATTAAATGTCTGGTTCAAATCTTGTAAAAGTAAGAATTCTCAGAAAATATTAAAAGCTGGTACTAGGAGGGTTAATTAAAAATCCTCAAGACAGTTCTCTTTGAATTATAAATACATATTCCATAATGTTTATTAATACTTAGACTTATATAAAATATATGATTCTTTACATTTTTTAGAGTCCTTATAATTTTCGCCAGGGGTGTAACAAATATATGCAACTGTCTATTCCAATGATGTATTCAGACATGAATAAAAATGTTATGGAGTATCTTTTCTACGCTTCGTTTTTCATTAAGTACCACGAGTACGTATCTTATGACATCATTCCCAAAACTTTATTAGCTTACCTTGTATATAGTCAAACCCGTTTATAAAATGAACCATTTTGCGAAAACAAACGCGATAATATTAGCGATATTAACGATAAATTAAATACTACTTTTAAGAGTGTATATTGGTTTATTAGAAAGACAATAGCCATCCAAAATAATTTTTGTTTTCTTGTTACGATCATTTGAAGTGGTTATGTCTGTTTTTATTGTTGTTGTTTTGTTTTATCCTTCGAATTAGAAGTGTATATTTAAGTAACTGCAAATTGCTTTTTAAATGGATTTAAAGAAAAAAAAATTTATCCAAGCATATTTTCAACTCTGATATAACTCATTAATGATAATAGATTGAGAAAAGTTTTAAGTTTTAAGGGGTCTCAGGACTCTTAAAATTGGAAAAAATGAAAAAAAAGGACCATTTTCAACATTTAATATCTTAAAATGTATTCGATATTAAGACACAATTTTCAATGGTAATGAAAGATAGAAGTATGTTCTTTCATTTCAAGTATTTGTAAAGTTGCAATACGCAGAATTAGCATTTACAGGGGGCTCCAAACTGTCAGACATTTGACGAGCAGAAAATCGGCATAATAGCTTATGCGCACGATTACAAAATAAATTTTGCAACTAGAATGAAAATTTTGGTGCCTACATATTCCTCAGATTATAATAATTACACTGAACCTAAATAAATTTGTATTTAAAGCATTTTTATATTTTTAATACAAAGTTGTATTTAGCTAATGCAAAATTTAGAAAATTTCAACAATATAAACCTCTAAAAAATATTTTCTTTTTAGAATAAAAATGAAATTTTAGGTTCAGTTTATACAGACTAACATGAAACATATGTTTTGAAAATTTCATGAAAAAATATTCCGAAGTTTTTGAGATATCGTGCGCGTTATGCCCAAAAACGTCATTTGGAGAAAAGTGACTTCAAAGTTTTGGAAACACCGCTTCAGCTACTGAGCGAGTATAGTTCTAAATGCCATAACTTCTGTTCTAATGGGAATTTAAGGATAACAATTATATCAAAATATTCAGAAAACATAGAAGTTTAGACATCTACAAAAATTAAAATTTCGAAAATTTTAGAGCTTTAAGAGTCCTGATACCCCTTAAAAAAATCACTTATTTTTACTTTCTTCTATCTTTACAAGAAGAAAGTATTGGATTCATGAAAATTTTCGAATTCCGGTTTTCGACGGATTTACACGTTTTAGGGGTCAGAGATTCCAAAAAACATGTTTTTACAAAATGTCTGTCTGTGACTCTGTGAGTCTGTCTGTCTGTCTGTGTGTATGTGGCACAAATTTTGTGGGCGCTCTATCTCAAGAACTAATGCACGGAATTTAACAAAAATTCATATTCTGTGAGTCCCTGATACAAATTGATGCTGATTAGTTTTTGGTGCAAATCGCTCAACAGGTGGCGCTGCTATGCTGCCTTTTTTACGATTTCCGCAATGGCTCTATCTCAAGAACTAATGCACGGATTTTCATGAAACTTCAGATTCAGTTAGTCCTTGACATGAATAGACAATTTAGAGATTTTGGTGCAAATCGCTCAACAGGTGGCGCTGCTATGCTGCCTTTTTTACGATTTCCGAAATGGCTCTATCTCAAGAACTAATGCACGGATTTTCATGAAACTTCAGAGTCAGTTAGTCCTTGATATGACTTGATGCTGATTACGTGTTGGTGTAAATCGCTCAACAGGTGGCGCTGCTATGCTGGATTTTTTACGATTTCCGCAATAGCTCTATCTCAAGAACTAATGCACGGATTTTCATGAAACTTCAGATTCAGTTAGTCCTTGACATGAATAGACATTTTGTATATTTTGGTGTAAATCGCTCAACAGGTGGCGCTGCTATTGGGCATTTTTTGAAATTTCCGCAATAGCTCTATCTCAAGAACTAATGCTTGGATTTTCAACAAACTTCAGATTCAGGTATACCATGATATGAATTAGTGCTGTTTATGTTTTGGTGTAAATCGCGCAACAGGTGGCGCTGCTATGCTGCATTTTTCAGAATTTCCGCCACAGCTGTATCTCAATAACTAATGCATGAATTTTCATCAAACTTCAGATTCAGGTACTATACCTTGATATCAATTAGTGCTGTTTATGTTTTGGTGTAAATCGCTCAACAGGTGGCGCTGCTATACTACATTTTTCAGAATTTCCGCTATAGCTCTATACAAGAACTAATGCACGAATTTTCACCAAACTTCAAATTCAGATATATTGTGATATGAATTGGTACTATTTAAACAATTTAATTGACGCGACTTATATAGAAGAAAGTTTTGTGATGGCCACAACATACTAGTTTATTAGTTCTATCAAAAACTCACAAAATATTAATTGTTAATACCTTTTTTAAAAAAAAAATTAAACATCTAATATACGTTTTGTTAGGAATCTTATTTTTCTTGTAAGTGAAACTTTTAATTTTCACTTTATTTAACAAATGCCAAGCAGGCGATTGTTTCTTGGTTCTTGTTTATAAAAAATAGTTTGTTCTATGTTACTTCGATAGAGTTATAAAGACCACAATACAGTTATATAAAACACGAAGTGCTAAGGCGGAATTCTGTCTAAAACGACATTTTCTCATGCTCCTTGCATTTCGGTTTTAGCAGGTTTTACTGTATAATACTCACAAGGAGGGGGGCCAACCTTGTTAATCACAGATTTTGATTATTTTAATATATGTTGTAGGGTAGAGTCCCCTTAGAGTCAGGTTCAACGGATTTTATCCAACGCTCCTTAGTTCTTGAGAAACCGGGGCGTCTAGTAATAGTACACAACTTAAATACTTACATTGCAACCGCAATGATAGGTCGGTCGTAGCTCAGTTGGTACGGTGTTCGCTGGCTAATCTGCGGGGCCCAGGTTCGGTACCCGAACGCGCTACATTTGTTTTTCTTATTTTTTGTTTTCTAAGTATACTTGTAATTATAATTTAATAATTTTAATTACAAATTTTAATATCCTACATTAATTATAATGTTAACAAACTTAAATTTATCATTTTTTATTTTTAAACTATTATTTCTCATCCTTTAAAGAGGTTTAAAAAGAAATTGGTCTATTACTGAATGATGAAAATTCCAAAATCGTGACAAAATCTGTTGTGGTGCCATCTAGTTATGATAAAATAAAAGAATATTCGAATAAAAAATAAAAGCAGAACGAAGATAAAGGTGAAAGCAAAATAATTGAAAGCGCAAGCATATGTATTATAAATTTAAAAATCTTTAATATGCAAAAAATCGGTTGTAATTTAATTCTGATGCTAATTTTTAATATAATTATGCTTGTTCCTTTAAAAACAGAATAATAGTATTATTGCATTGACTTCCTTTGTTAAAGCAATGCGTAAATGATGTTTCTTTAAAATCACGAATTGACACAATTGCTCAATATCATTGCATCGATAAAGAATATATAAAACACATCTTAAAAGTGATTTTTAAAAAATTAACAGTTTTATGATGTTTTATACAACTATTTAGTTAAAAGTAAAAAATTAAATAGGTTAAAATTATAATTGATATACAATATTATAAATTTTAATTGACAATGAGATTATTAATTATACTTAAAAGTATATTTATAAAACAAAAAATGAGAAAAACAAATATAGCGTATTCAGGTATCGTACCCGGGAACGCGGATCAGCCGGCAAACGCCATACCAACTAAGCTACGACCAACCTATCATTGCGTTTGCCAAGTAAGTATTTAAGTTATGTACTATTATTAGACCCCCCAGCCCCCGGGTTTCTCAAGAACTAAAGAGCGTTGTATAAAATCCGTTGAACCTGACACTAAAGGGTCTCTACCCTACAACATTTATTAAAATAATCAAAATTTGTGATTAACAAGGTTGGCCCTCTCCTTGTCAGCAGTATCCATTTTTTAACAGACAAAAACTATCAGTAAACAATACAATAAAGATAGTATTTTTACTAACAATGAAATAAGAATTGTCTGGTAGCCTTCAAAATGTTACATTATAATTTTATTTTTATTTTTTTGCAGAATTTTTTTATGTTATTAATAATTTATAACTTGTTAGCTTTTGAGAGAACCAATAAAAGGAAGTAATTTTTAATAGAAAACTTTTTCCTTATCTCTTACCATTAAGAGTCATGAGACAAATATTATTCAGGGGTAAAATTAAAGTGAATTTAGGCAACGAAAAATAATTGTGTATTACAATATTTATTTATTTTTTCATTTCCGGCTTGGAAACGTTCCCTTGAAAGTACTTTTCGACAAAATTTAAGAAATATATTACAATTGGGATTTTGCTTTTTTTAAATATTTGCTTGACAGCAGAATTAATATTTTCTCTTATTTTTCAAAAGAAATAGGAGCTCAAGGTATTGATGCAGAGGGATTTGGACAGTTTGAGGCAACTCTTAACCCAGACCAGATAGCAAATAAAGGTGAGATTTTAGAAATACACAAGTTTTGTTGTCGTTGTTGTTTTCTTTTTATGTAAATGCTTTAAAATTTTTACTAACATTCACACAAAAAAAATCTCTATAAAATTATTATTCAAGTATAAATTTAAAATCAATGTTAAAAACGCCAGAATATGCAAACTTTGAGCAGACTAGTTTCGGTAGCCTTTAGCATACCGTCCTAAGTGCCCTGAGGACGGTACGCTAAAGGCTACCGAAATTAGTCTGCTCAAAGTTTGGATATTCTGGCGTTTTTAACGTTGCTTTTAAATTTTTATCATTCTGCGCCAAGTAGCATCTTAATAATTATTTTTCAAGTGTTTTTGTAAAAGGGATGTTATAATTTAACACATAATTTAACACTTGCGAAATCCTATGAAAAACAGCTGATATTGAAATACCCTTTTATCGAGAGCCACTGAGATGATTTCATTATTTTTTATAAAATAGTTTTGGCAATATATAAACTATAAATTTTTCGTTTAAAAACCGCAAAAAAATTTTTTAAGTGTAATAGTTATGCATGTATAATTACAGTTTTAAAAAATAACGTTACTAAAAAGAAATTGATTTTCCAAAAAAGAGCCAATTATAATACCCGCCGGCCCATCCGCCCGTTCCTACAAAAGAATATTGAAATCACTTCAGCAGTTCCGGGGAAAAAAAATTATATCGATTTCCTAACTGTTGTTTCCCATTTAATCTAAAAAGATTATGCAGAAGATTTTTTAAAATAGCAACTTACTTTTATATAGCATAACAATAATGCGTCGAAATACTTTAGATTATAGAATATTTTATATGTTCTTCTTGATTGCACTATTTTTTGCCCCAAAATAATGTACGGATTTTATTGTTTTTACACAAAAAAGAAAACATTATAAGTTCTATTGTTGTTGTTGTTTTATCGTAAAATTTGTTCATTGCAACGCCTCTAACCTTTTTATTAATTTAAATCTTCAAAAAAATGTATCAAATACAATCTTTTATTTTTAATATTTATTAAACGTCTAAATAATACAACATTAAAATTTCGGCTTTAAATAAAAAAGTAAAACTTATTGATAAAGAATAAATAACACTTTAAAATGATTAACTTTAAATGTGAATCCTCCAGACATTAATTTGAAAACTAATAAAACTATCAGATCGAAACTCAATCTAAGGCAAAGCTGATGAAATTTGTAATGGCATAATTAAATTAGTGATGTAATTTAAAAAATTCAAGAATTTTTCATTTAATATAATAGTTTGAATATTTTCACTAAATTCATCCACATTTTCTGCAATTCATATCCTTAACATATGTAAAATGATTATTAATTATATCAAGTATATTCATATGCATAATTAAATTACCGGGTGTCCTAAAAAGGACTAACTGATTTTAAAATTCAATAACTTGCAAACGGTGACAGATATTTAAAAAATTCTTGCAGGAGGGTTATGCATGAGCTCAAAAGTTTTTTTACAGTGATTTTTGATTTTAGTTCGAATTACAAACAATAGATGGCACTGCGATCAATAGACGCTAAATTCAGGCTCGATTTTTGGTACTTCGGAACCCACTCAATACATTTTAATCTCCTTTTAACGCATGATGAGAAAGGCCAAAAAATCGAGCCTGTATTTAGCGCCTATTGCTTACAGCGCCATCTATTATTTGTAATTCGAACTAAAATCGAAAATCACTGTAAAAAAACTTTTGACTTCATGCATAACCCTCCTGCAAGAATTTTTTAAATATCTGTCACCGTTTGCGAGTTATTGAATTTTAAATCAGTCAGTCCTTTTTAGGACACCCGGTATATATCTTTACGTACAAGTTATGTTAAATATCATGCATGAGAAATTGTCAGCAGAAAAAAATATCTACTTATTTTACGGAGGAAATATGTTCGGTTAGCGACGTGTACACAATCACAGTCAATGGCGCCAACTTATATGAGCCCGTGGGGCGCGAGCCCACCCAATAATTTGTTTTCTTCGCCCACTCAATTTCCATTGATTTATTTAATTATTTGTTTAATCGCGGAAATAAATTTTGGTTTTCTTGACGTTCTCACAATAATTTCGTCTGAAAAAGACTAAGCATATCAATTATACTTATAGGGACACTGAAAGCCCTTTCAGCGGATGTATAATTAAATTTCTCTCAAAAAACAAATTTCCTGCATATTTTGCCATTTGTTTCAATGTCTTGAATCGATAAAGCATTTAGGTGACTAAAATGTATGTTTTTCTTGACTTTTTTTTTTCACTTTCAATAGTTAGCAATTTTTATGCGATTTATAATAAATATTAATGCATTGATAAGGAAGAACTTAAAAGAATATAAATTAATAAAATTATAATAATTGTATATTTTACTTAGAAAAATGTAATTTGACTACGAATTATCCCCTTTAGCCATTTGTTCATACCCCGCCCCTCTCTCCAGAGACACGAACTAAAAGGGGGAAAAATTGTATGCGTTATTTTACTGGAACCTTTTTGAGCCCACCCAATACTTTTCAAAAGTTGGCGCTACGGATCACAGTAATATTGAAAGCCCACCCCTCAAAGAAATGGATCCAGATAAATGAAAATGAATGTTGAGGAAGGGGCATTAGACAAATATAACACTTCAGATATAAGCGCGGACTTACAGTGTCACCAGTTCATTTGCGGTCATGCTTACTTGTGTAATTACAATTCACGTCGTTGTTATCTAACGCTCCTCAAAAATTGAACGTAAAATTTCCAGGCTCCCTTTATATAATTATTGTCTCTGTAATTAAAAGTAGTCGAGCCCTTTTAATGTTATATGATCCTCAATATCAGAAATTATTCAAACTTGCTTCTATGGAAAAAAAAAACTCCTGTTAACAAAATACCCATTTAAAAATAATGCCAGTTTAAGGCAAATTTTTAATTCCGTGACAGTCGAGCTTGTTATAGTTTACTATAGTTAACCTGGGGAATATTCGAATGGATATGCTTTCAAGCCATTCATTTTTTATTTCGTAGATAAATTGTAACCTCAAGTTTACAAACACAACAATAGAAAATAAACATAAGAACCCACTAATGTTAATAATTTCCTTCACAACTACTTACCTGTAAAGTCATCACATAAGAAATTAAAGTATCTCTGATGAATGGTTTATCGAATCGGCAAGTTATGAACAATTCATTGTTATAAAAAATAAAGCTAAAACTGTTTTACTGATTACCGTTAAATGTCTTTAAAATTTAATTAAGTTCGATTCGATGTCATACGAGTGTGTTCACAGGGTTCATTCATTACTAAATGATACCACAAGTGTGCATGTGTTCCTTTATTACTAAGCAGTGCTGAGATAAGTTTTAGTTGAGGAAGGATAAAATTAATATTTAATGCAATTTGAATGCTCACGTGTTTAAATTTCAACATGTTGAAAATTATTATTATTATGTATTTTTCTTAGCAAAGTTAAATTCTGCCTGTTGATTTTTTTTTTTTTTAGAAAATAATTTTCTGCAGACGTTTTCATTATGTTTATCTCTGTCTTATCAGTAACTTCGTGCAATGTGGAAGGATATGATTTTGATGTGGGTGTAGCTGTGCCAAGCAGCGGTAACTGCCAGACCTGTTACTGCACTCAGCTGGGAGTGGTTTGCAGACGTCTGGAGTGCTCACCCAGTGTTCCTGGATGTACACCAATAGTACCAGAAGGGCATTGTTGCCCAACTGAATACAAATGCGGTAAGCTTTGTGAACTTATACTATTGGTATCATAACTGACATTTTTTCGAAAATCAGTTTTTGAGCCCATTTAAACTCCAATTTCTTCTCGTAAAAATCGAAAGAAAGGTTGTAATTGTTGTTGCAAAAGTTGCATGAAAACGTAATTAATTACTTTTTATCGCTCTTTCTTTGCCGCAAATAAATCTCTAGATTACTACTGCTGTGTTCCTTGCTTTCTGCTATTATATGATAGAAAGCACATTTCAAGGTTCAATTGGGGTATAAATTACGTTTTATATCGCACAGATACCTCTTTTCTCTTTCAGAGTCGATTAACTTCGATCGAGGCAGCACCTGTCAGGAACCCTCGTGCCTAACAGACGTGCTCCCAAGACTTATTGAAGGCTGCCTCGGCAATTGTTTAGTGTTTTATTTGTTTTTAGGTTAAAAAATGACTTTTTCAAATTTGATTTCGAATATTCTCTCTCTGCACTTACTAATTAAATTCATTAATCACTTTAAGAACGTTAGAAGTAAGTTAATTAGGTGCAAATGGCGATTTTAAAAGTGGCACATGTCAGGCTCACTGCGCCCGACCCCAGAAGTACAGAGGTGTGCCTGACGGAGTGTTAATATATGTTTTTCTCACGGTTCAATTTCATCATTTTCCTGATAGATTTCATTGTGTTGGCCACCTTATAAATGTCGATACAAAATCCCTGTCTGTGATTGGGTTATCGGAGAAGAAATTCACCGTACGACGAACTTTTTTGAAAACAACGGATAAAATGCAGCGCGTATTCGTGGTAGCTGTCAAACTTGGCCTTGAGGCAATTTTTCTCGGAAAATTAGCTTAAATAAAAAGTTGGGCTAAAAAATTTATCTGAAGAGTTGCTATGTTGGATAGCAACTTAACTTATTTTTTAATGTCCCTTAGCAGTCTTAGCAGTACAATTGAGTTACATAATGAATGTCGTGTTACTCAAACTCTTTATACATCTTCCATTGAAATTCCATTGCCCAAACATAATAAACATTTTCTTCATACTAAACTTTCATTAATCTTCTTTTCTATGACAATTTTATGCCTGAAAGTATAAAATACAGAGTGGTCATTAAAAGAAATCTTTGCCGACATATGAGCGAAAATACCATCAAATAAACGGGATGCCATTTCCAATGTGAGTATTTAATGTCATTTATTTAAGAATAAATTAAAAAATACTAATCAATATTCACAGTTACAGTTAGAGCAACAAAATTTTCAACTGGCAATACCGAATTACTTTAATCATAAAATGACCTACAGAGTGAAAAAAACGTAAATGACGTTAAAAACTATTTTTAATGGGAGAAAATGTGACATTAAACAAACGCAAAGAAAACTATTTTGGCTCCACGTGTGCTGCAATAAAACATTGGTGACATTGTCAAATACAGCCATGGCCGGAAGGGTCACCCGAATACAAATCAGTCGGATTTTGTCTCTTGGGATGTTTAAAATTCTAGGTATACACGTCAAAATTGCAAAGTGAGTCTAAAGTACACGATCTGAAATACATGAAAGACACGATCAAATCTGAGATTCTGCATTGCTTGAGAGATCATTCCTATAATTAATTGTTGCCCACAGTCTCTTGCATGCAGGATGACGCAGGTGACTATTTTTATATTTTGTTCGCACCACTATTTTTCAAAAATACATTTTGTAGTATATTTCTCTTGCAAATGTTTTCAAAGCATATGTAAAAGATTTTTGTTTTAAAAAACTGGTGCGAAATAGAATTAAAAAATAGTCGTCTGTGGCAGACCTGTGCATGCGATATGTCATCGTCTCTGAACTCAAATGTTTGAAAATTTTGTAATCGGAGTAAAATTATTTACTTTTGTCATCTGTGCGGGCGCATTTCTTTGCTGTTTGTTGCTTTCTTTTTATATCACCGTTTCTACTGTTCAAATTAGTTTTTTTTTCTATTTGTGGCTTTTCACCGTGAAGACCATTTTGCGATGAAAAATATTGGGTGATGTCACTTGAAATTGTCGAAATTTTGTCACTACATTCGTAACAGTGAGAGCTCAATTGTTGTTCTTTATATCATTCTCGATCCTATGCCATAAAATACCCGCATGGCATACTGTTTTATTAAATGGTACCATCGCTAAGAGCTCATATATCGGCAAAGTTTTTTTTATGATTACCCTGTATATGTCACAAAATGTTTAGTTAAAAGTTTCAATATGTGGTTCGTAAAAATGAGAATAAAACTTATTTATGCTATTTTTTCAAAAAATTGTAATATTTTAACATGGTTATTAGAAAAGAATATATTTTTTTAATTTCTTTTAAAATTTAGTTGTAAGTAATTTAGACAAGCTTTTGATACGGTGTCAAAATATCAAATTTGTTGTAATTATTTTATTTTTTATAAATTAAATATTTTTTAAATCGTTGTTCTCAATCTATGCTAATAAAATTTTTAAAATCTTAATAAATATTACAAATATCTATATTATATATATGTGTGTGCGTAATTATATAATCCATTATAACTTTTTTTAAAGAAATAATGTCTTTTTAGTAAGTTCTGTTTTTTACTACGATTGTTTGAACTTGACATTAACTTATTTTCCCTTTTTCAGACCAACAAGGAACTAATGAAACACAGGTTCCAATATCACACAGTACAGAAAATTACGATGTTACTGTTATTTCACCTTCAGAAACAGAAACCGTTTCACCTCAGACAGCTGAAACTGAAACAACTTTTGTAACTGATTATGATTATTCTGACAACTACACATCTGATTCATACGATCAAGAAACGACTGCTGGTGGTCTTTCTGATAAGCAAAAAATTACCGTAGAACTAAATGATGAATCAAATCTCGAAAGTATTTCCGTTATTCCTGAAGAAAATATTGCCGTCTTAGTTGTTACTACAGAGAAAGCTAATGGTAAAGAAACTTCACCAGAAGATTCACAAACTACAAGAATTTTTCACGATACAACTTGGAAAGATCAAGAGAGAATTCCGCCAACGTATTTTAAAGATACAGCAAAATCAACGACAGCAAGAGGGGCTTCTACGATAACCGATAGAACACAACATTCTCAAGATACTACAAAACCAATAATTATATCACTTCCTAATTTGAAACAGAAAACAAAACCTACAGCTCCCAAAGGAACAACCTTAACGCACGGAAGCTGGTACACGCATGTGACTACAAGACCATCTTCAATAAATTTTAAACAGATGACTAAAACAACTCCAGCCAAAGACTATTCAAGAATCACAGAAAAAACTTATCATGCTGAAGACACAACAAAACCAATTATAATATCCTTACCGAACTTAAAGCATAAAATAAAAACAACTACAATGAAAACTTTATCAACAACCACAAAAGCTGATAAAATAGATTATTCAACTCCTGTTCAAGATCTACAACATAACACCCAACCATCTACAGAACCAACAAGATTTTCAACACATGAAGGCACTGATTATAAAGACAGTTATGATTACGTTAATCTATATGAAGATGAAATTCCTAATGAACATGAAACATTTGCGCCTTTCGCAGATTATAATGAACCAGCTTATGGCGAAAGACTTTCATCAACAGAAAAGGTAACAACAAATGAGAAGCGGCAAGGTATAACTGGAAATATGCGATTTAAAAATAAAAATCCTCCATTTGTATCTCAAACGAATAATCCAATTACATCCACAACACCTTTATTCACGAATTCCAAATTTGCTACAGATGGATTGACTACTCGCAGAATAATCGAAACCGAAACTTATTCTGATAGCTTAGCTAGTCCCACAGATCCTGTTACACTAGCAGATAAATCTGGAGATTACCCAACGCGGTATACAATTTACAGCGTCCCATCAGATAAAGGAAAAGTACAATCTACGACAGAATTGATAGTTAACCAAAAGCAGAAACTGAAACCAATTCGAGCAGAAACACTTCTAAGTACGAAATACGCTCCAACGAAAGAGACGACAGCAGCTGAATCGATGATTCCGAAAATATCAACAAGAATATATGTAAATGAAGAACATCAAACAACATTAGATAACTCATTTCACGACCGTGAAATAACAGAAACAAATAGACCATTATTACATACTGTCAAGGAACCTACTGTTATAACATCAAACCATAAGCAAAATCCCCAAAGGTTAGACACTACTATGACATATAAGACCACTCGACCTTTACCTCAAGAAATTGCAGAACTTTTATGGACGATCACACAAAAACATAACACGCAAACCCAAGTTACATCAACAGAAACATATGAGCCTTTAGTAAAAGAAGAAATATTTACAAGCAGATTTCCTGAAAATTCACAATTCTCTCCAGAAAATTTATCATTAATACTCGCAGCTCCAAAACTTATTGTAGAGGATACAACACCTCACGAAAATTATGGAACAATGGAATTCGAGACAACAAATGCAGATATATCAACTTCTGTTTATAATCCCATTAGTGCATCTTCCATTCCTAGTTTAATGTTTAATGCTCCAGAAATCATATTCTCCAACCATGGTCCCTCATCACATCGCAAACAGCAACAACCAGTTAGAGATTATCATATACCAGGTTTACAAGGAGTTCGCGGTCCTGTTCTAACTAATCTACAAACATTGAAGAATCCTGGTTTACAGACAGTTAAGAAACCTAGTCTACAGTCAATTAAAAACTCTGACCTTCAGACAGTAAAGAATAATGGACAGTATGGCACGCAAATAGTTCGAGATCCAGGTATACTGAATACCCAAAAAATAAAAGATTCTGGACATTCTGGTATAATAAAGATTGGAGATCCTGGATTTTCTGATATGCAAACAATTCGAGATACTGGATATCCAAGCATTCAGAATCAAAAACAATCTATTTTTCCAGGTCAGCAGATAAATCGTCCACCTGGTCCACCTCTTGAAATAAATAATCATAAAAAGATTTTGAGACCGCGCCCACCATCGAGATTTCGACCTCCTTCAACCCCTTCTGTTCCTCAGTCCTCAGTCGCTGAAATATCCAATCATCGGCCTATAAACACTTTCAGGCGACCTGCCCCAACAAAATTTCCACCTTATCCTTCTTATAATCAAAGATCGGGATCAGAATATCGAAGCCAACAAAACCCAAGAGATCCTCATCATTCACTACACTACGTCGCTTCCGATCTACATCCCGAATGGCGTGATGAAGAATATGATGAATATTATTATGATTTCGAACAAGGGAGATCTCCAACTAAAGTATTTTCAAATATGCAAAATCAACAAACAACATATGGAGAAGATAGTATGGAACATAGAGATTCGGACTACCAATATCCAAGTTCCCAAAAAACAACTAGACAACATAATTTAAATTTCAGCACAACGACTATGAAAGTTGACAAAGATCAAAATGAGTTAAAACTTACGACAACGGATTTTTCTGGAAGCATCAATGAAACAAATTCAGATGAAATTGAAGGCAGGTCATCTAATATGAAAGCAACTGATGCTCCAACAATAACTACTGAAACTCCCTTTTCCACAACATTATATTCTACAACAAAACAAACTACAACTGCTTCCACAAATCCTTCTTTGATAAGCCCTGCTTCAGACAACGCCGACAGTAAATTATTTAGAGCAGAAAGTAACATCAAGAACAGTGGCGAAGATTTTAATAAAAACATTGAGCAATATGGAGGAAAAACAAATGAATTCGAAGTGACTAATAGACAACCAAGCGCAGAAAAACCCAAAATGAAACCCGTTCCTGTTTTATCAGAACGTCCAATGAAACATTCTACACTGTCTCCACCATCCGAAGAAGATTCAAAAGAAATTAATGGTAAGATTATAAATAGTGTACTATAATATTAAGGTAAGTGATTCGTAAATTTATATTACTACTGTATAAGATGAAACGTTGCTATAACCATAAGAAAAACAAAATAATTGCAAAATGTATTATCATTTTGATTCGAGTAGTAAATTATTAGTAACGAAATATTGACTTTGAGCAATTTTGGGGCTAATGTTGGATGGATGACATTTTGTAAATATATAGTTCATGTTTACCAGATTGGCTATATGTTCAGGGGTGTAGTGGAGGGTATACGGAGGTATACGCCGTATACCCTCTGGATTTTTTAAAGAAGCTCCGTATACCCTCTGTTTCTAAAATAAAGCTATAGCGTATACCCTAGACATGGACGTTCATGACTCTAGGGTATACCCTCCTGTTATAGCGTATACTCTCTGCTTTTTTTACGACTGCAACTCTGTATATGTTCCAATGTTGGTGTAACATTGGAACTATCCGGAATTAAACACCAATATTGGGTTTCAATTCAGATTAAATTAAAAATATTTTTAAAAAATGGAAATATTAGTTAAATATTATCTCTAATATTGGCACAATATTGGCCTTATGAACTATGATAATGTAAAGTGTTACAATTACTAACATTAAAGAGAAAAAAACAATGATGTATTTTTGTGACAATATTAAATTGCTACTAGAGATTAATGATTTATATATATATCTATATTAGATAGTTGTTCATCATTAGCAATAAATTCACTCCTATCACGCAGAAAATTGCAGAAGCATAATCTGAGGTACACTGACGTAGGCCTCTATTCTTTTCGTCATATAAGTTAAACAGTTCGATTTTTTTTTTCATTTTTACTTTAGTTCTAAACAGCTGAATGTTTTTAACTTTGGTACAAAACCAATATATGGCAGCACTGATGCTTATCTCTTCATAAAATAAATGTTATTTTTATCTGAGTTTGCAAAATGCTTTCAAGATAGTGTGAGCATGAAAATTAGAAATTCCATAATTATTCAATTTAAATAGTTTACAATAAAAAATTTTGAGGATTTGTAGCTCAATTCAATTGTTTAAAGACCTTCAATATTTTATTGCCTGAATAAGGTTATTGATAATTAAATAGATATTTTAAAGGAACTAATAGTTTACTAGTAACCTAAATTACCAGCCCCTAAAGTATCAATTTCATCGAAAAGTGCTCTTTCTGTCATCTATGGTGTCATTTTGTTTGTGCAAAAGCAATGAATGTGTATTCGCAGTGTTATTCAATTCCTACTATTAGCTCACACTCTCCCTACATTTATTTATATATTTATCTTGTTCAAATTTTCAATCGTTAATAAAATACTCATTATTCATCCTATCAAGTTGAAATAATTTTTTTTAAACTTGTACTGGATGACAATTGATGTTAATACAGTTTTTTCAAATATTAATTAATTAATTAAATTGTAATTAATTAATTTTAGTTTTGCATGGGAAACAAAATGGCGCCATTGGTTATTGAAGATCAATGAAAGTATTTTCAATAAGGGTTTACCGTAGGGGAGACCCTGTTCTGTCGCCAAATACCGCCAAGTTTGTCGCCAATTTGGCAATATAGCGCCAAATTTGCCGGCCAAAATGAGTCGCCAAAAGTGATGCCAACTTGGCGATATCTCTAATATTTCGCCAAATTCCCATAGAGTTCCATTGTAAACCTACTTGCTAATAGAAAATCAACAAATTTAATATTAAATATTTTAATATATAATATAATATAATATAATATAAATATTATAATATCAAATATTTTAATGCAACCAAATCTAATATTAGCTTAATATTAAATTTTTCTTTGATGGCCTAAGTGGGAATTGACTTTAAAAACAAAATTTTTATATTACTTGTTTTACATTCAGGTCCCAACAGGATAAAGCTGTGATTCTGCGTAAAATATTTTGTAAATGTATTTCTGCTGACAACGGCTGCACTCGAATAATCTTGCAGGGTGATATAGAAGCCTAAAACATTTGAACCGTGCGTCATGTCTAGGTTTGCCAAGAGTCCCTATTTACACGGAATGTCCCTATTTTCAGTGGCTCCAAGACCCGTCCCGCGTAAGTACTGAGCGGGACGCCAAAAGTCCCGATTTTCCGTGATGCACAAATTCGTTATTTATGTATTTATTTAGTATCGTGCTATTCGTTAGTCAGCATCGAGTAGAACTCAATACTGTAAAAACAAAACCTGTCTATAACGGAAATTTTTATACCCCCTTCCAAAAAAACACCTTACCATTCTAACTGCGTAGACGGAAACTTGCCTAAAAGTAATATTAGCGGCCCCAGCGATTTTGTTTTATTGTACGTTGTTTAGTAAATCCTGTGTAAATGGAACCTGTTTATAAATTAATTCTGTTTTAAAACTAACGATTTCATTCTCCCTACCATTAGAATACTATCCAATTATACCTGCTAAAATGCAATTTTGTATCAGTCCCTAGCGATTTCGCTTTCTCAGGTTTTACTGTATAAGATTAATGTGTTTTTTTACTACAGTAGAGTCCCGATTATCCGAGTCCCGTTTAACCGAGCTTCTGCTTTAACCGAGTTATTTTCTTCTAATGGACTGATGAATTTCATTATTATAAAACAGTCATTTTCTGGTCAGAATGGGGGGGGGCATTTTTTTTTTATTATGGCCATTTTCCCCCCATTCTAAAATTTTTTTTTTTTTTTTTTTTTTTTTTTTTTTTTTGAAAAAAATTATGGCCATTTTTTTTTCCATTCTGACCAGAAAATCAGAGTTCTAACTTTTTACAACTGCTCTTTCATCTTCACCTAACACTTCATTTATAATGACTGTTTCATAGTAATGAAATCCATCAATCCATTAGAAGAAAATGATCCATTTCAAAGTTCGATTGAAAAAAACTATTTAATACTTTGAGCAGAAAGAAGAGGCTACACCTGCAATTTTTATGACACTAATAGAATCACATATCTACCAATTTGTACGGTTTTGTTATCTCTAAAATTTAATACAATTTTTGCCACCATATTTAATCGTTGACAATTGTTGGATTTCGGTGATTGAATTAGGCAAAATTTACTGGTAAGTTTTAGTGGTAAGAAAAAAGCTTAGAAATTGGTAGCTATGCAGTAGCTTAATACTGCAGCAACAGCAAAAAGAAAAAAAAACTGCAGAAAAATCGACATTCAACAAACAAAGGCTTTTTCAAATAAACAGTTTCATTCCCGTTTTCCTTAAAAGCAACGGAAATGTATATCAAAGAAATGTTACTAGAACCATAAAAATGAATGAATTAAGTGAAAATTTATATTTCATCTCCTTAATTGGTGACGATTTGTATAATTTCGGTTTATCCGAGTTTTTGCTTATCCGAGGTGAGCTAGTCCATATTAACTCGGATAATCGAGACTCTACTGTATACGTAGTATTTATAAAATTCTATACATCTTATACAGGAATTTTAATTCGAATATATTATAGAGAATTCCAGTAATCGAAGACAGAGAAAAATTCGAATACATTACCGTAAACGGGCTGTAAATATATTACTGAAAAAACCGTGTAATACGTTTTCCATGTATCTTCCTTCATCATATTGGAGGGGGGGGGGGGATGCAGTTGCATAACAATATTCAGATAGTATTGGAGCAGATAATCTATACGTATTTAATGATTTTTTATTCTTGTTTTTCTTGCATTTATTAAACTAAATTTACCGAAATAAATTCTAAAAATGAAGAAACAAAATTATTTATGAAGAAACTGAATTAAGAAAAGAAAAGAAAAACAAGAATTACACTTAATAGACCCTCCACTAAATACTATAATTCCGTCACTAGCTTAATTATTATATATATACAGTATGTCCACGTATAACCTGACCGACCTTTATTTTCGCAACCGTTGGTCCTAGATGCATACTTCCACTTACAAACATGGTTTAAATAAGGTAAAGAATTATTTTTAATGCGATTTGGGTCTAGAAAAACATTTATTAAAAAGTTACGAAATTTAAATTTTTATACGGTCCCCCGGTCCTATATATTGTAAAAATTTACTGTGACACTAACAAGTCAGACAAAAAAAAGTCCTTCCGGCCAGTGCCGGGAGGAAGAGGTAGCTTTCAAATTCCTTATTTTAAAAAAGCCAACTTATATTATTCAAACACACGAAGCTCAATTTAGTGCAAACCGAATATAGGAGATTCAATACTAATTTTTATCAATACTAAATCATTATGAATGAGAATTTCGCGAAATTAGTTAGCTTTATCCAAGCTGCTTTTATTTAAAGTAACTTATATTTGGCTGCCAAATTCGGCGATTTCTTAAAGTGCCTTCCATTTTAAGACAACATGGTGGATGAGGCTAACCAGTGAACTTGGTCGAGACCTTAGTAATTGCTGTGCACATGCTCACTCACATCGGAATCGGTTGATATATACGAGTGCTGTCGCAGGCAAAAAATCAGATTTTTCAAAATGTCACCCACATTAGAAATTGAAACTGCTATATCTGAGCCATTTTAGGTAGCTTTCTTTACAAAAAGCTACCTATTGCAGCCGTTCGGAGGAAAGCGATTTCAAAAAATTTTGGTATATTTTCATCGATCATGACCCCCAGACCCCGAAACCACCCTCCGTTCAAAATTGATATATATATATATATATATATAACCATTAATTAAACATAACCTTCCACCGTCAAATATTATGAATTAAAGCTGTAAGTATTAAAAAAAAAAAAATTAATATAAGAATTATTATGGAAGAAAAAGAAAAAAGTGGACACCGACAAAAATTGAAAAGCTTATACATTGAATTACGTTATCAAGGGCACAGAATTCAATGATATAAGCAAAATGGTTGTTTTCTGTGGGAAAAATAAGCTAAAGCTAAAAGTTATTTTCCCCTGTGCCCAAACAACCATAAAATCAAGTGAATTGATTAAAAATGAAAGCAGAATAGAAACAAATAATATGAAATGGAAGAATCAATAAAACGTATTTAAATATTTATAGGATATAAAATATAAATAATAAACACCATACCGATTAATATTTCAGTATTTTACAAAAATCCACGCGCACATGGCTGCCAGTATATCAAAAAGATTAAGGTGAATAAAACAGTTAAGAAATCACAGTAAATGATACCAAAGGATGCAGTTAATACAGTTTGAAATAAAATTTGAAATACCTTGTTAAACACATTTAATCTAATATAAAATAAATAGATATTAATTACATTATTTAAAATGCACTATTAAATTAATTAATAACAGTTTAACAATATCGTCAAAATGTAGCTAAAATTACCCCCTGGTGTATTAAATTATAACTGAAATGGAGCTAGAAAAATTAACAATTAGATCAATCTTAAAGAGACAAATGTAGTGCTGCCATCTAGTATTATTTCTATTAAACAACTAACGCAAGATAAATATTTGTAATCATTTGAATGTAAATAACTGTATAAATAATTGTAAGCATTTGAATGTAAATAACTGTATAAACAGCAAAACCAAACATTTCCTTATAGATAGAGAATTATAAACCGAATATAAACCACACAATGTATTTAAAAACTATTGTAAATAAAATTTAAAAGCATACAATATATTCTATTAGCAAACTTATTTAAACTAAACTAAGAAATAAATAATTCTAGAACTTTGAAAATATATAGCATATAGCTATATGCTATAAAACAAAATAAAATTCAGTAATAATTAATATAAATAATTATTAAATATAAAAATTATTTTTTATGAATTATATAACAGATATTTATAAAATGAACAGGAAATAAAAAACATGTGGAAGTAAATAGAAGGTTAAATGATACTTAAATACCCATTACTTAAAAAGCACAAATATAGAGTGTGGATTATCTTCAGACATCCATAAAAAACCATAAAGTATGAATGTGGGACATTCAAAAACATTAAACCGATAATAAATATTAAAAAGAATAGAGTAATAATAATAAAAATAATTACCCAATTTTAATGCATACAGTATAACTATATTTATATTATACATACTTATATGTATATTATTCACTACAAGAATGGCATACTATTAGTAATTAATATGATATTGTCCTTAGTAAATTTAAAATTTAATAACAAATAATTGTAAATTAGATTAATCAATAATTAGGCTAATTATAATATTAATGAAATTCTCCAATTACATATAAAATATCAAATCAACATCCATATAAAATACGTAACAAAAATATAGTAATAATACAAGAGCCCCCATTTTTTATATATATATATATATATAATTAACCATTGCGTATTATCCAGACAACTCCACCCTCCTCCGTACTCTAACATCTACCCACCCAACCAACCTATAATATTTTCTTTTATATTATTTTACAATTTTTAATTTTTTATAGATATTTTTTTTATAATTTTTTTGTAATTTTGTTTACGCATGTGTTAATTTGTTTTAATAGATCATGTAAGAAAAGTACTAATTGTATATTAATGAATATATGAATTTTTTTGGAAAACCATGATTTAATGCATCATAAATTAGTTTTTTAATATTATTGTTAATTAGAGGAGAAGAACATAAACATTTTATTCTATATAAATGATTAAGTATTATATTCCGAAATACAGAATGATGTAGACAAGATTTAAAATTTGTAAATGTATTAACTTTGAATTTAAATTCTTTACGTTTGTCATATAAATCTGTGATTGTTTTATTGTCTTTGATTGTAATTTTAAGATCTAAGAAGTTAATTGTATTGTTAGATAAAAGGTTTTCCGTTAATTCCAAATTAGTGGGATAATCAATTGGAAATCGAGTAATTGCAGATTGATCAGTATCAATTAAAATGATGTCATCAATATAACGATATAAATGTAGATTATTATTAGTAAAATTACGTTCATAATGATATAAGTATAAGTCAGAGAGTAAACTGGAAGTACAACCACCTTGTGGTATACGGCAGTGGTGGAAAATTGGCGCAGAGGAGGAGCCTATTGACACCACTAATATTTTATAGTATTCGTCACTTTAATAAAAACTCAGAAATTCTGTCATTAGATAAGATTTAAAATACTACTAATATTTAGTGGTGTCAATAGGCTCCTCCTCTGCGCCAATTTTCCACCACTGTATACCGACATGCTGTAAATATAAAGTATTATCTTGCAATATATAATTATTATAGATAATGAAGTTAGTTAAAGATTTAAAATATGCAATATCTATATTAGATGGTAATTCCAGTTTTTTATAATATTTTTTAAATAATGCATTTATAATTTTATGTAAATCTAATAGGTCTATATTATTAAAAAGATCTTTGAAGTCATATGTCGTTATATTAAGATTGACACAATGAAGATTTTTTTAAATATTAACAAGTTGATAGCTATTTTTTATGCAATGTGTGTTATCATTATTTGTAGTAAGTACATATAATTGATTAAGAATTTTTAAGAGAAGTGTATTGGCTTTATTATTATATGTATTACAACCAATAGTAACAGTCCTAAATTTAATAGGAGTTTTATGAAATTTGGGAATAAGAACTAAATATGGATAATTAAAATTAGTAGATAAAATATTTAATAGTTTATAATAACTTCGAATTTTACGATTATTTACAATTACAGTTTCATTAGTTTTTTGAAATGACTTATTAGAAGAAATAGAATTTGTAAGAAGTTGGTGATAATATGATTTACATATAATAGCATAATTGTTAGGAGATTTGTGTACATATGTAATAACGTAGTTTTTTTGTAATTTAGTAATTTGTTGGAAATAATGCTTTGTATTAATAGAAACCAAATCAGCAATATTATTTTTTAAAGCCATAGTTAATTTTTCAATTACTAATATCTTCCATTGATTAAAATATTCAATAGGCTTATATATATATATATATATATATGACCTATGTCACACTGTAACTCTCGTATTTATGAACCGATTTGGATGTAATTCGGTGTGTACATAGTACATACCAATGTCTCGACCGAGTTCGTTGGCCAGCTTCATCCGCCATTTTGTTTCAAAATGGCGGCCATTTAAAAATTAAAAAAAAATTTAAAATTTGAAATGTGGTACCAAAAAATTGAAAATGGAAAAATATTTTTTTCTTATGTATTTGACCTTTATACAAAGACTCCGTAGCAGTTTTTGTTTCGTCTATATCTTAAAAAATGGCTGAGTTATAGCATTTTGAATTTCTAGCGAAGCTGACATTTTGAAACGTCCTGAATTTTGTCACGCGATAAAAGGCGTATTTATGAACCGATTTGGATGTAACTTCTTTTATACATAGTACAGACCAATGTCTCGACCGAGTTCGTTGGCCAGCTTCATCCGCCATTTTGTTTAAAAATGGCGGCCATTTAAAATTTTAAGAAAAATTTAAATTTGAAATGTGGTACCAAAAAATTGAAAATTGAAAAAATATTTTTTTCTTATGTGTTTGACCTCAATAAAAAGATTCGGGAGCAGTTTTTGTTTCATCTATACCTTAAAAAATGGCTGAGTTATAGCATTTTGAATTTCTAGTGTGGCTGACATTTTGAAACGCCCTGATTTTTGCCACGTGATAACAGACGTATTTATGAACCGATTTGGATGTACCTTGGTGTGTACATAGTACATACAAATAACTCAACCGAGTTCGTTGGCCAGCTTCATCCGCCATCTTGTTTCACAATGGCGGCCATTTAAATAAATTTTAAAAAAATTAAATTTAAAATGAGATACCAAAAAATTGGAAAATGAAAAAGAGTTTTTTCGTATGTGTTTGACCGTAATACAAAGATTCCGGAACAGGTTTTCTTTCGTCTATATCTAAAAAAATGGCTGAGTTATAACATTTTGAATTTCTATTGTGGCTGACATTTTAAAACGACCTGATTTTTGTCACGCGATAACAGGAGTATTTATGAACCGATTTGAATGTAACTTGGTCTGTACATAGTACAAACCAATGTCTCGACCGAGTTTGTTGGCCAGCTTCATTCGCCATGTTGTTTCAAAAGGGTTGCCATTTTTTAAAAAAAATGTAATTTAAAATTTAAAATGAGGTATTAAAAAATTGGAAAATGAAAAAGATTTTTTTTATGTGTATGGTCTTGATACAAAGATTCTGGAGCAGTTTTTGTTTCTGAAAATTTGTTCTTTTGTTTATATCTTAAAAAGTGGTTGAATTATAGCACTTTGTATTTCTATCATGGCTAACACTTTGAAACGATCTTGTATTTGTCTCGCGATACCACACGTATTCACCTATTTCGATGGAAGAAGGCATGTGGATAGTATACATCAATATCTCGACCAAGTTCGCTGGCCAGCTTCATCAGCCATCTTGTTTCAAAATGGCGGCCATTAAATTAAAAAGTCCTTCCGGCCAGTGCCGGGAGGAAGAGGTAGCTTTCATATTCCTTATTTTAAAAAAGTCAACTTATATTATTCAAACACACGAAGCTCAATTAAGTGAAAACCGAATGTAGGAGATTCAATACTAATTTTTATCAATACTAAATCATTACGAATGAAAATTTCGCAAAATTAGTCAGCTTTATCCAAGCTGCTTTTATTTTAAGTAACTTATATTTCGCTGCCAAATTCGGCGATTTCTTAAAGTGCCTGCCATTTTAAGACAACATGGTGTATGAGGCTAACCAGTGAACTTGATCGAGACCTTAGTCATTGCTGTGCACATGCTCACTCACATCGGAATCGGTTGATACATACGAGTGCTGTCGCAGGCAAAAAATCAGATTTTTCAAAATGTCACCAACGTTAGAAATTGAAACTGCTATATCTGACCCATTTTTTAAGATAAAGACAAACAAAAAATGCTCCTGAATCCTTATATCAAGGTCAAATACTTAAGAAACAAACCTTTTTCAATTTCTAATTTTTTTGCACCTTACTTTAAATATATATATATATTTTAATTTAATGGCCGCCATTTTGAAACAAGATGGCTGATGAATCTGGCCAGCGAACTTGGTCGAGGTATTGATGTATACTATCCGCATGCCTTCTTACATCGAAATAGGCGAATACGTGTGTTATCGCGTGACAAATACAAGATCGTTTCAAAATGTTAGCCATGCTAGAAATTCAAAGTGCTATAATTCAACCATTTCTTAAGATATAAACAAAAGAATAAATTTTCAGAAACAAAAACTGCTCCGGAATCTTTGTATCAAGGTCAAACACATAAAAAAAAATCTTTTTCATTTTCCTATTTTTTAATACCTCATTTTAAATTTTAAATTACATTTTTTTTTTTAAATGGCAACCCTTTTGAAACAAGTTGGCGAATGAAGCTGGCCAACAGACTCGGTCGAAACATTGGTATGTACTATGTACAGACCAAGTTACATTCAAATCGGTTCATAAATACGCCTGTTATCGCGTGACAAAAATCAGGGCGTTTCAAAATGTCAGCCACGCTAGAAATTCAAAATGCTATAACTCAGCCATTTTTTAAGATATAGACGAAACAAAAACTGCTCCCGAATCTTTTTATCGAGATCAAACACATAAGAAAAAATATTTTTTTCAATTTTCAATTTTTTGGTACCACATTTCAAATTTAAATTTTTCTTAAAATTTTAAATGGCCGCCATTTTTAAACAAAATGGCGGATGAAGCTGGCCAACGAACTCAATCGAGACATTGGTCTGTACTATGTATAAACGAAGTTACACCCAAATCGGTTCATAAATACGAGAGTTACAGTGTGACATAGGTCAGATATATATATATATATATATATTGATATATATATATATATATATATATATATATATATATATATCAGTTTTGAACGGAGGGTGGTTTCGGGGTCTGGGGGTGATGATCGATGAAAATATACCAAAATTTTTTGAAATCGCTTTCCTCCGAACGGCTGCAATAGGTAGCTTTTTGTAAAGAAAGCTACCTAAAAATATATATATTTAAAGTGAGGTGCAAAAAAATTAGAAATTGAAAAAGGTTTCTTTCTTAAGTATTTGACCTTGATATAAGGATTCAGGAGCATTTTTTGTTTGTCTTTATCTTAAAAAATGGCTTAGATATAGCAGTTTCAATTTCTAACGTGGGTGACATTTTGAAAAATCTGATTTTTTGCCTGCGACAGCACTCGTATATATTAACCGATTCCGATGTGAGTGAGCATGTGCACAGCAATTACTAAGGACTCGATCAAGTTCACTGGTTAGCCTCATCCACCATGTTGTCTTAAAATGGCAGGTACTTTAAGAAATTGCCGAATTTGGCAGCCAAATATAACTTACTTTAAATAAAAGCAACTTGGATAAAGCTGACTAATTTCGCGAAATTCTCATTCATAATGATTTAGTATTGATAAAAATTAGTATTGAATCTCCTACATTCGGTTTCCACTTAATTGAGCTTCGTGTGTTTGAATAATATAAGTTGGCTTTTTTAAAATAAGGAATATGAAAGCTACCTCTTCCTCCCGGCACTGGCCGGAAGGACTTTTTCAAGATAAAGACAAACAAAAAATGCTCTTGAATCCTTATATCAAGGTCAAATACTTAAGAAAGAAACCTTTTTCACTTTCTAATTTTTTTGCACCTCACTTTAAATATATGTTTTTTTTAATTTAATGGCCGTCATTTTGAAACAAGATGGCGGATGAAGCTGACCAGCATACTTGGTCGAGATATTGATGTATACTATCCACATGCCTTCTTACATGGAAATAGGCGAATACGTGTGTTATCGCGTGACTTTTTCCCCTCGTGGACATTTAGCTCCTATACCGCAAGGTTGTCTGTCTACGAGTGGGTGATTTCTGTGATTTCTGTTATCGCGTGACAAATACAAGATCGTTTCAAAATGTTAGCCATACTAGTAATTCAAAGTGCTATAATTCAACCATTTTTTAAGATATAAACAAAAGAACAAATTTTCAGAAACAAAATCTGCTCCGGAATCTTTGTATCAAGGCCAAACACATAAAAAAATCTTTTTCATTTTCCAATTTTTTAATACCTCATTTTAAATTTTAAATTTATTTTTTTATTTAAATGGCAACCCTTTTGAAACTAGGTGGCGAATGAAGCTGGCCAACGAACTCGGTCGAGACATTGGTATGTACTATGTACAGACCAAGTAACATCCAAATCGATTCATAAATACGCCTGTTATCGCGTGACAAAAATCGGGTCGTTTTAAAATGAAAGCCACAATAGAAATTCAAAATGCTATAACTCAGCCATTTTTTTAGATATAGACGAAACAAAAACTGTTCCGGAATCTTTGTATTAAGGTCAAGCACATACGAAAAAAAATCTTTTTCATTTTTCAATTTTTTGGTATCTCATTTTAAATTTAATTTTTTTAATTTTTTTTTAAATGGCCGTCATTTTGAAACAAGATGGCGGATGAAGCTGGCCAACGGACTCGGTCGATATATTTGCATGTACTATGTGCACATCAAGGTACATCCAAATCGGTACATAAATACGCCTGTTATCACGTGACAAATATCAGGACATTTCAAAATGTCAGCCACGGTAGAAATTCAAAATGCTATAACTCAGCCATTTTTTAAGATATAGACGAAACAAAAACTGCTCCGGAATCTTTGTATCAAGGTCAAACACATAAGAAAAAAATGTTTTTGCAATTTTCCATTTTTTGGTACCACATTTCTAATTTAAATTTTTCTTAAAAATTTAAATGGCTGCCATTTTTAAACAAGATGGCGGATGAAGCTGCTCAACGAACTCGGTCGAGACATTGGTATGTACTATGTACAAGCGAAGTTACATCCAAATCGGTTCATAAGTACGCCTTTTATCGCGTGACAAAATTCAGGACGTTTCAAAATGTCAGCCACGCTAGAAATTCAAAATGCTATAACTCAGCCATTTTTTAAGATATAGACGAAACAAAACCTGCTCCGGAATCTTTGTATAAAGGTTAAATACATAAGAAAAAAATATTTTTCAATTTTCAATTTTTTGGTACCACATTTCAAATTTAAATTTTTTTGAAAAATTTTAAATGGCCGCCATTTTGAAACAAAATGGCGGATGAAGTTGGCCAACGAACTCGGTCGAGACATTGGTATGTACTATGTACATACCGAATTACATCCAAATTGGTTCATAAATTCGAGAGTTACAGTGTGACAAAGGTCAGATATATATATATATATATATGGATATATATATATATATATATATATATATATCAACTTTTGAACGGAGGGTGGTTTCGGGGTCTGGGGGTCATGATCGATGAAAATATACCAAAATTTTTTGAAATCGCTTTCCTCCGAACGGCTGCAATAGGTAGCTTTTTGTAATGAAAGCTGCCTAAAAGTCCCATTCATCTAACATTAAAATTGTCCGAGTTATGAAACTTTGAAATGCATGACTTATACCACTTTTTTGCATCTCAAAACAGATGATTTCGGTCATGCTTTCAGGAGTCGTATTAAAGTACTTAAACTTATTTCAAGGTAACTGCGCTTTGAAGGAAATCGTACAACTATTACGATTGAGTTAACTTTTATTAGTTCAGTTTCAGATTAGTTAAAATTATTATATTTTAACATATGTTTTATTTTATAAGAATTTGAGGCTACGACATCTTTTAACAAAAATTATGTATTTTCATAAGGTTTTAATTAACTTGCAACGATCGTCTTTCCAGTTTAAAATTTGTACTCGAACTTTAACTCACTTTCAAATGTTCGATTGAAGTTAAATTTTACATACTGACTTAAATCCGATGACAATGTGATATTATTATGATTTTCGACGCTTACCGTCTTATACATACTTATATTAGAGGATAACACAAAAATATTCGAATAGATTACCGTCAACAAGTTTAAGAAAGAGTTTTAGATTAAATAACATAAACCTACGATGGTTGGGTTTTTTAACTTTTATAATTACGTTTTACGTACTTTTTAACGCTAAATAAAAAAATTATCTTCACTTTTAACCAGCATGTCAGCATTTTTCGCAAATCGTAAATTTCAAGGTTAAAAAATAGCGAAAAATCTTATACTATAAAATAGATGTAAGGCTTTTTTATTCAGTTTAATTTTATTTAATTCAATAATGTATTCAATTTTTTGGCTTATACTGGGTTTCTTACAGCTAAACAGCTCAGGGGTCCGATGAGGTCGGGAGGGGAGGGAGGGGGTCAATTTTAACTTTGAGCTTTTTTTTAAACTTTGAAATTTGCGATTTGAGAAAAATCCTGAAGTGATGGTTTAAAATGAAGATTATTTTCGGATTCAGCCCTAAAAAATACATTAATCAATTTTCAAAAGCTGATAATCATGGCACAACCCAAAATTTAAAAGACAGTGTAATCTAACAGCATTTTACACTTGGAACACATGTAGTGAGAAAATATGAAAGACGATATTTATTCACATTGTTTATTTCTATTTCGTTTTTATTTGAGTTTATCTGCGAGAAAGCACTACTTACTATGTTATTATTTCAAATTACTTTATTAAATTTGTATGAGTTTGTGCTCTGTGATTTTATGTATTATACAAAATATACATTTTTATTTTCAATACCAGTGATTAGAAAAATATTATACTGATTTTTCATTTGAACAACAACACTTTTGTCATAATCATATCTAACTCTAAAACCTCCTTGTCTTTCTGATAGGGGATATATTCGCATCTCCATTTGTATACGGTCCCCATACTATGCATGATAACTTTGAACTCAAATATTTTATATCATATATATATAACTTATGACGCATATTTTGTTAGGCTGTAAGAAGTTTTATGTTAAATCCATGTATTGAAAGATAGTTACTATTGAATAAGTTTGAAAAACTCCCTAAGCAGCCAATGTATACCGAACATTTATAGAAAAGAAGAAGCTCCATTGGTTTCAGGAACCAAATTTTATATTAACCCGTGAACTGGTGCGAATTCGCACAGAACAAAATTTCAAATATCGGCGTTTTTGAAAACATGCTTTCATTCATTTGCATTTTTCATTAACAAAATGAAACATTTAATAAAAATAAATATCATAGTTCGGTTCCTCATTAAATTTCGTATAGAAGTCATGTGCTATATTCCATTTTTACTCTATTGCCAACAAAGTTATATGCAACAAAACTTACGGAATCGCAAATTGTACTAATGTGGAATGTGTGGATGCTGAACCGAAATGTGGAGGTCACGGGTTAAATTGCCAGTCAGTGTTAATTGTTTAATGAATTAAAGAGTTCACGAAACAGTTAATTTTGCATGTTTGTCATTAAAAAAAAAGTATAAATATATATTTAATAATAATAATAATAATAATTTAAACCTTTTCATATTATACTTATTGGAGACTACGATTAGTGCGGAAAACTAACTAACATTTGTTTCTTTACAGACGTATGCTTCGTAGATGGACGATATTACAATAGTGGCGAGATCATAGTGAAGAGCAATCCGTGTGAAATGTGCCGCTGTTTCTATGGTCATCCTTTGTGCCAAGTACAACAATGTCCATCTCCGCCAGAGCCTTCGTGTGTTTTAGAATATCTGCCTGGTTATTGTTGTCCAAGAGTCACTTGTGGTATATATTTTTTTTTATTAACTATATGTATCTAGAATTAAGAATTCTAAAGTATATTTTACTCGGAAAAGGTCTTAACTCCTTGAAAGGAGGTTGTATATTATATGTACACTTCAAGCTTCTCTGTAGACAAAGTTTAATTTAAAAAAAAAAAAGCTATCTTTTCACAAAGTTATTTGTATCTATATCTTTTGACGGTGCTTTATTTAAAAATCGTAATGTAATGTGCTTATTATATTACTGCAGAAGATAAAATTAATTATACATCTTTGAAAAACTCACCAATCGTTCCTCGATCCACCAATGCATCGAGACCCATAGTTTGGGGACCGTTGAACTAGAAAATAAATATTAAAAAAAAAAAAAAATAGAGAAACCAAGTTATTAGGTTGTGTAAGAAATAATGTCGATTTGTAACTGTTACAAAAAGTCCATGTTAATTGCACATAGTATATGTTTTCTTTGACTTTAAAAACTCTTGCTATCAATTTAGAAACAGATATAAGAATACAAGGGTACAAAATTTATTAACAGATGGAAGGAAAATAGGATTAGGGAAATAGTACTATTTTGAAAAGCTGATCAATCGTTCCGATACTCATCGGTGGATCGGGACCCATAGTTTGAAAATCACTGAACTAAAATAATGAAACCTAAGATTTTAGGCTGGTTAAAAAATAATGTGGGTTTGTATCTGTTACAAACCGTCCTTATTTGTTTTATATAACTTAATACATGTTTGATGTCACTGTAAAATCTTTAACCACCAATTTAGAAACAGAAGTAAAAATACAAAAGTTCGATACTCATTAACAGAAAAGGGATTTTTTAAGTACCTAAATAACTCTTTAATCTCATAATATAGTTTCTGAAAGAGGTTATGATTTTTTATTAGTAGGAAAAATTTTCATCTCAATGATAATAATAATCATCATATATGAGTCGAAACCCGCCAAATTCGACGAATGTAAATGTTTAAAAGAACTGATTGATTAAAATTATATAAAAAAAAATAACAAAAATATTTGCAATAATTAATCAATATTATATTAGCTAGCCTAATTCTGAAAACAAATATTATTTTTAACTAAAGTTTAATTTCAACTTTTCAAATTATTGAAAAATTAAACTTTATTCCTATACGTAAGCAGTTACATGCAATTAAGATAATGAAATTATGAAGTTATTAATTGAGGCTTTGATCTTTGGTATTACGTAATGAAAAATGGACGAAAATTGCGCCACAAGGACACAATCATAATTTTTCAAAGAAATATAAAAATAGCGTCGTTTTCACTGTAGCAAAATTTATATGCATACTTTTCATATTCATATTCACTATTTAAAACATATTTCAACGTGCTATAGATTATTATTAAACTAGAAAGGTAGCCCGTCAAAAATGACGAAAATTTAGATATAAAGATATATACAACTCATGTGCAAGAATATGAGTTTTCTAGCTTATTCCGCAGTGATCGATGAAAATAACACATTTTAAAAACGAAACACATTTATGAAAAACTGTGTACAGTAGAAGACCACTAATCTGCACAGTTTGGTTCCAAGTGTTATGCAGATTTGAAGCTTTTTGCGGTCATGTCTATTCAATCTTTGTTTACATTTTTTAAAATTCATATATTGGACAATTTAGATTGTTGAGCCTTAAAAATAAATAAATAACACACTTGAAGTAAGGTTAAAAACTATTAAATTATTGTATACGATTTCATGAAATGGTATTATATGGTATTATATGTGTGCGCTTCACGATCTTGGTTACGACGTTGGCGAAATTGGCTGCAACTTGTCATAATCCTAATAGTGTGGGCCGCTATAACAAAAAAGTAACCAGTTTTTAGTAAAATTTCTGATATAAAGTAGCTTTCAAAAACTTGTGTAAACTTGCAGGCCGTTCTCGTATTATGTCAGTCCTAGGAATAATATTTCTAACACTGAAGATTTTCCATGTATATATGGAATTTAGAAAAGCTTCTCCAAAAGGAAGGTCCTGAAATGACATTGTAATTCCTCTAACTTCAAAGTTTAATCGGGCCCTGATGTTGAGTACTGAAATCTAATAAATACAGTTATTTTGAATATTACAACAGAATAAACAGTTAAACTTATTTAACTTAAACCCACTGTTACTTCCCGATGTTATTTTTTAGTATTAAGAAAGAAAATTAATTAAAATTTTCAAATCATGCATTTATGAATTTTTTTCCGTCTTTAATAACTAAATAATGAAAAAATAGGCTTTTGTTCTGAGATCATAAATATGACAATAAAATAATGTAACTAAGAGACATTGCAAAATTAAATCTTTGTGACTACAAACCATAAACAAACGATACCGCCACCATTTTACCTACTATGACGTCATTAGAATATTGCCCATTGATTGTTGGAGAACTTACTTTGTTAATGATTACCTCAATGATTTAATATTTTTGACATTTCACGATGAATGAATCACTTGTGTTTGTTTAGGTTTATGGAATGAGATATTAAGCTGTGAAACTAATTTCAATTGAAGTTATCCAAGGATATATGTATTTTTAATCGAAATTAAAAACAATGCTTTGATCTCGAAATAAAAAGTTTTAGTTTGTATAATTTGTTATTTCTGTTAATTATTTATTTAAGTACTTTTCCATTATAGCGCATTTTTAAAAAAAGCTTGGCGCGATTCGGGCATCAGAAAGTGAGATATGTTGCGAAAATATATAAACAGCTATGAAAAGAAATCTAATGAACTTTTATCTTTGTTTATATATGTACTTATATGCATAAAAAATCGTTTCTAAATATATATAATTTTTTTTATAAACAAATTACGGCACAGATTTCAGACATGAACCGGGATACCTAACTGGCGCCAAAATGGTGTTATTTTGCCTGCTATGGTAACCCAGCTATTGTTCTTTATTTATTAATAAATTGTTTATTTACTTTTTTTTTCTGTTTTTTAATTATATAAACTGCTTTATTCTATAGTTATTATTCAAACTTTTATTTATTTATAGTTATTTCCTTTTCAAAATGATAGCAAATAATTGAAAAATATATAAGTAACTGGTATTCGAAAGCGAGATTTCTGCCAAATTGGCGTCATAGAAAGATCACGCCAACCCCCATGCGTATATGATATCTGTGCAAAAATTACTTCTGTTTCTTTATAAAAATGGGTAAATAGCTATTTTTATATTAAATTGTCTGCACAGATGTCATATACGCCCATATTGGCGCGATTTTTTTTTTGACACCGATGTCATATACGCACCGGGTACTTAACTGGCGCCAAAGTGTCGTTATTTTGCTTGTAATGGTAACCCGAATGTTGTTTATGCTGTTGATGTTTTCGCCAAATTGGCGTCGGAAAAAAATCGCGCCAATATGTATGACATATGTATATGATATACGCCAATATGTATATGACATCTGTGCCAAATTGTATACCTATGGAAAAAATTGCTTGTGAGTATGAAGCAGTAAATAGGTTGCCAGAAAATACGTTGGCAAACTTCTTTCTCGCCAAGAAACTTTTCTCTGAAGTATTTGCACATAAGCAATGATTGCTAGAAATGCATTTTTAATTATGATATGCGCTTTTATGTTTCACTACATTTATGCATACTATACTGTGTGTATAAATGCTACAGTTCATATGCAGGGCTACACAAAAGAATTCGTAAGGGTTACTGAGTATGAGAGTAAATTGCTTAAAGGTGGTTTTTAAAGGAGTTATGCATTTTTACGCTGAACTGCATTTAGTTTCGTAAGAAATGTTTGTAGAATATAGATAAAATGATATACATGGTCACGCAAAGAATTGGATACATAACCGTCTATGGATGATAATATCTGGAAATGTGATTTCAGTAGTTTTAAGAGTAGTTTAAATTAAAATTTAGCTAAAAAGTGGCATGCAATAACGATACTATTGGCTATGGACGGTAACTGCTGAAATCAATTTTTAAATTTTTTTATGCGTTTTCTAAATGTTTACTTAGTTATCTTGGTACTTCTTAGTTATCCCGTCGACCAAATTACTGTCGCCAAATTGTATGATTAATTGCCAATAATGGTTGCCATTAATTAATTAATTAAATGCCAATAATGGCCAATAAAACCATTAATTCGACGTTTTATTTGTATTTTTATTAATATTTTACTATTGATTTGGCGATTTATATAATTTGGCAAATTTGGTCGACGGGATATCAAAGAAATAACGTTATCTTATTTACCTTATTTCCCTAAATAACGAAGTTTTTTAAAGCATTTAGGATGTGTTGGAAAGTGTTTCATATTCTATGCTTAACGCATGATTTTTCTTTCTCCTTTAGTCTTATTTTGCATTTATTTTATTCTTAATTTTTTAGTCTTATACTGCTTTATAGAAACTTTGGCACAGTTGTCATATACGTTATCATATATTGGCGCGATTGTTTTCCTACGCCAATTTGGCGAAAACATCAACAGCATAAACAACAACATCCGGATTACCATATCAAGCAAAATTACGACACTTTGGCGACAGTTAAGTACACGTTGTGTATATGACATTGGCGTCAGAAACAAATCGTGCCAATATGGAGCGTGTATGACATCTTTGCCGAAACTTTAACATTTAATGTTTAAACTCTTCGCTCCACTCCCCTTGCATATAGTACAAACTATAACACGGATAGCGCAAAATTATAGACAGTTTGGTACTTTTCCACTGTAGGGGCTTTGGCATTTTTAAAAAAAAGCTTGGTGTAATTTGGGCATCAGAAAGTGAGATTTGGGTACTTTTCCGTTATGCGGACACCATTGTCGCCAAGCGTAATAGTTGGCGCAAAATCGTGAATTGAAGCATTTGAAAAATAAAAGAAAAACCATTGTCGAAACTAAAGTGAGCATTTAAAAAATATAACATTTGAAAATTCCAGACTTTTACGAACTATTTCATCAAATCACAAATATATACTTAAAATAAGTGAACAAATAACTGCTATAAAATAAAGCAATAAAATAAAACTCATGTTAAACTGCTGGCATAAAATTACAAATATCTTTTAGCATTTTGAAATAATTGGCGCATTAGTATACATTTTGGCATGGTGTCCGTATAACGGAAAAATATCGAGATTTGTTGTCAAATCATATAAACAGCTATAAAAACAAATTTGATGAGCGTTTTTGTTTGTTTTATATGTATATTATTGATGTTTTTTATGTACAAATTACCTCTGTTTCTGTATAAAATTAGAGAAACGGCTTTTTTATGTTAAATAAATCGTATAAATATCGAAAAAATGCGTGTGTATATAAAATGAAACAGTGAATATGTTCCCGGAAAATATGTTACCAAATTTCCTTTTTCGCCAAGACACCTATACTGGAAAAGTACCTAAAGCACATTAAAATCGCGCAGTTAGGAGCTCACACAGTACACCGTTGTCTATTGGCGGTTATGTTATTAGTAGCATCGGGAGGAAGATGTAAAGATGTACTTTAAATTCTCACCCATAGATTTCGAAAAAAATATCTTAAAAGAGTGGAATTTAAATTAAATTTAGGTGACCTCCATTATGAAAGATTAATGGTTTTAAATGGGAATTTCGCCAAATTGCCAGCTATCGCCAATTGGATAACATTTAGCGATACTGTGGTAACCCTGCATTAATATTTTTCAACAATTACTCATTTCAATGAGGCGGTCCTACCGGAATAGTGAGGGACACACAGAGACTTGGATTTTATATAAATAGATATATTCCCAAACTCAATGTCATGTTTGCCAGTTGCAATTTTGCATGTAAACATTCGCACTCTTTACTTGAGGTTCTAATCTGATGCCGGCGAAATCGCGAAATTTAGACGCATTCGTAGTAAAATATTAGTTTTATCAAAGAAAATACTCATTGCATTTTTACTATGACGTCATTTTCATCCACTGAAGCCCTCTGAAATTAACGTCTCACTCTCAGTATCAGTGCAATAAAAAAAATATGGAAATGTAACAGCTTTATGAGTAAAAATGCGTTATTTCAAATCGTGACGTCATTTTCTGTTTAAAAGTTTTTAAAAATTTATTTTTAATTGTAACACAAAAATGACATCCTTAATGATATGGTAATTCCCATTGTTTCCCTTCTCTCTTCAACGATGGATGTAACCCGATTGCCACCAATGCGGAAAAACTTCATTAAATTAAAAGACTATAAAAATCCAAATTAAAATATAAAAATGGTATTTAAATAAATAGCGAGTGCGGGCACATCTACAAATAAAGTGCTTTCATTTTAAAAAAATAATTATCGTTTCATCAGAAAGCTTACGACGGATGACTAAGAAAAACAGCCTCGTCTTTTAAATATATAGATATTAAAATGTTAAGGTAATTCTATAAGATCATAATGGACATAACTGCGCACGCGTAAAATTAAATCTAGAACCTGTTCAGTTTAAGAGTAAAGTAGAACGCGATCAGGTTAGCCCGGTGGTCTAAGGTGTCAGATTCAAGTAGTGAATATCTGTGGAGAACGCGAGTTCGTTCCCAACGCCTGGCAGAATGATTTCTGTAGTACTTTTTGTACTTCATTTCAATAATGTCATATTTTATTTCAGGCGGAGAAGTTATATGATTTGTATTTTTTTTTTTCAATTTTTTATAGTTAAGTAAAATTTAATACACTATAATATTTAAAAATAATAATAATTTTGTATTAAAAAGTTTTTAAGTAAAAGGTTTGCATGTAATTATCGATTGAGTAAATTGTACCGATCTACAATTTTTACTATATTTTGTGACCATTATCAAAAAGATGTATACATATATTAAGAAAAGAAACTTATTATTTTCCGTAAAAAAAAAAAAAAAAAAAAAAAAAAAAAAAAAAAAGAGAGAAAATATTTGTATAGAAGCTATGAAAGAAATCACCTTTATATCCATGATTTAATAATTAAATAATGCATGAAAATGCAAAATAAAATTCAAGTAATTAAATATATATATATATATTATATTATAAATTATTCTATCAAAAATTCTATCAAACCTCAAGATCAGGATTTTAGAGTCAGACAGATAAAAAATTAAATTAATAAAAAATCTTAAAGATTGCATAGTTAAGAAAAAAAAGAAAATATTAAATATTGTTATTTTTTTTAATTTTAAGGCTGTCATAAGTTTAATTTAACACCCAACAATATATTTTTTAAATCATAACATCATTCTTTGATTAAAATTATCTTGATCTAAGAAACAGAAATAATAATAATAAATTGTGAATGAAAAAAAGAATCACATAAGTTTACCATTACTTAAATAAAATATATTTATTACTTCTAAAAATTACTCTTTCAACAATTCATGTCTTAGTAGGTATCTATTTTAACTGGTTTATACTATTACCAGTCTCTATGCTTTTAATTTTATAAACTATACACTGTCAAAAATTTTCAGCAAACTTCGCAGTCGTTCAACAGTTTTTATAGATAACAGTCGCTTAACCTTAATTTAACTCTTTATGTACTGAATTATGAATTCATGAAAATTGTATCTTCTAAAGCAAATTTTGTGAATTGTTTAAACTACATTAGAAGATTTACATAATCATTTAATAAATTTTAGAAGTATTGAAGGATTTAGAAGGATTAATTAAATTTGAATTTATAGCGATTTTATGCAATAGTTATAAAACCACTAAAATCTTTTATTTTAAATATTTTTCCTAGTATTTTGTAGAATTAGGAAATGTACAAATATATTGTTCTTACAATAGAAATATAGAAATATTTCGAATTGAAAAATCCCCCCCCCCTCCCAAACGCCAAGAAAGCTCAAAAGACGCAAAGGCAAAAGAAATCATCCTTTTAAAAATATTTTTATTTTGTGTAACCAATAATACTTTTGGAAACAGATGAAGCAATGTATCTATAACGCATTCTAAACTGTATTACAAATAATCGATTTATTAAATGAATTTTATAACAAGTTATGTTATTGGTACTTATAAGTACCGTCAGTAGATAAAGGGTTAATCGATCCTGGCCAATGAAAATGCTTCATAATATGGTCAAGTAACCATTATTTGAAACGGTTGAATAACTAGAACAAGAATTCTTAAACTTTTAGATCGACGTACCACTAAATAGAAGTTCATACTTCCGCGTACCACCAGTTGACAAACTGAAAGTTAATAATGAAAAGCTTGTGTAAAAGGAATATATCTAAACGAAATATTTCCCCAGTCATTTGTGATTCCGTCTGAGCAGATTTTACAGTATTTAATTTCGTAATTCCGTCTAAGCAGATTTTACAGTATTTATTTGCATAATTACATCATTAAATTGGCACTTAGATTGTTTAACAATTATATACTTTAATAATTTATAATAATGCATAGTGTATATAAAGTGTGTTATTTTGGGGTGGTAAATATAGATGTATTTCAATAGAAAAAATAAATACTGCTTACTGCTTAACTTTGTTAACATGGAAAACACATACACATTTTAAATCGCCTTGTTCGTCAATTTTTTGTTGTATGATTACTATGTTTATATCAATAGTAAAATACACTTAAAAATTTTAATAAATGAATAACTTATATGAGAAATTTACATGCCTTGTGAAAGTAAACTGTTTATTGATGGGAGATCGAAGTTCGTTGAAATAAGTAATATGCACACATACAATATACTAATAGAAAAAGACTTTTTTTTCAGGGAGTATGAAAGGTCAACTCAACATCTACCGAAGCATTAGTTCCATTTATCTAAAAATTCAAATCGAAATTACATACAAAACGCTGTCAAAGCAGTAAAAGATGAGCAAACACCACGGAGCCGGTGAAAGAGGAGGGAAGGGGGCATTGAGCTTTTTTTTTTTTTTTTTCACATGCAGTAATTTGTATTTCATTTCACGTACCAGCATCAGACTTTCGCGTACCAGTAAACAGAGCTTCACATACCAGTAAGGGTACGTACCATAGTTTGAGAACCCGTGGACTACACAGTTTGCTGAAAATTTTTTGCAGTGTATAATAAACTATAAAACTATTTTTTATTTAAATAAATAAATAAATAAACAATTTTAGTAATTATTGTTAATATATAAGAATATATAAGAATATATAAGAATAGTTGTCTCAAATTTAAATCGATTTTCGTTTGCGAAAAATTTGTTTTTAGGCAACAAATTTTATTTAGTACACTGTAAAAAAAAATCTGTACAGTTACTAAAGTTTTTCTAGGAAACTTGGATTCCTAGAACTTTTTATGTAACGGCAACAACAAAAATTCATGTAACAGACACACTTTTGAGCCGAAAATCAAAAAATCTGTAAGGTTACTAAGAATGTTTTTGGAAACTGGGATGCCTAGAACTTTTCATGTAACTGCAGCCAGGGTTACAGATAAAATTTTAGTATTATGACTGTAATTTTAGCAGATTCATTTGTAAAGTTACAGATTTCTGTAGCTTTACAAAAACTAGTTTTGTAGATTTGCAGCTTTTTTTGCACAGTTACAGATAAAAGTTTACTAAGCATGTAACTTTACATCTGTAGAACTACAGATTTTTTTTTACAGTGTATTTAGATATTTCCGAAATGAAGGTTTTGTTGAAATTTGTGCTTTCCTTTTCACATTGAAAATCTTAATTTTATTTACAAGATTGTAAAACATTTTTTCCAAAGAAAAGGTAACTTTTTGTGGTATTTCCTTTATCACTACAAAAAAAAAAAAAATCTTAATAAAATACACTAAAAATATTTAGGGGAGACTGGGAAGGGTTGACCCATTTTTTACAAAATTACTTTTTATTTTTTAAATATTGAACCAAGAAAAGAATTTTCATATATCATTTTATTCGTTATATATAATCAGTTATCAAAATAAAATTGCGACATAAATGTAATATATAATAAACTTGAAAAATGATTGATTTTAAATATGAGAAAATAATGGGCCAAGGCTCCCCACGTATGGGAGGCTTGACCCACTTTACTTTATATTGAAACATTTGTTAAGGGAAATAAAATGAATTTAAAAAAAAGACTGAATAACTTTATGCTCATGGCTTAATTATTATAAAAAATTATTTGGGAAAATGTGATGTATAAAAAATCCTGCTTAGACGGAATTCAAGGCACAGGAGAAAAATTCAGTTTTAAACAACCACTTTTTGTGACACTGGACCTGGCAACACTAATTGCTACATAGTTTGGCTTCATCTCACTGTGTTCATCTTGGTGAAATTTGTCTACATACCTTCCTAAAGTGTTTGATCAATGTTATGTTCTTTTGCAGAGGCATGAACTCTTAACATTTCTTCAGACTGTTGCTTTAATCCTTTCTAGTCTTTTCTATTATTTCTATTTACCTTCTATCGGTATTATTTAAATGAAATAAAAGTTCCTATCATCTTTCCAGTTTATATTTCATTAAATTGTTATTGCTTAGCAGATTTTCACATCGTCACTTAATCAATTTTAAATATTTTCTTTTCTATCACTTCATTTTACTGTAGCTTTACAGAATAAATTTACATTATTGAAGAAATGTAACCATTTACCTTTCATTATATACAGTGTATAGTAAAAAAGATTTCCTAAAACACTTAATTAAGGTAGCTTTGACCATCTGGCCAACCCTCCCTCACATCGATTGGGTCAAACCTCCCCACATAGCAACTTTTTAAAGTATAGCGCATGTTTATATTTAGCCTAATTTGCTACAATCTTTATGCCTGGAAGGAAAGCTCAATATTTCTGCATTACTTAAGGGGTCTCAGGACTCTTAAAATTGGAAAAAATGAAAAAAAAAAGGACCATTTTTAACATTTAATATCTTAAAATGTATTTGATATTAAGACAATTTTAAATGGGAATGAAACATACAAGTATGTTCTTTCATTTCAAATATTTGAAAAATTGCAAGATGCAGAATTAGCATTTACAGGGGCCTCCAAACTGTCAGACATTTCACGAGCAGAAAATCGGCACAACAGCTTATGCGCACGATTACAAAATAAATTTTGCAACTAGAATGAAAATTTTCGTACCTACGTATACCTCAGATTATAATAATTACACTGAACTTAAATACATTTGTATTTAAAGCATTTTTATATTTTTAATACAAAGTTGTATTTAGCTAATGCAAAATTTAGAAAATTTCAACAATATAAACCCCTAAAAAATATATTTTTTTTTACAATAAAAAGGAAATTTTATGTTCAGTTTATACAGACTAATATGAAACATATGTTTTGAAAATTTCATGAAAAAATATTCAGAAGTTTTTGAGATATCGTGCGCGTTATGCCCAAAAACATCATTTGGAGAAAAATGGCTTCAAAGTTTTGGAAACACCGCTTCAGCTATTGAGCGAGTATAATTCTAAAGGCCATAACTTCTGTTCTAATGGGAATTTCAAGATAACAATTATATCAAAATGTTCAGAAAATATAGAAGTTTAACATATAAAAAAATAAAAAAATCGGGAAAATTTTAGAGCTTTAAGAGTCCTGAGACCCCTTAAAACCTGCTTACTTAAATTTCTATGATATATTTTATCTGAGAAAATCTTACAAAAGGTGTAAAAAAATTACACTTTTTAAGCTGAAAACTCTTCACTATTGATTTTTCCATACCTGTTTCAATTATCTGCATGAAAGAAATACTATTGTTTGAGCATTTCAGTAGCTTTGGTTGCGAGCTATTGGCAAAACTCTGAAATTCTTTTAAATATGAAAACTGAAGGGTGGGTCAAGCCTCCCCTATCATGGTCAACCCCACCCCCCCGCTACTTTAAAAAAAAAAACGTAATTGTAGAAGACCATTTTTAGAAAAATGCGATGCACTTCACACATTTTATGTGAAGTAAGGGACAAATATAAGATTGGTGCTTTTAATTAACTTAAAGTTACCAGAAGGTGTCCTCTTTTTCAGCTTATCCTAATTTAAGTTTTTCAAAACGGAATAAAATGCATTCAAAATGAGCACTATCCTCCTAAAAGAAGAGAACCATCTGGTTACCTTAATTAACATATTATTTGTTATCGTAATACTCTTAGTAAACACATCATCCCAACCTCGTAGTCAGCAAATTTTACTATGTTTCGTGATAGTTAAAAATAAAGAAATGAAAATAACTGTAATAGTTACTAACACAACTACTATTTTCCAATGATGAACTTTTTTACACGCTTCTCTTTAACTCAACCTGTTTTTAACACTTTTCAACTATGTTGGAAAATATTTATGATTTCGGTTTGTCTGGCCGTCTGTTCACGCTCTAACTCTCGTAAACGTACTCGCCCTGAAATTCTTGTATGTTATAATTTTTTTATGTTTACCATTGCACAATCCCTATTTAAATTGAAGTTCATAGAATGTACGGATAGTTCATTTACAGGGACAGTCAAAAGTATTTCGTTACATTACGATCAATAGAAAAATACAAAGGCTTTTTAATGATGTTACACCCTTTCAAACATAATCAAAATTAAAAGTCATGCGTACAGCATAGATTATGAAACACTTTCTAACACATTCAGACTACCATAACAAAACTTTACAATTTACTAAAGTGGAAGATGATGTCTAAATGAACAATTTGGAAAACGCATATTGTATTTGAAAACCCGATTTCTGCTATTACCATGAATACTCATTAAAATATACGATTTTTTTGTTCAGCCTTGTATACGATCTACATATATGCAGGCACACTATATAGTATGTTAAAAGTTAGTTCAGTTAAACGCATAGCACAGTTGAAAATGTTCACCAATAAACGGATGTTGTTGCGAACTTTTGTGCGACCCCGTATATGATCTATTGAATTTATACACGCCAAGTAATATTTAAAAAATAGTTACATTTAAAAACATATACCACAACTGAAAACGCACTTCCAGCAATTATTGCTCGTTGACTTTAATAGTTCAATTATTGCTCATTTTCTTCTGTAGACAAATTCTTTTGTGTGTCCCTAGAAATGAATGATAAGTTCTATGCACACCACATTCTATAGTAAGAACGTTGTAGTGCACGTCAGTGATGATATCAATTTCAATATTTTTAAAATACTATAATATCATTAAAATACACAGCAAGCGATTTTTCCCATAGACCGTAATGTAACGGATTTCTTTTGAGTGGCCCTGTAAATGAACCGAAAATGCAACATACTTCATTTTCAATACAGAACCCGCCATAGTAAACTCCATTAAGGGGGCTGGTCACTCAGCTTCGTAATTTTCCTCCGCAATGTTAAGTCTATGGACTTTTGATGCATTCGTATATTTAAAATATCTCCTCGGGGAATTCATATTTTTAAAATCTTTTTTCTGTGTACTCTTCTTAAAGGATGTCTCTTTTTTTCTTAATTTTCAAAATATTTTTTAAATGTATGCTGAATTTAATATTTTATGTGTTAAAAGCAGTCGAACTGCGAGTAAGATTTTAACACTTCATATAAAATTAAATCTATACTTTAGAAACATTTCGAGAACTAAGAAAAAAAAAAGAGACATCTTTTAGGAAGTGCACACAAAAAATGGGAGTTTAAAATATTAATTTCCCGAGGAGATATTTTAAATATACGAATGCATCCAATACCCATAGACTTTACATTAGTGAGGGGAAACCGGAAGCTGAGTGACCAGCCCCCTTAACATATATAAATTTCATGACAATCGGACTATATTTACGCGAGTTAGAGCACGGACAGACAGACATCTGACAGAAGACAGCTTTTCAAGTATGTCGGAAAGTGTTAATAAAATTTATATGCATTTATGAAGTGCACTAAAATATGCATTCTGTAAAATATGCGGTGCAAAGAATAGTTAGTATTCATTTACTGGGCCACAAAAAAAAAAAAATTCCTTTACGTGATTGTATAGGGGGAAACATTGTTTGCGGCGTATTTTAAATATGTTAAACTATTCCATATATAATGAAATTGATGTATGTCGCTGAGGTTTACTGCAAGTTATTTCATGTATAATATGAAAGGATGGATAAAGGATATAGGAACGTCCATTGTTACTCTTGTGACTGTCAGAGCAAATTTCCATAAATATTTCCAATTCTTTCATTACAACATATATTTAGGATAAATTTGATGCAACCACTTAAAAATACATGTAATCTACTCTTATAAACCATATGCAATTTTTAACAAAAAACATTTTACTTGCCTAGATAATGAATGAAAATTTTGTTACTCTTGTGACCACAAAAAAATGCAATTTTCAAAAATTGTGTTTGACGCAGAAATTCTGTGAATTATACGAGACTATAGAAATAAAATTTACAGAATATAGCAGAGTAATTATATCTTTTTAAAAAGTATTAATCATTCAACTCATCTGATAACACATGAATTAGTTACATTTGATTTTGCAAAGTACTAAGTGTTACTCTTGTGACATTTTGTCCATAAAGGAATTTTCCCAAAAAATCAGCTTAAATACTAAACAAAATAATTAAAATAAGTTTTAAAAAATTACTTTTCCATAGAAAAAACTTTTAATGATGGTTACATTTTAAAATAACATAAAAAATGTAAACAATTCTAAAATTAATTAGAGTTTATCAATCTGAGAGCATTGATGTCAGCCACAATTTGATTCTTTTTTGCCAAATTTTGTGGTCATCAGGTTCAAACTTGAGAATTCCTTATGCTTTAATAGCTCTTAGAACTTTATTTGATAATTTTCTTTTACCAATTGAATAGTAAAACCACGAATCTTTAAATCATCATATTTTAGAATCACTCAGTATAACCACATAGCAACTTCTCAGTTTCTCCTACTGAACAGAATAAATCATTGTCTTCATTATCGATAATATCACTTGCAACTTTTCCTGTATCATTATTTACTTAATGAAACACAAATTCTTTGTACGAATCATGATGGTGTATGGTTTGTAGTAGATAGTGTCATTTTTCATGGTTTTAACAAAATGTATTTGTTGAATGCCCTTTGCTGTTGGTATTTTCTCGCGAAGTAATGAACATTATTGTTTTATTTCTTCATCTGATATATGGAGTATGGTTGCTTTTGTTTTTTCATGAACAATTTTGACAAAATAAGAAGTATTCCTTAAAATTGCACGCACTTCATTCCGCATATATCTTCATACAACGACACAAAATAAATCTACAGCATGTATACCAGGAGTATTTGAAAAAAATAATATGCCCAATTAAGTTAACTGTGAAAGAAGTCTGATTCAGTGCAGTCATATTTGCATAGTTATATTTTTGTTTAAATTGGAAAGCACAACCATCATTTAAAAAAGCAAAACAGATACAGTTTAGGAAAATGAATCCCCTTAAAGATGCTATGTTGAAATTTTACATACGTGAGCATTTACGAAAATTGATTATGAGTTATATTGTCTGAAATAATAGCATAAGATTTTATTATTATGGTATCACACTGAATAATGGCTGGAAATACAGTCGCTTGTGCATTTGACCAGAATGCAGTATTTCGTACCAAAATTTCGTTTTGGCATAAAAATGTACAGTTTTCAGAAAATCCACTGGTATAACGATTCTCTGAGAAATGGTTATTCTTTTGGCATTATCAAAATAATCGTGTGTACAAGTTTGAAGGAATGAGTGCCACAGAAATGGATTTAGTTGCTTTCGAAAATTTTGTAAAAAGTCAGAAATGTTTTCTTCAACTATTACTTCATCAAAACGTTTATCAAAAGTAACAGTTTTGACAAAATGTTGATAAACGTTTTGTCAATAGCGAAACGTTTATCATCGTTTTGCTATTTACACTAACTTATAAGAAGTTCTGTATTATGGACTTCCTTTTCAAATAATTCTTCGATGTTATCTTCTCAAATTAGACATTCTGAATTCATACCTTCTAATTAAGATGTATCTCAGCAGACAAAGTCATTACATTTTTCACAGGAATGTTTAATGCAGAAAATACACCAGTCACTACATTATGAATTGCTTGAATGCTTTCGTGACAACCACAAATGCAGGTATTCTGATGTATAATTTTCTATTGTTTTATGAAACTAGGCTTTAAAGATGCAAAGTAATTTCCAATTTTTCAGTTTTCTGAATAATGGCTTTAAAGCCATAGGAAAGCTTCTTTAAACAAAACACTTATTCTCTTAGTAAACGTTACCTAGGAGAGATGAAATTATGTAACCTTTTTCACACCCAACTAATGCAGATTTAACTGAAGAATGACCTCTTCTAAAATCTTCATCGACATAAAATCCCCCAAAGCTGTGGAGTTGCATTTTTTTTCGTTACAAAATCTGAGGTTAGCTAGTTCTCTACTTTTTCCTTTTCTTAATATTTTCATTCTCTTGCTGAAGCTTTTGCTGACTCTAAGACTTTTCTTCATTTTATCATAATATATTTTGTTTTGTTTCTTTCTCACATCAACATATTCAATTTCATTCTTATTTTTTCTCAACAATTTTTGGCGCTTAGCAGAATTTTTCTTGCTCTTTAAAACAATGTCATATATAAGAAGCAATATTAAAATCTTTTTTTTTAATATACTATCAGAATCCTTTACGTAGGAGTTACTATAAGGATCTCTGTAGGTCATTCAGCCGAATTTAGTAAACGAATCTTTACAAAGCCTATAAAATATCTGATCAAAGACCATGTGCTTCATATCAAAAGAAAGAACATAAAAGTGACACGAGTTGAGTTGTTTTAATCTAACTTTAATTACTTGTCATTATTATTTTATAATCTTAAGTAACGACAAAAAATGAATAAAAACAAATCCATCCATTAAAAAAAACACTAATAAAGATAATTTATCTTCCATAAAATTTACAAAATAACCTTATTTATGGCTAAAACTATTTCAAGAAATGTTCTAATAACGGAGAAAACAACTAAAATTTAAGCATTCTGTTTGTTTTAGTTGTAACGCAGCTTTATGTCAAACTATGGATATTATGTGTTACTCTTGTGACACAGACGTTTGTTATTCTTGTGACAACACACAGAGCCCATTCCATGCATAGCATGAACAAAATATTTAATGTAAAATCTTTCTTATACCTCAAAATCAGAGATTTAGGAGTTTGGGGTAAAAATTTTAAGGTTTTTTTTTGTAAAATTAAAAACTGTAGGATGTTATCTGTTACTCTTGTGACATTTAATTATCAACTAATAAATAAAGTTAAAATTGCATTTAATACCTTACATGAAGCCTTTTAACTAGATCTAACACATATAATATTATCTTGCTATTTTCAATCTATAATAATTTAATTTAATGAACAGAAGTAAAAAAAAAAACTATACAACTCAATAAGTTGATGTCAGTTACTGTCAGTTTCCAGTCCAGTGTCGGTGTAGACTTATCCTTATGGAATTAAAACTTACAAATTCATATACTGCAACTCTTTAGCTTTAAACTGATGTATCACACTTATATATTTCTGTTTAAAATATTTTTTCAGTAATTTTTTTTCTGCCGTGGAGGTTCCCATATATATTTACAGGGACCTACAAAAGATTTCAGATACTATATTGAATCCGAAGTATAGTAGCGATGATTACTGGAAATGCATTGTTAATTATGATATGCGCTTTTAAGTTTCACTAATTTTTTGCAACTATGTGGTGTGTATAAATGCTATAGTTCATGTACGGGGCTACACAAAATAATTTATAAGGCTTACTGATTATGAGCGTAAATTGCTAAAGGTGGTTTTTAAATGTGTTATGCATTTTTACGCTGAACTACATTTAGTTTACAAAGAGATGTTTGTAAAATATAGATAAAATGATATACAGGGCCACGCAAATAATTGGATACATGGCCGTCTACGGATGATAATTTCTGGAAGTGTGATTTCAGTAGTTTTAAGAGTATTTTAGTTTGAATTAAATTTTAGGTAAATAGTGGCGTATAATAAAAATAATAGGTAAAATACAGATCTGTACAAAAGTATTCAAGTATGTTTCCGTCTATTAGTGTAAACTGCTGAAAGAGAAATTTTAACCTGTTATGCGTTTTCTTGCTAACCTAAATTTTCGCATTATATAGTATATATACCAATCTTCAGATCAAATACAGGGCTGTTCAAAAGAATTGGAATGCATATTTGGCTATGGGCGGTAACTGCTGAAATCAGTTTTGTAAATGTTTTATACTTTTTCTGAAAAGTTTACTTAGATATCTTATTTACTTTATTTCCCTAAATAACTAAGTTTTCTTAAAGTATTCAGGAAGTGTTGGGAGATGTTTCATAATCTATGTTTAACACATGATTTTTCTTTCCTGTTTGTATGTAAAGATGAAATTTTGCAATTGAATTTTAACTCACTTCCTGAAATGCTAGAATTATAAAACATCATGTACAAGGGTGTGTTTCCGATGATAATACAACAATTTAATATTTTTACAACTTAATTATTCATTAATACATTAATTTAAAAACATTTTACAATTACTCCGCCATAAGTGACAAATCGCCAAATATATATTCTTTGTAACTTCTACAATTGTTTGGAAGTTGAAAAAACAGTGGATTTAATTATGCGCCAATAAATGGTTATTAAGAAATGCCAAATCGCTAAGAAACTGCCATAATGGAACATTTTATAGATAAAAAGGAGAAAATAAATTATAAATAAAAAATGAAGAGTGTAATATTTTTTTAAAAAATACGCTTTTATCAATTAATAGTTAATTAATTTACAACTATACGTTTAGAAATCAATTTAGAAATCCTAAAAAGATAATTTATGATGTTTCCTTTTTACTTTCCTGTTCAAAAGAAACAAAGCAAAATTTATATATTATTTAATAAACTCACTTACTTGAGCTTTCTACCAAACGTAAAAAAGCAGGTACTTTTTTATAGTCGAGTTTGATGCTCACGCCAAATTAATATATAGTAACGGATTTTTTTTTTTTTTTTTTTGGTGGGGGGGGGGGGGGGGGACATGAACTGCAGCCTAAATTAGGCATTATTGCTTATAAAAATGCTTATAAAAGAGTGAATGCTTATAAAATGATTCTTATTATTGCAGTGAATGCTTATAAAATAGGGGGTTTTTTTTTTTACTATTTTTACATTTATACTTATTTTACATGTATCCCAGGAGTAAAAATGGATTCATCTCAGCCGCCTGATGTTAGTGCTCCAGATCCAACAAGTCAAGAAATCAAACCACCGTTGATAACGTCAGACAATCAATGGAAACCTTTGCCTCACGGCCCAATAGTAAGGCCTGTTGAAACTATTCACCAAGTCCAAACACCTAGTCCCGAAACTGTTCCTGATGTTGTCACTGCACCTCCCCAGATAGTTACCCTTGAGCAGAAAACAAAAGGAGAAAGTACTAAGAAAACAGCATTAAGCGCTGAAAGTAGTTATACTTTTGATAATTTCAAAGAGCAAGGTATGATTATAAAAATGATCCTAAATGAACGGCCAAGGAGAAAATGATGAAAGTCTATTTTTGTGGAACGTCAGATGATAGTTTGAGAAGTGTACTATACTTTCGTAACCTTGGATCGAGCACATAAAGGAATGTAATCCTTTGAGGAACACAATTGAAAATAAGTCGATGAAAGAAGGGCATCCATATGTGTAAAGAGAAATAACTCAGAATAATAAAATTGTGACTATCGTCATTTTCTACCCTTGACCTTTCAAATATACAAAATATTTTAGACTATAATAAATACCATTTTCAACGTTTTCTACTGACAATGAAAATGCAATCTTTAACGATAATCCGAGAATTTAAATGTGAAACTAAGATAGAAAAGAATGGCCTCCCCCAGAAGTTTGAGCAATCTCACCTGGGAATATATCTCGAAAAAGTCATTAAATGATTTTCAGTTGAATATTACAAGAAAACTTTCACAAATCTTGATTTTCTTTGGGCCGACGGACAAGAAAATTGAGAAATCATGTTAAATGAAATGAAAAAAATCATGAATTGTTAAAAGCCTACGCTAGTCACGTGACGGCACTCGCAAGCTAAGGTAAAAACCAATCGCATCGGTCTTTTTTTTTTTCATTTAAATAGTTAAATTATTTTTTGCCTAGGATATCTGAGGTTCGTGTCTAACCTGCCTTTGTACATTTTCAATTTTGGCTGATATCTTTCTACTTTATCTGAAAATGCTTTCACTTTCGGAACCAAATTACAACCAAAATCGAAATACAAAGATACCAGGTCGTACATCAACCTCAAATAACGTGTAAAAAAGGGGGGGCTAATAATATTAAAATGTGAACGTGAAATTTGAAAAAACCGCTGCGACTGCTTGAACATTAGCTTGCGAGTGTCATCAGATGGTTAGCGTAAACTCTTATGGGTCTGACCATGTATGTCTTTATGACATATTTTTTTTTTTTTTTTTTTTGTAAAATATGCCATGATTTTGATTTTTAAAAAATTTAACATACATTATTTCTTTTGATAAGGCCTAAAGCTGTCCCTTAGTCAATTACTAACTTAAAATTTAGATTAAATTATCAAAAATCGGGGAACCAAACTTTGTTCTAATGTTCTATTTAGAACATTTTTAAAAAGGTTATATTTTCATTGATTTTCTACATTTAGTATACAACAATTTTTTTATGAATAATTTTATAAATATCATTTGTTGTGTTATCAGTTGTTTTTTAATACATTGTCTCTTTCAGATGAATCTGATGTCATCGCCACATCTATAGTTTCAACTACTACTTCAACAGCTTCTCCACCAGCGACTACGCAAAGCACTACAACAACCACCGCGAAAATTGAAATAACTACATATTTTCCTGAAATAACTACAGAACAGACCACTGAAACTACTCCGGTTTTTCAGCCAGAACCGGAAGACAGCAGTTCAGAACAAGATTCATCTGATATCCATGACAATTCCAGCGGTGTGAGAAAAATATTAAATGAAACAATTACTCTACCACCTTCAAAAATGTCTCTTTCTCCCAATAGTGGAGAAAATATTAGTACAGTTTTGCCAGTGATACAAACTTTATCACCATCTAGTACAGAATCCCCTGGATTAGAACTAGATACCGTTCCTAATATAATTCTTGGTGATTTGCCAGCAGAATTAGGAGGCAATCTCAAAGTTTCTGGTAAGATTATCTTATTTAGTGTTAATTTGCGAAGTGCTTTAACATTTAGTTTCTTCTTCCTTTTGTGAAAATTACTTGCAGCTAAATTTTAACTAAACATTCTATTTTATTATTGACTAATATAGTTTGTAATATATTTTTTAAGAGTATATTGCAGTATTAATCGAACAAATTTTTTATTTAAAAATGAACTTCTTAACTTTTGAAATAACAATTTTAGCAAAAATAATTATTGAAAATGCTTAATATTCAATCTATACTAATATTATAAAGAAGTAAAATTTGTGTGTTTGTTTATTTGTAAGGGGGGGGGGGAATCTCTGGAACTACCGAACCAGTTTCAAAAGCAATGGTATCAAAATGATGGTGATACTCCATGTTCCAACATAGGCTATATTTTACGCCGATGCCACAACCCCAAAGAGGGTGCAGAAGTAAAAAACGTTCTAAAAAGTAGATTTTGTGTTATGATCTCTAAGAACATTTTCTAAAAAATTTGAAATTTAAAAGGGGGGAGAGCGAAATGCGCGAAAAGCGTTCTAAAAAAGTTCTAAATCGCGATTTCAACGCAATCTCAGTAAGTGCGAAACCGATTTCAAAATGAATGGTTCGAAATTGATGGTGACAGCCTTTGCTTCAACGTACGCACTATTTTATGTCGGTGTCTCTTCCACTTGGGGGCTTGCAGGAGCAAAAAACGTTCTAAATTGCGATTTTTTTTGTTACTTAAAGGCCGAGAAACATGAAATTTGGCATAGTAGATACTTACCTGATATAAATGATATCTAAGAACATTTCCTAAAAAATCGAAATTTAAAAGGACTGAAAATGCGCGAAAAGCATTCTAAAAACGTTCTAAATTGCGATTTCTACGCAATCTCCGGAAGTACCAAACCGATTTAAAAATTAATGGTTGGAAATTGATGGTGAGAGCTTTTTCTCCGGCATAGGCTCAATTTTATGTCGTTGTCTCTACCACCTGGGGGGTTGCAGGAGCAAAAAAGTTCTAAGTTGTGTTTTATGTGATACTACAGGAGCTAGCAACTTGAAATTTGGTATGGTAATTACTTATATGATGTAAATGCTCTCAAAGAACAGTTTCCAAAAAATTCAAAATTTAAAAGTGTTTAAAATGCGAGAAAACCGTTCTGAAAACGTTCTAAATTGCCATTTCTACGCAATCTCAGACTATATTAAACGGATTTCAAAAGTAATGGTTGCAAATTGATTGTGACAGTTCCTGTCCAACATAAACTACATTTTATTTTGTTGTCACTTCCACCTGGAGATTGCAGGAGCGAAAAATGTTCTAAATTGCGATTTTTGTGATACTGAGGGGGCTATCGCTTTGAAATTTGGCATTGTAATTACTTAAAAGATTTAAATGCTCTCTAAGAACCGTCGAAAAGAAATTACAAATTTAAAAGAATGAAGTGAGCGGAAAGCGTTCTAAAAACGTTCTAAATTACGATTTTTATGCAATCTAATGAAATACGAAACCGATTTCAAAATAAATTGCTGCAAATTGGTGGTAATAGAACCTTACTAGCCATAAGCTATATTTTATGTCGGTGCCACTACCAACAGAAATTTGCAGGAGCCGAAAACGCTCTAAATTGCGATTTCTGTGATACTGAAGAAGATAGAAACTTAAAATATGGCATGGAAGTTACTTATAAAATATTAATTCTCTCGAAGAACAATGAAAAATAAATTCGAAATTTAAAAGAGGAGAAGATGCGCGAAAAGCGTTCTAAAAACGTTCTAAATTACGATTTTTATGCCATCTCACGAAATAGTAAACCGATTGCAAAAGAAAGGGTGCGTATCGATGGTGACAGCCTACACAGGCTATATCGGTCACAGGTGTCGGTGACACTACCACCTGGGATTTTCAGGGCAACAAACATTCTAAATTGCATATTTTACTGATACTGAAGGGGCTGGCAGCTTGAAATGTAGCTTGGTAGTTACTTATACGATTTAAATCCTTTATAAGGACGGTTGAAAAAAAATCAAATTTTAAAAGTGATGAAAATACGTGAAAAGCATTTTAAAAGTTCTAAATTCTGATATCTAGGCATTGTTAGAGATAGAAATTTGAAATTTGTCGTGGTAGATATTTATAAGATATAAATGCTCTTTAAAATCAGTTTCAAAAAATTCCAGATTTAAAAGTGTGAAATCAGAGAAAAGCGTTCTGAAAATGTCCTAATTTACGATCTCTGTGAAATCTCATAAAATAACAAACCTATTTCTAAAAACAATGGTTTCAAATTGATGATGACAGTCCCTGTTCTAACATAGGTTGCATTTTATGTCGGTGCCATCGCCATGGATATTACTAATAACATATAAATGTTAACATGTTAAAATGTATGTATATATAATACTCTCTAAGAGCAGTCGAGAAAAAAATCGAAATTTAACAAGGGTGAAAATGCACGAAAAACTTTTTTAAAACCTTGTAAATTATGGTTTCTATGTAATTATTAAAGATAGAAACTTGAAATAACTTATTATATATAAATTATCTATACGAACGGTTACTAAAAATTTAAAAAGGTAGGAGCGAAATGCGTTCTAAAACTTTTCAAATTTAGACTTCTATGAAATCTCAGGAAATACCAAACAACAACAAAAAAAAAATATTAAAAAGTTATGGTAATAAATTTAGAGTTTTAGGGTTTAGACAGTTAGGGTAGCTCCATCATAGGCTATATTATATGTCGGTGCCACTACTAAAAGGGAGCGAAAGATGCAGTAGCGAAAAAATTCCTAAAATAGCCATTTCTGTGATATTGAAGGGGAAGATATGTGAAATTTGGTATGGTAGATATTTATAAGATGTAATTGCTCTCTTAGAACTGTTTATAAAAACTTCCACATTTAAAAAGATAAAAATGAGAGAAAAGCTTTCTAAAAATTATCTATATTTCTATTTTTATGGAAATTTTAAAAATGGAAACTTGAAGTTTTGCATGGTAGTTGCTTATAAGATATAAATTCTTTCTAAGAACAGTTTTAAACAACCGAAATTTAAAAAGAGAAATAAGCAAAAAGCATTTTTAAAAAAATGTTCCAAATTACGATTTCTATTGGATTGTTAAATATAGAAATTTTAAATTTGGTATGATAGATATTTATTAGATGTAAAGGCTCTCTAAAAGCAGTTTCTAAAATATTCTAAATTTAAAAGGATAAAATGAGTGAAAAGCCTTTTAAAAACATTCTAGATTATGTTTTCTATGGAATATTAGAAAATACCAAACCGATTTCAAAATTAATGTTGATAAATTGATGATGACAGTCCCTGTTTCAACCTAGGTATTTCATGTTGGCGCCACAATCACCAGAGGAATGGTATACGTTAGAAAGGAAGCTTGAAATTTGACATGATGGTTAATTTTAAGATGAAAAGCTAAAATCGGTTTCTAAAAATTCAAATTGAATACTAAAAATGAGCGTATGAAATGAGAATAAAAGCTTCAAAATACTTTCTAAATTATAATTTATTTAGAATTAGTTTTAGTTCTTATTAATTTAATTCTCATTTCCGCCTAATGCAGTGTAATAATGAAGTTTAGTAAAACTGTGGCTTATTTAGAAATTTTTGAATTATTCCTAAAAGTATCACTTTTTCTAATAAAAATTAGATATACAAATACCACTTGGCATATTTCAACTGTTACGTGGGCAAAGTCGCGGGTTCTGCTAGTATATTATATTGTCATAAATAAACATAGGCTTAATCATTAAAAATGTTTTACTTTTTATTAATCTTACTAATCCAAAAACATATTAAATAGCTAATTTTTAATTGTAAAGCTTTTAACTCTTTTTTTTTTTTTTTTTTTTTTTGTCGCTTATTAAAATAACATTAAGTTCAAGTATTATTTTTCGGTTAAACATTCTGAATTTTTATCTGCTTTTCTGTTTGATTATCATAGTTGTCTCTAGTGTTGCCAGGTGTTCCGATTTACCCGGGACGTCCCGCTTTTCCGGTATTCCAAGACCCGTCTCGCGTAACCACTGCACAGTACTCCAAAATTCCCGCTTTTTCATGATGCACAAATTCTTTTAAATTTCTTTTCGTACCTGCGTTCTGTTCGTTAGTCTGCATCTATTGGAACTTAAAGCAATAAAACCTGTAGGTGGAAACCTGTCTAAAACTGATTTTTTTCTTTTTTTCCAGTTAATAACGATTTTTTTTTTTCATAGGTTTTATTATACTTTGTTCAGTAAACCCTGTTAAAACGGACCTGTTTATAACGAAATGCTATTTTGAAAATAAAAATTTTCTTGTGCCTGCGATTCCGCTTTCACGGGTTTTACTGAATAAAGTTACTGTTTTTATCTCGTATAAGGAAATCTGCTAAGACAAAATCGCAAACGACCGGAGAAAAATTTCCTTTTAAACAGGTTTTCGTCTTTTCAGATTTAATTGTATTGAATTCTTACCCTGGGGACAATGAAATTTTTATGTTTAAAACAAAATTCCGTTATAGGCAGGTTTCGTTTTAATAGGGTTTGCTGTATTTTAATGTCCCTTATTAGAAACTGCTGTCCGCTTTTTCGTCGAACTGTCCCGCTTTTTGCGACGCTGAACCTGGCACCACTAGTTGTCTCCTATATCCATTAATGTTTCCACAAGTTTGCCTTATCAATCCTGTTTTTTTGTTTTTTTTGTTTGTTTTTTGTTTGTTTTTTTGTCCCCTTTAATCTTTCATTTCCATTACTTTCCTGTTCTTCCCAGTCTAGTATCGCTTAATTAACCAACAATCCTCAAATTTTCTCACGTAGCCAGTCTATCTCAATCGGTTTTCAAAAGTAGGGGAAGGTAGGGTTATATCGCATACCTTATGATAAGTTGCTTCTTGAAGCAGTTTCCAACCTAATTGAATGTTACTTTTCGTACATACTCTGCACTTATCTTGTACCATAATATCATAAATGTTATTATTAATACTAGGGAATCAAACTTGAGCTTTCTCAGCTTACAGAACGTAGGTGAAAACTATTATTTTTATTGAAAGTGCTAATATATATTTTAGGCTGCCGATTAACAACACCAAAAGGCCTTTTTGTATGAAAAATGTCAATAGTAAATAGGAATACACTTTTGAATTATTAAAAGCGATACGTTCGTATGAGACGCATACCAGAAGTTAGAAGCGAAAAAAATTGCCAAAGATTTTGCTACTTAAAGCAGCCTTTTTTATTCCAAAAATTTCCGTGGTTTAAGCGCGTAGTTCGATTACATGTCTGTTAAATTTGTGTTTTATTTATATTATTTTATTTATTTACTGATAAAGTTTTAATTTCATTATGGAATATTTGTCGGAAGCAAATACTGAACTATTTATGTTGTTTTAAGTGATCATTTCATTTGAAGTTCATTTGAACTAGTTTAGTACTACTAGTAGTTTACTACTAGTTTACGTTTAGGAACTACATTACTCATCCATAGATAAAATAACAATAATTGGAACGAACCGTAATGCATTATATTCTTTATTAAGGTATCTTTGCACTGAAATATACTTTTATGATATTTACTAAAATAAAATGTAGCGTTATGAGCCATCAAACAGCTAAAAAGTATTTTTCTTTTTCGAAAGGTATCCATAATTTTGACCACTTGTGCATATTTAAGCCTTTCTTTAAATTTAAAAATCTCATTAATTTAGAAAATATATTTAATATAACACTCACATAACATTACATACGCATTACATTTACATACACTCACATAAAATTTATAATTCACATTACATTTACGTAATTTTAATGTACAGGTAACGGCGCAGAAGCCATTTTGTTAGATTTTGCAACATTATACTATTAATACTCCGATAGAATGCAATATATAAAGGATACGTATTTCTAATTTTAGATTTTTGCTCATTATCCTCATACAAGACTATAGTTAAATGGTATACAAAAATACTGAGACAAGGCCGGCCTTCATGAGGGTCCCATATGCAAGAAACGTCTTTGTAAACCCTCTTTTTTTTTTTTTTTAAGTAAAAAAAAAAATGTTTTTTAAGTCTCACTGGAGCTCCATATAAGACGCGCCACACACTAGAGAGACATGTGCGCCACACACCAGGGAGACATGCGGCAGAAAAGCGTGAGGCATGCGACAATTTCACCCTGTTAACAAAGAAAAAACCGGTTTGAACAGCAGAATTTGCCTCATGTCTCACGATTATTGTCACATGTCTCTCTGGTGTGTGGCGCGCCTTAGGGTTTGGTGTGGTTATAGATACAATAAAAGATAAAAAGTCTTTTTGTCTTGATGGTATGAGGGTGTCTATACGCTGTAAAAAAATTCCCTTAAAATACGGAAATTGTACTAGCAATAGAGACGTCAGTACTATTTCCGCATTTTAACGAAATCTTTTACCGCAAATTCCAGAAAAAATTCTGTTTTTTCACAAAATTTGCGGAAAAAAATTCCGTTAAAATACGGAAATATTACTGGCGGGCGTCACGATTGCCAGTACAATTTCCGTATTTTAACAGATTTTTTTTTTTTTTTTTTTTTTTTTACAGTGTAATGTCAAGGACACACTTATCACTATAACCGGCCCTGTATTATAGTGGTAGGGAATACATCTTATGTAAGAGTTTAAAATTGCTCAATAATTGTTAGCTTAAATATTTTATGATTAATTACATTGATTGTAAGATTGACGTATCGTATTAAAACGTTATATCTCTTTCTTCTAGGCTGTAATGTTTATGGAAAATATTACAAAATCAACGACAAAGTCACCGTTCTCAGCAAAAATTGCAGAGAATGTGTTTGCTCCCCAGATGGTATAGCTTGCAACGCTACATGCTAAATCAATGTGTTTAGCTTTCTGCGCACAAGCTTTACAAGGATAGATATTGAATGCAAGATATATTTACATGGTCTATCCATCAAAAATTCATGGAACTTGTGATGCAAATCCTCCGATCAGAAATTGGCCATTCTCATACTTTAATTACCATGGACAAATGCCTGTTCGAAAACAGAACTTTCATTCCATCATATTTTCACTTTGCAATTTGCAAGCATGGTTCTCAAACTTCTTTTGGATATTGGATGAGGGTGTATCATTGGAGAGGTCATCATCTGGTTATTTTTTGTTTTATTTATATGTATATATATATGCACTGATGTACAGATATTTATAGGCATATATATACACACAAATGTACCTATATGTACATGTAAAATAAACGTTTATGGAAATTTTTATTATTTAAATTTTTTAATTTATCTTATATTATCTTAGAGAGGGTGAATTCAATACAAAAATACATTTTTCATGTTTCATAAACTTATTTATTGTTAAATTATCATTCAAAAGTGTAAAGTTTGTTGTCCAAATGAACCCTGTATAATATATTTATTTATTTATTTATATATTTGTGTAAAGTCAATTAATTATTTATTATTTTTGAAATCTATATTTGAATTTCTATTTGTCACAGTTTGAGAATCATACATCTGTGGTATGTCTTTCATTATTTGTGCATAAGATACATGTACATAAATTATTTTTTGAAAAATGTGTCATCTTGTTTATTTGTAATTTATCTTATACATTAGTTTTTTTTCTTTTTTGAATAAAGTATATCTGTTTTTAATTGCATTGTCCGTTTTAATTCTATGAATTGCAACGTTAAAGAGAAGTTTAAATTTTGATCTGCGTTCATTTAATTATAAAATAAAAATCCATTTTTTCATTCTCATTTTATAAGATAATAACTGAGGAAAATTAGACACAGGGTGATTCGTTTAGTCCGTTTCTTCTCAAATAGCTGATGAATGAGTTAGCATCAATTATGATGTAATATCTAGGTATAGCAAACGGGATATATGCTACACAATAAAGTACTTCGCAGCGTTTTGTAGCCGTAAGTTCCTGAGTTACAGATCGTATCTCGAAAAACATAGGAGATTTGATGAAAAGTTCAATTATAAAGTTATAGAGTAGATTCACATTAGGAAGAAAATATTTATTAGGCACATTGATATTATAAATAGTTTATTTTACAGACATTATTTTTACATTTTATGACTTGAATGTTGGCATGTTCATAATAGAAGTTTTTGTTGGATTGTATATGTTTATGTCAATTATAAATACACATGTATATATAATACACACTATAGGTCCATTAATCACCGAATACATTCAATTTTAGACATTTTGTCGGATATTTAAAGATATACTTTTCAGATTCTTCTGGAACTTCAGGATTATAAAGAATATGTTTGACCTCATATTTATCAACGTCAATTTGATAAGGAGGACAATTAGGGGGCCAATAAAAAATCAAACAAAAACACTAATGTTTGGGATCACCCTGTAAAATAAATGCACAAAATGATCTACCGCTACAGCATACAAATATGTAACACACTTATGAAACACATAGTGTATGAAACACACTTTATCTATACATGAATGTGTGTAAGAGTCAGAGATAACGCGATGTCATCGCAAACCCCATTCGCTCTCCAATGGAACAAGTCTATGAAGCATGCACGTGGATCATTGGAAGCAAAAGCGTTAAAGGTCATGTAACGTTTTTTTTTTATGATTTAAAAAAATTCTTAAATAAGTCAATAACTAATGATGAAAAAATTCTAAAGCAAAAAATATTAAAATTATAGCTATAATAAGCATTTATGTTTCGTTTTCCAAAAAATATAAGGATTTCTTCACGTTTTAAGAAAGATCAATCACTGCGGTTCGCATAATCATGAAATTTGCCTCGGTGCTTCTATAAGTTGCAATACAGTAGAGCACCGATTATCCGAACAAGTCGGGACCGACCCTAGTTCGGATAAGCAAAAGTTCGGATAAATCGACAGATAATTTAAGGAATGTTTCTAACTATACTAAAACCTTCACACGTTATCTAAGCTTAGGACTGGCAGCACCTGGCAGTGCTGGCATGTTTAAAAATCGTTTTTTTTTTTCTTTTAGTCTTTTTAATTTTTTTGTTTTGTTTTGTTTACATTTTTATCATTATTTGTTTTATCTTTTTAGCATTTTCTGAACTTCAGATATTATAATTTAAGCAAAAAAGCTTTTGATTGTTGCTTGCTTCAACGAAGACATTCTTTTCAATGCTGCCATATCGCTACTTCTTTTTAAATACGTTAGTTGAACAGGATCAGCGTTCTTCTGCCGTTCGAGCCATTTCATAGCTGTTTCCAAAGATTAGGCTTCGTTATGTGATGTACCTGGGTTATTTTCAGAGCATTCGTTTTCCTTTTTATTTCTTTTTCATCATGAATCTCATCCACAATCTCATCATCGTTTAAAATCTGATATCCAGGGTCATGTACTTCACTATTTTATCACTCGTTAATTTCATTTTCTTCATAGCTTAGGATTCGTCCCATCTCCTTCAGTGTTTTACATTCCTCATTTCTGATCCACTATCATTTTTTTCTTTATTTAAAATTTTATTCCAAGCCAATGGATAATTGGGAGTTCAGTTTAAAAGAAAAAATTGGGGGAGAAATAGGCTGTTCGGATAATTGAAAGTTCTGGTAATTGGAGTTCCGATAATCGGCGCTCTACTGTATATGTAATTACAATTTTCTAATTCAGAGTTTAAAAAATGAATAAATAAATTATAGCATTTAATAATAAAATGTGTGTAGCTTTATTGAAATCGTAAATATTTTTTACTAATATTCTAATTAAAAATAAAATAAAAAGTTTAATCTAAAATGCGCCCACATACCAAATTTGCAATTCAGACATCGAAAACAATTTAGCTCTAAAATCATTTTTTCATATCTTACGATAAAAACCTGATTTAATGACGGGACGAAATTACATCAGAAAGATTGCATCTCTAAACTATATACTCAATAAGGTGAACGTGGTATGAATTCATAATCCAGTTTTGCGACATTTGAGTGCCCGAGTTGGGGTCAAAGGTTATCCTCAGGTTCAGTCTGCGATCTGAAGTAAATATTTATGACAGTGGGGACTGAACCCCAAAAAAGTAAAAGATAAATCGAAGATGTTTCTCCAGAGTTTGCTTTTGAACTTGCAAACAGGTCAATGAACTTCACTGCAACAATTTTTCGAATCTTCTTTATGTTGATGCTATTGTTCAGCTTCAATACATTTTTCTAATGTTATACACAGGTACTTACTTTGATGCATGGGCGCCGGCGAGAGGGTCAAGAAAGGGTCATTGCCCTTTCTGGATTTTGAAATTTAACGAACTAAGTTCTCTATACCGTTGATGATTTGAAAAATATATAACATTTTTTTTTTCTTTACAAGTTAAAATAATTAAACACTAAGAGAAAAAGAACTAAGGATTTTTAGTCCGTAGGGCACAGCCCTCCTGAAACTCCGAGGAAGACTATTTTCATTCCTGTTTTATATTCATTTATTATTTTAAAACTATTTTAAACGGGTGAAGTTCCACGGGAGCTCTGTTACACTGATCAAAAAGATATAAAAAAAAATTGTTTAAATTATTCATTTTGAAAAAAGACTGTTGAAACTTTTGGATTTTTAATATTACTTATTTTTTACGTTTCAGAATTGCTTTTCATGTTGATATGTTTCAAAATTGTCTTTTACGTGTTATTCTGACAAAAAATTCTTGGCTTAACTTATTTTATGTTTATATTCTCCATTTTTAGGTGCGTTCGTAATTATATAAATACGTAGCACCTATAGTCGTCGTTCAGTCCGTCCGTCCGTCTGTCCGTCCGTCTGTCCGTCTGTCCGTCCGTCCGTCTGTCCGCATGTAACAGAGCAAAAACTACCCAACCGAATGGTCTGAAATTTCAAATATATGATTGTTGCAAAATTTTGTCGAGCCATTTCAAATTTTATGAAAATCGGATGTATAGTTTAATTACAGGGACAGTCAAAAGTTTTTCTTTACATTACGGCCAATGGGAAAAATTATTGAAGGTGGATTTTAATGATATTAGAGCCTTCCGAATGATCTGAAATTTTAAAGATATAACTGTTGCAAAATTTTGTCGAGCCCTTTCAAATTTTAGGAAAATCGGATGTATAGTTTAATGACAGGGACAGTCAAAAGTTTTTCTTTACATTACGGCCAATGGGAAAAATTATTGCAAGTGCATTTTAATGATATTACAGCCTTCCGAATGGTCTGAAATTTTAAAGATATAATTGTTGCAAAATTTTGTTGAGCTATTTCAAATTTTAGGAAAATCGGATGTATAGTTTAATTACAGGGACAGTCAAAAGTTTTTCTTTACATTACGGCCAATGGGAAAAATTATTGCAAGTGCATTTTAATGATATTACAGCCTTCCGAATGGTCTGAAATTTTAAAGATATAATTGTTGCAAAATTTTGTTGAGCTATTTCAAATTTTAGGAAAATCGGATGTATAGTTTAATGACAGGGACAGTCAAAAGTTTTTCTTTACATTACGGCCAATGGGAAAAATTATTGCAAGTGCATTTTAATGATATTACAGCCTTCCGAATGGTCTGAAATTTTAAAGATATAATTGTTGCAAAATTTTGTTGAGCTATTTCAAACTTTAGGAAAATCGGATGTATAGTTTCTTTACAGGGACAGTCAAAAGTGTTCCGTTACATTACGGGAAATGGGAAAAAAAATATTGGAAGTGCATTTTAATGATGTATCAGACTATGCGCTTTATGAAGTGCACAAAATTATACATTCAGTACAATATGGGGTGCAAAAAATAATTATAAAACTAGTTATAGTACGAACGCACCTCATTTGCCACGTTTGACGAGCAATTTCCAACTTGTTTAAAAATGTATCCTTGGCAGCGGTTACAGAGGTCTGCATGCATGGGCCCGGGCCGGAAAAATGAGGCCAATTTTTCAAACGGGCCGGCAGAATGAAGACATTTTTTTTAACGGGGCGGGTCGAAAAAAACGGACCAGCCGCGCCGATAAGAAAGTTAATCGGGACTATCGGCCCGATAAAACAAATTTATAAGGATCAAACTAAGCTGATAAAATACGAACAATTTTCAACGGACATATCATCGATATGACAATCGATATGATATATCGATAAAACAAATTTATAAGGATCAAACTAAGCTGATAAAATACGAACAATTTTCAACGGATATATCATCGATATGACAATCGATATGATATATCGATAAAACAAATTTATAAGGATCAAACTAAGCTGATAAAATACGAACAATTTTCAACGGACGTGACTGAGAAGAGAATAAGTATAAATTCGCTGCACGAGGCAATGCTAGCTTGACAACACCAATATAGTAATATAACATGTACAACGTAGAGATTGACATCAGACAGTTACATCGTGTATGAGCCCGGGATTAAATTTTTTCAGCGGACTCGGGCCAGGCCTGAATCAGGCTTACATTTTATTCTACATGTTTGGGCCGGGCCGGAACTGGACTAATTTGTTCCCAGGACGTGTCGGGCAAGCAATTTGTTTTCTAAAAATAATAATAAACTTCTGTTAAAGGAATCTCCTTGAAAATATACTTTAATAAATTATAGATAAATATTTTGAAAAATCTAATTTCTTTTAATTATACTGCTTCAACATTTATGTTTTTAAATGCCTATTTTTTTTTTTTTTTTTTCTGAACTATAATAATTTTTCAATTTTTTATGTTAATGTAAGAGTCTAAGTGATCATTAATGTTGCTGTTCTGTATTCTATAGCTTGCGAACACATAGTAATCTAAAATGTACTGTAAAATTTTTCCATACATATTGTTATTCAACCAACCTCCTTTTAGCCTTTTCTAAAGTTAAGTAAAGTGAAGTGAAGATACTGTCTCCCAACGGTAAGTGAATGGAAGTGAAGAGAGGAGACAGAGTCAGTAGTGTGGTTTTTCGGTTACATGTAGGATGCGGGAATGCATCCGAGGAAATATTGGTTTTGTTTTGGAAGCGAGATGTGTAGTTTAGTGGCAAGATTGTGTTCATAATTTATAGTAAAAGTGTATATTTTTCGCGGCAAGTGTACATATTGTGGATATAGACTTTTGGGTTTAATACACTTTGCATATAAAAATTCTATCGGTCGTCGTGACATTACACATACACTATATGGCCAAAGGTGACCGGCCACTTGCGATTTTAGACGTTTTGTTAAATATCTAGAAAACTACATGAGGAATTATTCTGAAACTCCGGGTGTGTAAACAGAATAGTACAGGTCATATATATCCGTGACGATTTTTTCCCGAAACCCCGTAGGGGACCGTCAACAAATTGAAAAGTAAAGAATACCTTTTCGATAACCATGTAAAAACTAATGTAGCAAAAGCGTTCAAACTGTAGATTATGATTAAGCGTCTTATTGTAATAAACTGTGTTCATTTTTATGAGGATAGCATGTATACTTGTAGAGAAATTAAAGTTTTTATAAAAAAGAGTTTCAAATTTTGCCAAGTTTTTTGCTTATAATTTGTAGAGTTCTTAATATAAAAAAAAGTTCTTTTCAGAAAATATGACAAACAGTATTGTACATAATACCATGCAATCAGAATTAAAAAATAATAATAATTGTAAAATTAATAATTGAAAAATGAGCACGTGTACTAAATAATGATTCATTGAGCATGCTCGAATATAATCAAAATATAATTTGCATAATGTGTTAGCTAAATGTATAGAGCAACTTTTGTGAAAGTCTCAAAAACATAGCTTGAAAAGTCTGAAAATTATCGTTGATAGAATAAGCTCAAAATCCGTTATTTCCAAAAGGAAACAAAAAGATGAGGGGCTGTATCCAAATACAGTAGTGCGTGAAATATTGTGTATGCTATATTGGTACTAATAAATTGATATATGGATACAGCCCCTCATTTTTTGCTTCATTTTGGGAACAACGGAGTTTGAGCTTATTCTATCAACGATATTTTTAGAATTTTCAAGCTATGCTTTTGAGACTTTTGCAAAAATTACTCTATACATTTAGCTAACACATTATATTTTGATTGCTTTCGGGCATGCGCAGTGAAACATTCTTTAGTAAACCTACTCATTTTTCATACAATTTTTACTATATTTTAATTCTGATTGCAAGGTATTATGTAAAATGTTGTTTGTCATATTTTTTGAAAATAACTTTTTTTTATATTAAGAACTCTGCAAATTATAAGCAAAAAACTTGGCAAAATTTGAGATTGTTTTTATAAAAACCTGAATTTCTGTTCGAGTATACATGCTATCCTCATAAAAATGAGCCCATATATAATAAGCCACTTAATCGCAACCTATAGTTTGAACGCTTTTGCTACATTAGTTTTGACAGGGTTATCCAAAATATATTCGTTATTTTTCAATTTGTTGACAGTCCCCTACGGGGTTGCGGAAAAAAATCTTCCCGGAAATAATGACCTATACTGTACTGTTTACACACCTGGAGATTCAGGTTAATTACTCATGTATTTTTCTAGATATTTAACAAAACGTTAAAAGCGCAAGTGGCCGGTCACTTTTGGCCATATAGTGTATATATGCAGTATTCATTTTAAAAATATTAATTGCCTTTTAAGAAAAATCGGAATTTCTTGTAGAAATTAAGTCGGGGCAGGGCTGATTTCATGGATTTTTGAACGGGCCGGACCTGATTTCACTGATTTTTGAAAAGGACGGAATAGGGCGTGACTGCAAAACTACAAACAGGCCGAGACGGGTACTAGAAATTTCGGACCGTGCAGACCTCTAGAGCGGACTAGAGGCACATATGTTGTAAAATCTTGTTCCTACTTTGATTTCGCTCTATCGGCCCCCCATTTAATGAAATTAGAGGGCATATTAAGAGCTTGTTTTAAAGTAAATTAAAAAAATAAATGACAGCAAAATATATAATTACCGATCTTATTAATGGAAGGTACAATGTATCGCTTTAAGAGAAAATACCATAAAATCGGGTTACTTGAACCCAAAAATTCACAATTCTTGCCATATTCATTTCTTATCTTACTATTAAAGCCATGCCTATTACCGTGCCTATTAAAGCATTAATTGTGCTGATAAAGAAATTTTTACAACCTTTGTGATATTTTCTAAAACTTTCGACTTATTTTAAACCACGCTTTTCATATTTATACAGGGTGTTTCAGCACAGCGGTTACAAAGTTTCAGGCAAGTTAGGGTACACCTAGGCGATGGAAAATCACATAGCAATGCATGGTCGGAAACGCTTTCCTGTCGCGGTAGTTACGACACAAAGCACAAGAAAGGAAGCACACGAACAGGGTGAGAAAACATGTTTATTGATTTTCGTACGGCAAAAATTTACAAAAAGAGAGACAATGGTCGTTATCAAAGAGGGTGTTCGAAATTACGACGCCAGACCGAGATGCAAACCTCACATCTCCGGAGCATGGAAGATCTAATGTTCTTGAAAATACCGGGCGAGTCCCGGACGCTAATATCCGAACCCTCAAGCTTAGACGCATCTTGGCGAAAGACGGAGTATGCCAAATGATTTTGTGAGAAAAGCACTTTGCGCGCGTGCGCTCGTTGACATCGACATTACTGACAATGCATTTCAATTCATGTTAATTCAAAGGTTATTCTGTTTTCAAGAACTCTTTTACATCACTTATACAGGGATTTAGCGTTTAAAAATTTATTACTCTTATAAGAATAATGACAACCATTCAGATTTATGGAAATTTATAATTTGTTCGCCTCTAATAAATGTTTTAAAATGATTTATACCATTGACACACATGTAAAATGGAAATGGATATTTTAAAAACAAGTACAAATTGGTAAATCTAAATCTATTTATTTAAAAATATTAGTGATCGATGAATACTGCTACTCGTTGAAAAAAAGTAATCTATCTATCTATCTTCGGTACTAACAATGTACTGTGTTAATAAACAATAAATTTATGAAAATCTTTTTAATGAATGGCGAACTTTGAAAATACGTAAGCATTTCTTTTTAAAATAGAAAATGGGGTCAACAAAAATCCGTTTGATTTAATTATTTCTTTAATAAATTATCTGGATTCACCTTAAATCAGTCTGACTGTTAAACTGAAAAATTGAAAACATTAAATCAATATTTAACTTCAATTAAAATCACCCCCCAACCCTCTCCTAAAAATTAAATTAAAAATAAATAAATTGCTCTGAAAATCTAACGTCTAAAATTGCACTTGCACTACTTCCATATTAGGATGGTAAACCATTCAGCATCAAATCAAACTGCTATTAGGTGCTTCTTAAAGATAACGAACTGTAATTTATGGTAGAATTTCTAAACCTAAGCTTATATTTTAAATGTATTGACTTGAACTGAAAAATAAGGAGGAAAAAAATATGTTACTACAAAAATAAAAAACAACACTTAAACTTCAGCTTTTTATTTTCAGAGTATCACAAAAAAAAAGAAAAGAAACCTTTAAATGCTTATATGAAGTAACTGGGTGTAGAATAGTTTTTATGAATAAAATTAAATATTGATAATAGTTGAACAATTAAAGTACTCAAAAATACTCAGAATGTCAGAGACCTTTTCGTAATTTCATGATATTGGATACAATAATTTTATATATTTCATTAATGTGATCCTGAATAAATTATCACTGTGAAATTGAAAAGAAAATAACCCAATTACACTCATTTTCACAAAAGTTCATCATTATTGTAAATAATATCAAAGTTATGATAGGCAAGAATTTCACCAGATTTACATATGTAAATTAGGAGTGTGAAATATTGATTTGTACACTACGTTTGGAAAACGTTTTATAGGGAATCTAAAAAGTCATCCACATTTGAAAAGGGGGGGGGGGGGTGACAGCTGAAATATCAATTTTAATACTTGAATTTTTCAAAAATTTCAAGATTGTACTTTCTGTAAAACAGCACTTGATGACCAAATGAAGAGGAATAACATTTATAGCACAAAAAGTGTTCTTATTTTGTACCATTATGTGTAGAATTTTTAAACACTAAGTTACATGATAATATACAGTCGAACCTCTATTTAACAAAGTCGCTAAAACCCGGAAAAAAGTTCGTTATATGGAAAATTCGTTAAATGGAGATTCATCTTTTAAAATACTTTAAACTACATAAAATAGATTTTAAATTCATAAACACTAAATATTTCTACTGAAAGTAATTAATCACATTTTTTTTATAAGTTATATCGATTTGTTTTATTTATTTTACCCACCAATATCCCTTATCAATTCATTTTTTTTCTATGTGTTTAAGACTTTGAAATCTGCAAGAAAAACAAAACATTGTCCGGGAATACACTGTATTTTCTGTTTAAAGTAAATAGTTTTACATTAAAATTAACGAATTTTAATGACATTATCGTACTTATTATTATTATAACAAATCCTTTAACCATACATTAACATATGCGTCCTTAAATTTAATTTCTGAAAAACTCTTAATTTTGCCTGAGTTTTTTTTTTTTTTTTAAGTGCTTTCTCTCATAATACGTCTCGCATCTTTGTAATGCACCAAAAACCCCTTCATGCATATTTTCTTCTAACTATAATCTGCGTCGGATTCTTTCAAATAATTTTAGCATTTCATCATTCGAAGTTTTGTTAATTCCTGCATCATGTTCATTTCCATCATCATCATATTCGTCTTCATCGCAATTCATTGTTGTATTGTTTTTATTTTTCACACTGTCGAAAATATCAAATTCGGATAGTGTTTCTGAGGTCTCAGAATTAAATGAAATACAATCATCAATCAGCACATCATAGTTAATTTCTTCTTTTTTTCTCAGCTGTATCCACATTTTTGAAGCTACTCTAAGGGACTATCGTCTTCGTCCTCCATACTTAATAACTTTGTATTATAAGGGGGGGTTCAAAATAAAGTCTCTTTTGAAGTATTAATTTCATATTAAACACAAGCTCTAAAAAAGAAACTTTCGATAGTAAAAAGCAATTTTAAATAATTAGAATTATTTTTAAATTTATATTTTATGAAGTTTATTATTTATTATATATGCACTGAAATTACTTCAAAATTATCACAAAAAGCCGAGCAAATTAATGAATTACATGTTAATAAAAATACATTTTCAGTGAAACTTTTAAATTCTTTCTTGCTCACAAAAAGTTTGACTACAAGGGGGAAAAAACCATAACAAATTCATAACAAACATTTTATGATTCACCGTTTTTTAAATCATGCAATATTAAACTATTTTTAGTGATTAATAATCAAAACTTTGACCTGACATGAGAAAACGGAATAGATAAAAGAATATGAATAATATTAAAGTATTATAAGCTGCAGAAGTATCCTAATTAAATAAGACCCACACAGTTATTTGTTTGATTGGTGCGAAATGATTTTACTTTCAAGAGATTAAAGTCTTAATTGTCAATATGAAGATTCTAATGATGTCTTATCTTAAAACTGCATTATGCATATTTAAAAAGTATAACACGCCGAACTGAAAATAATGCAGCTGGGCACGCGCGGAAAACGCTCTTCTTCCAAAATCATTTGGCACCCTCGTCTTTCGCCAAGGTGCGTCTAAGCTTGAGGGTTCGGATATTAGCGTCCCAGACTTAACCAGCAGCAGCCACAATACATTCAACGAGTTCCTCAGCACTTTCCAGCCTTGTTCCGACATTTTTGCAGTACTAAGAATAATAAACGTGTTTTCTTACATTGTTCGTGTCCCTCCTTTCATGTGTTTTGTATTATCACTACCACGCCAGGAAAGCGATTCCGACCGTGCATTGCAGTGTGATTTTCCATCGTCTAGTGTACTCTATCTCTCCTGAAAGTTTGTAACCGCTGAGCTGAAACACCCTGTATATGTAATAAATTATTGAAATTTGAGTTCAAGTAGCTACTGGGTTTGGTCTGCTTAGATTCAAGCTATTTTCCCCGTAAAATTTTCCATTTAAATAGTCAAAGGCCTGAAGCAGGACGTAGAATCTGAGAAAAACATAAGTAACGTAATTTAATTATAAGAATGTATTTAAACTTGAAATTAAATTAGAAAATATACATCGGAAATGCATCATAAACTGTATGATGATGAATGAGCTACTTTATCAGCCAAATAACTTATGAAAAAGTTATTTTGAATTGCATCTGAAAAAAAAATTTCATCAGTGTCGGTTTTTTTTTTTTTTTTTTTTTTTTCTAGTTCACATTATTTATAGTACAAAATATCGAAAGCACTACTTCTTTGAAACAAATCTGATGTATCTCTCTAAGACATTTCTCCAAATCCTACAGCGTTGCAAAAAAGATATCAATTGATAAAAGCAAACTTCTTATTTTCGACAAAATGAAGATTTTCGTAAAAAAAAAAAAAAAAAAAAAAAAAAAAAAAAAAAATCGTGAATATATCAAAAATCTCTGAACGAATTCCGAATAAGCTTTATTGAAAAGTGGACAAAATTTCGTAAATCGGGCAAAAAGATTGAATATTTTTATGATTGAGTCAAACCTGTCATCGAACTCAGAAGATCGGGAAAACATTGAAATTTTTCTTTCCAACATGAAAAGTTAAAAAAATCTAATAAAAAAACAAAATCTGAACTTCAGATACTTTCGGCCATGTCTTCATCTAATCCAGAACCAGATTTGCATACAAGACATGCTATAGATTTACATGCCCTAGCCATTACACAGACACACAGGCACAGAAACAATACTTCTTTTTAACACATTCCAACATTGTTGAAAAGTGTTTATGAATTTGTTTTGTCGATTTCTCGTCTTTCTGTCTGCCCATCTGTCTGACAACTATCCATCCTCTGACTCACGTAATAAATATACTCTGATTTTCATGTAACTGATATATGTTATTAAGGTTTACTATGTATTTTTTGCTAATGAAAATAGATAGTATAGCATTTATAGTTCGTTTACATAGTGATGCACAACCTGTGGCCAGCTAATTTCGTGAATTTATAACTGGAAAAAATTACAGTTTTTGTCCATAGGTCTCAAGAAAAAATCAGGAATTTCGTCAATTTGCCGCGGGAAAAATTGAAAATTTCGTCAGTCAGTTAAAAATCGCGAAATTCATTGATCGGGCACGGAAAATCGCTAATTTCGTTGATCGAGTGCGGAAAAATAGCGAATTTTGTCAATCAGGCGCGGAAAAATCGCAAATTTCGTTGATCGGGCAAGGAAAATTTGCGAATTTTTTCGATGAGGCGCGGAAAAAATCGTACATTTCGCCGATCGGGCACGGAAAAATTACGAGTTGTCGATCGGGTTCGGAAAAATCGCGAATTTCATTGGTCGGACACAAAAAAATCGTCAATTCTGTTGATGATGCCCGGAGAATTGCAAATTTTGTTGATCGGTTGCGGAAAAATCGTGTGTTTCGGCAGTCACGAGCAAAAATCCCGAATTTCTTCATTTTGCCTCGGGAAAAAAATTGCAAATTTCGTCAGTCAGTTAAGAATCGCGAATTTCGTCGACCGGGTGCGGAAAAATCGCGAATTTCGTCGATTAGGGGAAGAAAAATCTCAAATTTCGATGACAGGCTGTAGAAAATCGCGTATTTCGTCTGTTTATTGCGAATGTCGTCTATTTGCCGCGGTGAAAATTGCAAATTTCGCCAGAGTCAATTAGGAATTGCAAATTTCGTTAATCAGGCGCGGAAAAATCACAAATTTCGTCGATCGGGCACGTAAAATCACGCATGTTGTCAATCAAGCTTCGAAAAATCGCGAATTTCGTTGGTCGGACTCGAGAAAAAAATCGCGAATTTTGTCGATCAGGCGTGGAAAAATCCATTCCATTGCTCAGGCACAGAAAAATCGCGAATTTTCTCGATGATGCGCGGAAAGATTGAAATTTTCTTCGATTGGCTGCGAAAAAATCTCGAGTTTCGTCAGTTTATAGGGAGTAAAAATTGCAAATTTCGTCAGTCCCTTAAGAATCGCAAATTTCGTTGATCGGGCGCGGTAAAATAGTGAATTTCGTCGATCAAGGACAAAAAAATTGCAAATTTCGTCGATTGCACATGAAAAAATCGCGAGTTTTGTCGATCGGGCTCCGAAAAATCGCGAATTTGCTTGGTCGAGCACGAAAAAGTCTCGAATTTCGTTGGTCAGGCACGTAAAATTCGCGAATTTCTTTGGTCGGACACGAAAAAAATATCAAATTTTGTAGATCAGAGAGGAAAAATAGCAAATTTCGTCGATCAGGCGCGGAAAGATAGCAAATTTCATCCATCCTGTATAGAAAAATCGCGAATTTTAACGATTAAGCATGGAAAATCGCGAGTTTTGTTGATCAGGAGCGGAAAAATCGCAAATTTCGTTGATCAGGCGCGAAAAATTCGCGAATTTCATTGATCAGGTGCGGAAAAATCTCAAATCCCGTTGATCGGCTTCTCCTCCCCTCTTCGTTCATAAAGTTCACATTTTTTTCGGCACTAGCCACTTTCATGCCCGTGTTTGTTATTTAGCCCTTTTAATAAAACAAAATTTACTTCCCCGAATAAAGTCAAGGAATAGTATCACTCCTTCAAAATAATTCTTGCTATATCTCTGTAATTGGAAACTGTTAATATATCCTTGCCAGCTGAATTGGATATGTTGACTGGGTATGGGAACCCAGAGGGGTAAAACTCCCCCGCCCCCCACCTCAGAAGTCTGAAATCATATTTTTTATCTGATTATAGGCCACAGATCACCTCCCCAAAATAGAATTCTCTCTGTGTCACTGGTATGGCCCCCGACAACCCAGACATTTTTGTAAATAGCCCTTCTCTTAAAAAGGTTGTGCACCCCTAGTTTACAGCGACACTCAGAAAAATTCCGTTAAATTATGGTCTATGGGATAAAAGTGTTTGCGGTGCATTTTAATGATGTTACACTATTTCAAACATAATGAAATTTATATACATCGCTGGGGTTCATTATAAGATCTGTGAAACATAATGTGCACAACATTTATCGTTCATTTACAAGGATACACAAAATATTTCGCTCACAGTATTACTTTTCAGCGATAATTCCTGGAAGTTAGTTTTTAGTTGTGGTATGCGTTTTTAAATTTAACTAATTTTTTGTGCAATACTTGGTGCGCATAAATTCTATAGGTCATATACAGGGCTGAAAAAAAGATATCGAGTACATATTCGCTTATTGACTGACATTACTGAAGTGGAATTTTCAACTGTGTTATGCGTTTTCTAACTGAACAAAATTTTTACATACTATGTAGTATATAAAAAAATCATACATTTTAACATACTACAGTATATTAAAATTTAGTTCAGTTAGAAAACACATATCAAAGTTGAAAATTCCCCTTCAAAAATTTTCTTCAATAAATAGAAATGTACTCGATATCTTTTTTCACCCCTGTATGCGATTTATAGAATTTATACACACCAAATAACATGCAAAGATTAGTTTAAAAACTCATACTATACCTGAAAACACACTTTTAGCAATTATTGCTCAAAAACAGTACTGAAAACGAATTATTTTCTGTGTCCCTGTAAACGAAAAATAAATGCTGTGGAAACCATATTGTATATATACCAGTGCTTTCAGTATTCGCTCTCCCGCGAATACCGAAAGGTTGGACATTTCATCTAATGTCAAAGAGTGAAGGGCGCCGTTGTTCATATTTCTGTATAGAACAATATTACTTCACTATAGGGCAGGGTACCAGTTTGACCTCCTTTTTCATTCAGGAATTCCGAATTCATATCGTAAATCCGGATTTTTTTTTTTTTTTTTTTACTTTACGTAATTCTGATATGTTTCTCATTACAGACCAGGAGGCAGCTGCACAGACCATCACTTCATCGAGTTGACAGCTGAAATTCCAGAATTAGACGGAACTCGAGTAGCATATTAAAATGCAGCTGGTCTGCCAAGTCATATCTTGGTAGAAACCGCCAGCAGACCCGATTTTAATGGTTGATCAGTAGGTTTATCATTGTGTTTTTCAGCATCCAAAAGTATAAATGTATGGAGGATTGAGAGCAGGAAAGCACAATGATAAATCTACCAGTCAACCACTAAAATAGTGCATGTAGGTGTTTTCCACCAAGATATGACATGGCAGACCAGTTGTAGTTTAATATGCTAATCCTAGAATTTCAGCCGTCAACTGGATGAGGTGAAAGTTTGTGCAGCCGTATCCCGGTCTATAAAGTACAAATTATTATTCTGAATTTCTGGTATGAATTCAGATTTTCTTAATAAAAAAGGAGGTGATAGAAGCAACCGTGATGCAGACGTCTTATAAGATGCACAGACACTGAACAACGTAAGCCATAAAGCCCCCTACTATGCAGAGCTCGATGTGAAAAATAATTGCCAAAAAAAGCATAAATCTTAGTAAATTTAGAATTACATTTTCCTGAGATGGAGGCCTGCCTATCAAAATATTTTGTAGAAACAGAGCTGAAAATTTAAATAAAAAATCATGTGGAACACTAATGATTTTAAAAAAGCATCTTTTAAAATTGATTTATTATTTTAAAAACCCCTAGCAATAGGAATCATTCGAAAGTGCGCCATGGCGTTGGACAGCCCTGTTCTATAGTAAGCATCTTATAGTAAACCTCTATCATGTATATAAATTTCAATATATTTAAAATAATGTAATATCATTAAAACACACTGCAAACGACTTTTTCCCAAAGCCCGTATTGTTACGCAATTCCTTTCAGTGCCCGTAAACGAAATATTAATTTCTTCATTTTAGATACAGAACACGCCATAGTAAATCTCAATAACGTAGGCCAGTTACATGGCAATCTGAGTATATTTATGCGAGTTAGAGAGTAGATGGCAGACAGACAAACCGAATTCTTAGTGTTAAAAAGGTAAAGAAAAAACAGAAAACACAACGTATTTATTGAAAACAAAAACAAATAAAATATTTTATTGATTCTAACACTTTTATTGGAAGTATATAAACTGCAAAATAGCTCTTCATTATTTTTACTATGGTATTATAGGTAAATAAAAAGTTACAATCGAATGAAAAATTACTTTTGCTTATGTTTATACATTAGAAAGATCAATTTGTTTTATTTTGACTACACACAACTAATAAATTCAATAATTTTTTTGGGTTGAATAAGGGTTTTGCCTGAATAAGTTTAAAATTTATGAATGCAATCAATGATTTTCAGATGCGACTTGAATAAAATCATTACCATTTCCTAATATTAGACTTTCTAACGAAAACAAGTACAGTCTTAAAGTTTTCAGGGTCGCAAAAACAGTTTTAAAAAATAAAAAAGGACTTTTGCATATGTTTACATTAGAAATAGCAATTTGTTTTATTGTGGCTACACAATTAATAAATTCAGAAAGATTTTTTGGGTTTTGCCTGAATTAAGTTTCAAGTAGAGGAATTTAAGTTTAAAATTTATGAATGCTATTAAAGATTTTTCAGATGCGACTAGAATAATATCGTTACGATTTTCTAATATTAGACTCTCTAAAGAAAAAAAAAAGTACAGTCTTGATGTTTTCAGGGTCGCAAAAATTGTTTAAAACCAGTTTTTCGGGAAAAATTCACAGACAACACAGGTTATTGCTCTCTGGATTTGATTGAATTGAATAAATTAAAATGCACGAAATTGTAGGTGAAATTGGATCTCATTTGAATTAAAAATTTGACTTAAGAATCAAATAAAAAAAGACTTTTGCTTATGTTTACATTAGAAAGAGCAATTTGTTTTATTATGACTACACAATTAATAAATAAATTCAGAAAGGTTTTTTAGGTTTTGCCTGAATTAAGTTTAAAGTTGAGGAATTTAAGTTTAAAATTTATGAATGCTATTAAAGATTTTTTAGATGCGACTAGAATAATATCATTACGATTTTCTAATATTGGACTCTCTAAAGAAACTAGTTGGATGTGCCAATCCTAAAACTTTCTTCTATCTTATGCATCTTAATATTTCAAAAACTACTTACACATGTTAATACTTCAATATTATTAGTTCATTACTATACCAACTTTGATTTTCATCTTAAATTCCTGCTTCAGTCAATTAAATGAACTAAAAACGAGTTAATCTACATCATGATATTTGTTAAAATTAATAGTTTTTCCTTATTCTGTTGTTATCAGATGTTTGCGAATAGCTGGCTTAGCAGGAAGTGAGTTCCCGCCTTTGCACGAGCCGCCGATGGACAATAGAACTACGAAAAATCAAGAAAAGTATACAAAAATCGCAATCACAGAGCCCCTTTACCGCGCGATATTTCCAAATTCAAGGAGGACCTGTTGGCCAAAGCCGAAAACATGCACAAAAAATTTGGTTCAATTGTATGCATAATTTTATACACTTATCGATTGTACAATAAAGAAAATGGTACAGATATCGTAATTATAACGCCCCCTTTCAGCGGAATTTTTCCAAATTCAGGGAGGACCTTCATGCCATGACCAAAAAGAAACACAAAAAATTTGGCTCAATTCTATGCATAACTTCATACATTTTTCGATGGTACAATATTCAAAATGGCACAAAAATCCCTATTAAAGAGCCCCCTACCGGCGAATTTTTTTCCAAATTAAGGAAGGACCTGCTTGCCATAGCCAAGAACTTAAAATAAAAATTTGGTTCAATTCTATGCATAACTTCACAAACTTTTCGATGGTACAATATGCAAAATCGCTATTACAGCGCCCCCTAGCGGCGAATTTTTTCCAAATTCAGGGAGGACCTACCTGCCATATCCAAAAACTTAAAATAAAAATTTGGTTCAATTCTATGAATAACTTCATATACTTTTGGATGGTACAATATTCAAAATCGCACAAAAATAGCTATTACAGCGCCCCCTACCGGCGAATTTTTTCCAAATTCAGGGAGGATCTGCTTGCCATAGCCAAAAACTTAAAATAAAAATTTGGTTCAATTGTATGCATAACTTCATACACTTTTTGATGGTACAATGGCGACAGACAGACGGTCAGACGGACACACGGACAGACAGACATTTTCTATAAACATGTTTTTTGGGATCTCTGACCCCTAAAACATGTAAATCCGTCGAAAACCGGAAGTCGAAAAAAATTTCGATTACAATACTTTCTTCTATTGAAGATAGAAGAAAGTAAAATAAAGTACTGTCTTCATGCTTTCAGGGTCGCGAAAATTGTTTAAAACCAGTTTTTCACAGAAAGAATTCACAGACAGCAGAAGTTATCGCTCCCTGTGATAAATTTAAATGCACGAAATTGCAGATGAAATTGGATCTCATTTGAATTAAAAGTTTGACTTAAGAATCAAATAAAAAAAGGATTTTTTACTTATGTTTACATTAGAAAGAGTGTTTTATTGTGACTACACAACTAATAAATTCAGAAAGATTTTCTGGGTTTTGACAACACAGGTTATTGCTCTCTGGGTTTGATTAAATTGAATAAATTAAAATGCACGAAATTTCAGATGAAACTGGATCTCGTTTAAATTGAAAGTTTGACTTAAGAATCAAATAACATATGACTTTTGCTTATGTTTACATTAGAAAGAGCAATTTTTTTATTATTATTGTGACTACACAACAATAAATTCTGAAAGATTTTTTGGGTTTTGACAACACAGGTTATTGCTCTCTGGGTTTGATTGAATTGAATAAACTAAAATGCACGAAATTGCAGATGAAATTATATCTCATTTGAATTAAAAATTTGACTTAAGAACCAAATAAACTAGTTGGATGTGCCAATCCCAAAACTTTCTTCTATCTTATACATCTTAATATTTCAAAAACTAGTTACACATGTTAATACTTCAATATTATTAGTTCATTACTATACCAACTTTGATTTTCATCTTAAATTTCTGCTTCAGTCAATTAAATAAACTAAAAACGAGTTAATCTATATCATGATATTTGTTAAAATTAATAGTTTTTCCTTATTCTGTTGTTAACATATGTTTGTGAATAGCCGGCTTAGCAGGAAGTGAGTTCCCGCCTTTGCACGAGCCGCCGATGGACAATAGAACTACGAAAAATCTAGAAAAGTATACAAAAATCGCCATCACAGAGCCCCATTACCGCGCGATATTTCCAAATTCAAGGAGGACCTGTTGACCAAAGACAAAAACATGCACAAAAAATTTGGTTTAATTTGTATGCATAATTTTATACAATTTTCGATTGTACAATAAAGAAAATGGTACAGACATCGTAATTATAGCGCACCCTTCCAACGGAATTTTTCCAAATTCAGAAAGGACCTTCATGCCATGAACAAAAAGAAACGCAAAAAAATGGCTCAATTCTCTGCATAAATTCATACACTTTTCGATGGTATAATATTCAAAATGGCACAAAAATCGCTATTACAGCGCCCCCTACCCGCAATTTTTTCCAAATTAAGGAAGGACCTGCTTGCCATAGCCAAGAACTTAAAATAAAAATTTGGTTCAATTCCATGCATAACTTCATACACTTTTGGATGGTACAATATTCAAAATCGCTGTTACAGCGCCCCCTACCGGCGAATGTTTTCCAAATTGAGGGAGGATCTGCCTGCCAAAGCCAAAAACTTAAAATAAAAATTTGGTTCAATTCTATGCATAGCTTCATACACTTTTGGATAGTACAATATTCAAAATCACACAAAAATCGCTGTGACAGCGCCCCCTACCGGCGAATTTTTTCCAAATTCAGGGAAGACCTACTTGCCATATCCAAAAACTTAAAATAAAAACTTGGTTCAATTCTATGCATAACTTCATACACTTTTTATGGTACAATATTCAAAATCGCACAAAAATCGCCCTTACAGCGCCCTTTACCGGCGAATTTTTTCCAAATTCAGGGAGGACCTACCTGCCATAACCAAAAACTTAAAATAAAAATTTGGTTCAATTCTATGCATAACTTCATATACTTTTGGATGGTACAATATTCAAAATCGCACAAAAATCGCTGTTACAGCGCCCCCTACCGGCGAATTTTTTCCAAATTCAGGGAGGACCTACCTGCCATGTCTAAAAACTTAAAATAAAAATTTGGTTCAGTTCTATGCATAACTTCATATACTTTTGGGTGGTACAATATTCAAAATCGCACAAAAATCGCTATTACAGCGCCCCCTACCGGCGACCCTTTTCCAAATTCAAGGAGGATCTGCTTGCCATAGCCAAAAACTTAACATAAAAATTTGGTTCAATTCTATGCATAACTTCATACACTTTTTGATGGTACAATGGCGACAGACACACCGACACACGGACAGACAGACATTTTCTATAAACATGTTTTTTGGGATCTCTGACCCTTAAAACATGTAAATCCGTCGAAAACCGGAAGTCGAAAAAAATTTCGATTACAATACTTTCTTCTATTGAAGATAGAAGAAAGTAAAATTGGCTTTGTTTATGTTTACATTAGAAAGAGCAATTTGTTTAGTTTAAAATTTATGAATGCTATTAAAGAATTTTAAGATGCGACTAGAATAAAATCATCACGATTTTCTAATATTAGACTTTCTAAAGAAAAAAAAAGTACAATCTTGATGTTTTCAGGGTCGCGAAAATTGTTTAAAACCAGTTTTTCGGAAAAAAATTCACAGACAGCACAGGTTATTGGCTCTCTGGGTTTGATTGAATTCAATAAATTAAAATGCACGAAATTGCAGATGAAATTGGATCGCATTTGAATTAAAAGTTTGACTTAAGATGGAGTATTTAAGAGTAGAATTTTTTATACCCTTTATTTTGTAATTTCTTTTTAATCTTTTACCTTTTGAGCATTATTATTCCCGTAAGGCATGGTGACGTCACGGCGACGTCGTTGTGAAGTCACACTGTGACTTTGTGACCGTCGATGTGACGTCACGTGACGTCAATGTGACGTCATAGTGACTAGAATGCGAGGTCGTTATGGCCGTTTTAAAGGTCGTTTGTGACGTCACATTGTGACCACTCTGTGAAGTCACAGTGTGACTAATTTGTGAAAAGTGTGACATTTGTGACTACTTTGGCATTAATTTTGTGACGAACATGTGACGAAAGCGACAATGCTTTGAAGTCACATTGTGACCAATTTGTGAAATATGTGTCATTTGTGACGAACTTGTCATAAACACTGTGATGATTTCAAATGAAAATCAAATTTCAAATTAATTTCTTAAAAGGCGCAAAGGCCAACCTAGTGAAAATGATTCCATGCCGGGACTCGAACCCAGGCCATCAATATAACGCACTGACATTCTACCGACTAAACCACACGGAACGATACCCAGCCTGGAAAATTTCACACAATTACATGTTGGCAAGGCTACAAAAGCAGCCCAAGATGAGATATTTATCGTGAGCCACCGACATGGAATAAACAGGAAACTTAATTCAATCTAGCATCGATTGAATCTATATTAATACTTGGAAATTTTTACAGGGAGAACCATTCGCCTTGCATACAATATTTCAAATGAAAATCAAATTTCAAATTACATGCTTAAAAGTCAATTTTAATTTGAAATTTGATTTTCATTTGAAATATTGTATGCAAGGCAAATGTTTCTCTCTGGAAAAATTTCGAAGTCTTAATATAGTTTCAATCGATGCTGAATTTAATTAAGTTTCGTGTTCGCACCATGTCGGTGGCTCACGATAAATATCCCATCTTATGCTGCTTTTGTAGCCTTGCCAGCATGTAATAGCGAGAAATTTTCCAGGCTGAGTGTCGTTCCATGTGGTTTAGTCTGTAGAATGTTAGTGCGCTATGCTGATGGCACGGGTTCGAGTCCCGGCATGGATTCTTTTCTCTAGGTTGGCCTTTGCGCCTTTTAAGCAATTAATTTGAAATTTGATTTTCATTTGAAATATTGTATGCAAACCGAATATTTCTTTGTGGAAAAATTTCCAAGTATTAATATTGTGATGAATTTTAAAATGGACAATTTTAAAATAAAGTTTTGTTTGAGATATAAAATAGTATCTTTTTACCGTACTTTTTAGCAAAATATAGCTATTTTGGAGTCCTATTCTTCTAAAATAGTTTTAATTTTTCCACTTAAAAAACAATGTTTGTCAACTGACATCTTTTTTTATTAAGTTCTAAGCTTGATCTTGAGTTCAAGCTTGATATTAAGAATGTATAAGATTTTAAGGTGTTGTGGTTGTGATTAATCTTTGCTTTATTAAATACGACGTAAGCCATATTTATTTAAATTTTTTATTTCCGAGTAAATTGTATTTTGTTAATATGAGCTTAAATAGATTTGGTATGTTCTATAGGAAAAGACTGATCTGGGAAATAGAAAAAACAAGTAAGAAAAATCATGCGTTAAGCATAGATTATAAAACACTTTCCAACACTTCCCGAATGCTTTAAAAAAACTTCGTTATTTAGGGAAATAAGGTAAATAAGAGAACTAAGTAAACATTTTAGAAAACGCATAAAATATTTGTAAAACTCATTTCCGCAGTTACTGTCCATAGCTAAATAGGTTTTCCAATTCTTTTGAACAGCCCTGTATTTGATCTGTAGGTTGATATATATATTATATAATGGGATAATTTAGTTTAGCAAGAAAACGCATAACAGGTTGAAACTCTCTTTCAGCAGTTTATACTAATATATGGAAACATACTTTAATACTTTTGTACAACCCTGTAGTTGACCTAGAACCTTCATTACACGCCACCGTTTAGTTAAAATTTAATTCAAACTAAAACACACTTAAAAAAGCTGAAATCACATTTCCAGAAATTATAATTTATAGACGTCCATGTATCCAATTCTTTGCATGACCCTGTATACCATTTTATCTATATTATACAACAGTAAATTAAATTCAGTTCAGTGTAAAAATGCACAACTCATTTAAAAACCACCTTTAAGTAACTTGCGCTCATACCCAGTAATCCTTGCGAATACTTTTGTGTAGCCCTGTATATGAATTATAGCATTTATATACACCATATACTATGCATAAATATAGTGAATCATAAAAGCGCATATCATAATTAAAAATGCATTTCCAGCAATCATCACAAATGAACAGTACTTCGGATACAATATAGTATCTGAACTATATTGTGTGTGCCTGTAAATGCTATATACACTTCATATTCTACATGAAAAATTTATAGTATGTAAACCTCAGCGACGTATATCATTTTCATTATATATGAAATAGATTAACATAATTAAAGTACGCCGCAAACAATTCCCTCCACCGCTATATCATTATGTATTGGAATTTCTTTTTAGCCCTGTAAATGAACAATAACTATTCTTTGCATCTCGTATTCTTCAGAATGCATATTTTAGTACGTTTCATAAATGCATATCAATTTTTTTTCTGTATGAAAACGTGTAAAATCATGAAAAAACCTTTGAAACGATTTTTTCCCATAGGCCGTAATGTAACGGAATACTTTTGACTGTACCTGTAAATGAACTAAACATGCTACAAACGTCGTTACACATAGGGACCGTGCTATGGTAAAGGTCAATAACATCTAAAAATTTCAGAGCAATCCGAGTATATTTACGAGAGTTAGAGAGCGGACAGACGGCTAGACAAACCAAAGTCATAAACACTTTTCAACTTTGTTGAAAGGTGTTAAAAAGGAAATATAAAAGTAAAATAAATCATTGAAAGGAAATATAAAAGTAAAATAATGAACTTTAAAAAATATATACTAAAGCAGTTTAATCTATAAGCTTCCTATCAAGCATGAAAAACACTTTATTTCAATGCTTAAATATAATATTTTATTTTTTAAGGGTGTATTTCAATCCAAACTGCTTATTTTCTGATTCATTTTTAAATTCCTTTTTGTTCTCAAACGCATCAAACTGAAAAATTCTCTTATTTAGAAACTACCTAATGTGCCGTACTTTTCGATTTTTGATAAATGCAGAAAATATTACAAAAAAATGCTGTCAAAGTAGGCATTTTGAACCGAATTTTTCACAGCGGAAGATCTGGGAATGAAAAAAAAAGGTCTTACTGAGAAAATAATTATTTAAAACTTAAATTCTAATGAATTGAGGGGAAAATGAAATCACACGGCCTCTTAAACATCTCTTCAAAAATCACCTCAGCAAGTTTCATGTTTTTACTTTTAAAAATGAGTCTGAAAATGTCTCAGAAAATATCGAGCTGTTGAAGGTGGAAAAATATTTTTTCGAATACACCTTTACTGCCAGTATTTATGTGTATCGAAAACGTAGAAAATGAGTTTACAATCGAAGGAAATTTAATAACTGATTCTGAATGTCTATAATTAAATGTTTGATTAAAATCGCAAATAGAAAAAAAAATGCTTACATACAATTAAAAATAAATAAATAAATATACCAATTTGAAAAACACTAAAAATAATAATTAGTATTTTTAATTGTACTATTAAACAACAACTAACTACAATAGATGAATTAAATGCATTATTAGATTTAGCAATTTCTCAAAAATCTTTCCATATGTTATAAGGAATTCCTATTATTTTATAATTTTGGCAAATGTTAAATCTGAAAACATTGGTATGAAGATTGAGGATTTTAAATAATAATTTAAAATATTATTAGCAAAAAAAAAAAAAATCTTTCAAAAGTTACGCTATTATAATATGTAAAAAGACATTTTCCCACTATAATGTTAATTTCTAAACTGAAACAGTTTCGTAATATCATACTATTCGAATATAATATTTAACTCCAAAACAATAATGACGATAAATACTGTTATATGAGTGTTAGTAATCAGAAAAAAAAATAAGAAGCCGAAAAAAATTCCACATCACTGTCTCAATCTCAAGTAACTGCAAATTAATGTTTATATTCATCCCACTATGAATGTAGACATGAATTTTTTTTTTTTTTTTTTTTTTTTTTTTTTTTTGAGCGATGGCCGATTAACACATTTTACAAAATAGTGTCGATTAGGAAAATTTCGCTTCAAAACAATTCCAGATCAGTCACTTTCTATATGTATAACATAAAACTATTTAATTCATAATCGTAATATACAAACAGAAATAAAAAATTTAAATTAAATAAGACTTACCTTTTTTTGCTGTAAATTAATAATATCCGAGTATTTTTGCCCGAAAATGGCAGACGTCTTTCTTTTACATTTAAAAAAGCAAAAACAAAAGCTGACATTGTAGACTTGGTCATGTTCTTTTCCCGTGTGTATTACAAAAAGTTCTCTGTTTACCCTGCGGTTGCGGTCATCCGACGCAGACGATCTTCAGCAGGTGATTTTACTGTTTATTTGCAGTCCTAACTTTCTATCGGAATAGTTTTATGACTTAGTCTGTAATTAAAATTTTCTATTTGAAGAATTTTCCAATGCATTTTACCATTTCTTTTTTATCAGTTTCAAAAAAATTCATTTGAAAACGGAAGTTTATTAGATAAAACACTGCTTAAATTTTTAAAATGTGTAAAAATAAATTTAATGGTAATAATACCACCCCCCTTTTTTTAAGTAAAGTTTGTTTCATGCGAAATAAATAAAAAATATCTTCTTAATAAATAAAAAAAATGTTTTCGAGAATAAAAATTTTTTCTTTGTCAATCTGTCAATCTTTTCATGTTAATTTTCTGCAGAATAAAACAATTTGTAAAATAACTTTTTTAAAAGTCATACCTCTAAAACACAAATTGGAAATGCGAAAAATTAATTATATCATGTGTTTTGCATAAATTTTGCACATATATATTTTTTTTCGGAAAAGGCTAATTTTATTTAAAAAGGCTGAAAGAAGTAAAATTTAAAAAAAAAAAAACAGTTACTAAAAATAGATTAACAGGAAAAAAATATGACTTGAATGCAAATTATAAAGCAATAGATGCATATATGACTAAACTCTGAAGATTCTTTCTGCGTGCTCATTAAAATCTGCAGACTTAACTGTAATAGAAAATGTTTAGTTTGAAACCACAGAGGTGTTTCGACCAGTGGTCGCCAAAAAAGTTAAAAAAATTCCTCCCTGCAAACTAAATATGTAAAGTGTATAGATTTAATATTTCTAATTCTAAATATGTTTCAAATTGCTCCAGCACATAGCATTTTTCTGAGAAATACTTTTATAATAATAACAATCCGTGATGTATTATTATATTAAATTGCAATGCTAGATAAAATTGAAATCATGAAAAAAGTATACTTTCACTTCTTAGATATCATATTGATAAAATATAGCATGGAAATCTAGTTTGTTGATACTTGTACCGTGCATTTTTCTTTTTCTCCCCCCCCCCTTTTTTTCGTGTCCGAATTTACTATTTGCTGTCCACTAATATTCATTCCTTATGCCGCTGTAACTAGGGCATGTTTTAAATATTTCTCTTCATTTTCAAAAATTTTTGAAGTTAATATTTTTGTCACACTGTGATTTACAATATGGTGGTTTTTTTGTCACATATATGACGTGACGTACGTTACATGCAGTGACATAACAGTGACGTTACAATATTTTTTTAATTGCCGGAAAAATGAAATTTTACAATAAGTAACATGTTTTGAAGAATTTTTATAATTGTTTAAAGTTTTCTAAGAAGTTCACATCTCAGTCACAATGTGACATCACTGAGTGGTGGCATTTTGGTCACAGATGTGACGTGACCACAGTGACTTACAGTGACGTCACAATGACGTCACTGTGACCATGCATGCTATGAGGGTTGGTCAGTTAGATATCAAATTTTCCTCAATGTTAAACTTATAGGCTTGGAATGCATTAATATTTTTGAAAATTTTATCGAAAGATTAATAGTTTTCACTTCTATCTTTTATACAGGTGAAGAGGGTAAGATGACGAACTCAAATTTTAGGCGCGTCAATAATTATATAAATACGTAGCACCTATAGACGTCGTCGTCTGGGCCGTCCGTCTGTCCGCATATAACAGCGCAATAATTACCCAACCGTATGGTTTGAGACTTAATATATAGAATCGTTGCAGAATTTTGTCGGGTCATTTCGAATTTTATGAGAATTGAATCAAATCTTAAAAAGATATTAATAAACGTTTCCTTCATTCTATTAAATCCTATCGTACGTAATTAATTGAATGGTATCCCATGATAGGTAATGATTCTAGGTTGCCATGGTGATTATGTCCTATTTAAGATGGAGCCCTATTAATTCCGTGTTACTGAATTTAATACATAGAATCGTAATAAATTTTGTATTCATGCATTTTTGCATTAGAATGCAACATCTATTGCACCAAGATCTGAATATTTATAAAACTAGTTATAGTGCGAATGCGCCTCATTTGCCACGCTTGAAGTACAATTTCCGACTTGTTTTTTCTGTCAACTTATACATAGCAACACCCGGTGCACCTGGGATTCTAGCTGGAGGTTCATGTAACTCACTATCAACAATTGCATCTACGCCAGAGGCAGATCTAGAGAATCCTTTTTTTTTTTTGGGGGGGGGGGGGGGGAGCGATACCGAGTGACATATAATCAAAGCAAGGGTGGTTCTGTGTTTAAAAAAAAAAAAAATGCTAAAATTCACAGCATATTTTTTGAAAGTCTACAACAGAGGAGGAAGCCGGGCAACACCCCCTATAGTCAAGGGTTTTAGGCCGGGGGGATACCTAATTATGCGGCCTTTGGCGAAATTTGCGATTTTTCTGCTTTTTTAACCAATCCTTTTACGAAATTCAAGTTTTTAACCAATGCTTTGACGAAATTCCCGTTTTTACAGCGATCCTTTTAGAAAATTCACGTTTTTCCGCGATCCTGTGATGAAATTCGCGTTTTTTTCGCAATCCTTTGACGAAGTTCGCGTTTATTTCGTTATCCTTTGGCGAAATTGGCGTTTTTTACGATCCTTTGGTGAAATTAGTGTTTTATCCGCGATTCTGTGGCAAAAATCGCACTTTTTCCGCGACCCTGTGACAAAATTCGTATTTTCTCACAACTATTTGATGAAATTCGCAATCCTTTGACTGAAATAGTGTTTTCTTTGGCGAAATATATAAATATTCTTTGGCGAAATTCGTATTTCTTCCACTATCCTTTAACGAAATTCACTTTTTTCTGCGATTCTTTGACGAAATTCGTGTTCTTCCGCGATCCTGTGAAAAATTCGCGTTTCTTCTTTGATCCTGTGACAAAATTCACGTTTTTTCGCGGTCCTTTGACAAAATTCGCGTTTATTTCGAGATCCTTTGACGAAATTCGCGTTTATTTTGTGATCCTTTGAAGAAATTCGCGGTTTTTTTACGATCCTTTAACGAAATTAGTGTTTTATCCGCGATCTTTTATCAAAATTCGCGCTTTTACACGATCCTTTGACAAAATTCGCGTTTTTTGCAATTATCCGACGAAATTCGCTTTTTTCCACGATCGGTTAACGAAATTCACTTTTTTTTCTGTGATCCTTTGAGGAAATTCGTGTTTTTGGCAGCCTTTGGATAAATTTGCGTTTTTTCCGAGCTTTTAACCAATTCTATGGCGAAATTCGCGTTTTTAACCAATTCATTGACGAAATTCCCCTTTTTTCCGCGATCCTTTGACAAAATTCGCGTTTTTCCGCGATCCTGTGATGAAATTCACGTTTTTTCGCGATCCTTTGACGAAATTCGCGTTTATTTCGTGATCCTTTTGCGAAATTGGCTTTTTTGCGATCCTTTGGGGAAATTAGTGCTTTATCCGCGATCCTGTGACAAAATTCGCTCTTTTTCCGCGATTCTGTGATAAAACTCGCGTTTTTTCGCGGTCCTTTGACGAAACTCGCGTTTATTTCGTGATCCTTTGGTGAATTTTGCGTTTTTTTACGATTTTTTAACGACATTACTGTTTTATCTCGTTTATATGGCTAAATTCGCGCTTTTTCCGCAATCCTGAGACAAAATTCGCTTTTTTCGCAATTATCTGACGAAATTCGCGTTTTTTCGCGATTCTTTGACGAAATTCGCGTTTTTTCCGCGATCCTGTCGCAAAATTAGGGGTTTTCCGCGATCCTGTCGCAAAATTAGGGTTTTTCCGCGATCCTATGACTAAATTAACGCTTTTTCTGGGTCCTTTGACGAAATTCGCGTTTTTTTTTTCGTGATCCCTTGGCGAAATTCGCGTTTTTCCGAGATATATATATATTTTTGGGGGAGTGTGATCGGGGTGACCCCCCCCTCCCCTTCCGTAGATGACAGGACATAATCCTTTTTTGTTAATTCAGTGATGCTTGCTGTTGACATCCAAAAACTTTTCGGTTTTCGTTTGTTTGTATTTTTCCGCGAAAACTGCCATAAAAAAAGTTGGATTTATATTATTTTTGCCTCCCCCCCCCCCCCCCGTGGATCCACGCCTGATTCTACGCATGGTTTAAAATTTTAAAAATTACCGATATTTAATTTTTTTTTTAATTCAACTAGTAAGGTTGTAAAATATACCTCTCTGGCTTTGTACAGGTGGGTATGTAGCTTTAAAATAATTTCCGTAACATTTTCGTAATTTTTGACATTTCAAAGACTTTTTTTAAGTTGCAAGAAAAAAATTGCAACATAAAGGAAATGTTATACCTTATAAAATTTTACGGGGTATGTACATATTAATATATAGTATATAATTATAAAACATTTTACTATTCCTTTATACGGCCAATGTATTTTCATTGATATTATTCATTAAAATTATACCCTTTTTCAAATTGAGAGAGAGAAAGAAAAGAGTACAATATTGGATATTTAAAAAGGTAAGACTGTTTTACTTTCAAAAACAGTCAAAGCTGTCTGAAATTTATTTTAAATTTCTAGAAATGTATGTTACGCTTTCAAATACCGCTGTTAATATATGCATAAGCACAGATCTCATTTCATCCCTTATTGCAGTAATGGCAAACTGTTTTCTCTACTCACTTTGACAATAAAAAAATTCAATAACTTGCCAGAATCGAAAACAGCAAATTAAATTAAAATTCTTATAGAACGTATATTAAAAGTTTTTATTTATCGTAAGTCTAACCTTTAACTTGGTTGTTATGCAGTATCAATTTAAACTATGGCCATATTGAAAAACATCCACATTAACTCATTAAAGACCCATTTACTTTTGTATAATCAATCCTGAATGCTCCAGATCAGTTTGGTAATTTGGCACTTTTATTTATGTAATTTTTTAATAAATCTAATTAGAGATAGACCGAAAGTTCGGTTTTAGTGTAAAATCTCAATTTTGGCGAACATTCGGTTTCATTAGAAAAAAAGCCGAACATTCTGTGCATACCAAGTCTGTGCAAACCAAGTCTGATCTCATAAGTAAGGGAAGAGTGGAGATGAAAGGGACATTTTATCTTTATAAGTTCTTAAAATAATGACATTAAAGGATATTATTATCATGATTGCTCCTAATTCTCGTCTAAAACCTTTGTTTTAATAGTAGTAAAACCTCTTATCCTCAAATACAGTAGTTTAAAATTTGTACGCATTTTTATAAATTGGGAGAAATGGCCCTTTTAACCCCATTGTAGGGGATGAAAGGGACACTGTGCGGGGTTGAAAGGGACACACATAAATAAAACAATTTTATGAACATTTTTTTCTTTTTATTTGCGATTACATTATTCAAAAATAAAGATAATAAGACACAAATAAAAATTAAATATATTGCAACATATGATAAAACGAAAACAAGAAAAATAATTGGTTTAGGTCTACTTCACAAAAAACAATTTTAAATCTAAAAATTTAAGATTTAGCTCTACCTATCTCACCACCAGTTACGGATTTAGGTAGCTTCATCACAATATTATTGATATTCGCGTCATTCATGTCAATAGTATCAGTAAATACAAAGTAGTTTTAATCCTTTTTTTTCTGAAAAAATGTACTTCGAATTCATTCCGAGTGCTTTTCAGGAGTTTGAGGATAAGTGCGACAGGAATGTTACCATAATTATTCCATTACCTTTCACAAATTTTATTGCCTTAATATTTGTATTGTTTTCATGATTACCAAATAAGAGAAGAGTAGGATCGGTTTTGGAACAACTAGAAAATTAAGCTAATGCACAATTGCATTAAAAAAATTCACCACCAACCATGGTCACCACCTTCACCACGGTCATCCACCAACATTGATGAGCAAGTCCAAGGCTTTGGAATGGTGCAGCTCCGAGCATGAACTCTTTGTAATTCTTCCTTGGGAAAACGAATACTATTAAACAGAGTTACCTGATGCAGAAACAAAAGTGTGACAAGTTTACCATGTTCAGCTGATGTTGCGTCAGAAAACTGCTTTCACCACGCTTTGCTACTATATTTGGCTTGTGCTCTGTCATTAAGCCTGTTTCATCACAGTTATATATTATATTCCGTGTGAATTTTTAACGATTCATAACTCACTAAAGATGTTTAAAAAATATCAATATTAGCTTTGTTGTAACTTGTACTTCTTGTTAAAATAATGGCTATAGGTTTTCTTAAGAGAAAGTAATGAATTTTGTTGATTAACACTACAACGCCCGGAAAGAATCGATGAGACTCCGACCATATGATTAAATGTCAACTGGAATCGGAAATCCTTTCATAAAATAAGATGATTTAAAACAAGTCGATTTACGTTAAATAAATCAGTGAAATAATTTTAAATAAAAATTCTGGTATCAAATGTTTTTATGAAACTTTTAGTACAATTTCCGGGCGTTCTAGTGTTAAAATCTTGGAACCAATCATTTCCAGCTTGCTTGTTGGTTTCCCAAGACAAGGACATATTTCGAGAATTCAAAGAAATTGAATACTCATATGCACAGTTGTTAAGCCATAGTTCATATGCTTAGAGCAAATTTGAAGCTAACTCTTTTTATTGGCCTTCACTAAAAACTTTTTTATTACCAAATGAGTGTATTGAAATTCATCTGCTTGTGCTTTCTTAAATTTTAGAACAATTCTTTCTAAACAGGACTTCTCAATGCCGCAGGCTTTAGCTGTTGATCTTACTGACAATGCTTTTTCCTCTACTTTAGTTACAGCACCCATCATTTCTTCTTCAGTAATTCGATTTTTCTCAATTTTTCTTTTATATTTTCGAAGCATATTGACTTTTTGGTGATTTTTGGAAAAGGAAAAAATACCTAAATATGTAGGTATATGTTATTGTAATATTTGCATATTTTTCTTCTACATAATAATGCATTCATTCTTTTTACATACAAAACTAAAAACCATAACTTAAATTTTTCGAAACGTAAATAATATTTTCTTGAAATAATCATAAACAACGTGGGGTTGAAAGGGACATGTCCCTTTCATCCCCTCAGTTATTGTCCGTTTCAACCCCATGCACACCTATAGAAATTAAAAATGTATTAATGCATGATAGTATTTGAGCTGACAAAATATACTGGTATTCACATAAACTGCATACTTTACAGTGCTAAATAAAATAAATATTTTAATGCTAAACACAATATTACTAACACAATATTATTAAACGGGGGTTAAACCCCCACCCCCCTTAATTTAGGTAATGGATTTGTCTGTCCGATTTGCTTCAAATTTAGTATAATGGTTTATTCTGATAAGGCGCTTCCCTGATGAGATTTGGAGGCTCATTTGTTAAGTATAAAGATGGGAAAAGGGGGGTGGGGGCTAATCCCCCTTTAATTTATTTTTCGAGGGCATTGTTCTTTGAAATAAGAGTATAATATACAATTAATGTGAATAGCCTAAGAGCTCAATGCCATCAATTTAACTGGGTACTTTTCAATTTATTAAAAATATCTCTTAGATCTGAATGTGAAATTCCGACTAAGTGAAAAGGAAGTTTCGCTGTTCCATGGCGTTAACGCATTCCCATGTTAACTTAAGGAGGAATTTAAACAGATTATTACTCATCATTTACTATAATTATCGAAATAAAGTTTTCACTGTCAAAAGTTAGACGTCGTATGCAGACAGAGTGAATTTTTCTTAAATTTTAAGTATTTTTAAGAAAACCGGTAAATTTTGAAAATTTTGTTCAAATAAAAATTTCAAAATTTAATGTGCTTTTTAAAGTTCTTAAAATTTAGAAATATATATATTTTTAAAGCCATTACGTCGACATCGGACATCTACTTCATGATGGCGAAATTCGTACTTCGACAATTTTATTAGGGAATGAATAATTGCCTGTTTCCCCATAGGTTAACATTGAATTTCGAGATCGGAGAGGGAGAAACCTGTATCGGCGAAGCTAACCACAAGAAATCATCCAAATGAATTTTTCCTTTTTAATGAGATATAATGAATACACCAAAACATATACCAGGTATTTTGTCGATTCAAAAACATATTTTTTATTAGGAAAATTATGGGTAAATTCATATTAAAACATGGATTATCACCTATTTTAATTTTACATAAAATGAACCACAATTGTCAGAAACCTGGTTGTGTAACTTTACAGCAGATTCCTATCCTTAGTTTTCGAAATACAGGTAAATTTTACTTTTCGACAGTCTAAAGGGAGAGGTACCGTCTCCTTTTACCAAAACATATGCAGAAATGAAAATCTTAGAAAGCAATTAAAAAATGTTATGGAATGTTATTTTAACAATATCGTATTCTAGTAACTAATTGTGTTTTTAAGGAACTTTTAATTTTAAAATCTTAATTTTGTTTTTGAAATTTATGGATAAACTCCTAATACATTTTCTTTTATAACTCCATGACGATTCAAGAAAAAGTATGTAACCTATACATTCTTACGGCCTGCCTTGATCCGAGGAACTCAAATATGGTACTAAAAGTTGGGTGTTACCATTTGAAAATTCAAAGCTAGTGTAATTTTTATTATGTGGACAACACCTGTTCCAAAAATTGCATTCATATTTGGAAAGTAAACACATATACCAGTCGAATGGTCCTCTCGCATCTCTATGAGACAATTTGCAGATAATATAACAGAGGGTGTGTTTTTTTTTTCAGCATTGTACATTCTTAAATATCGAAATTATCCACGGGGTATCATCGGATGTCTTCTATAGCCCTCCAGAAAATTTATATAGGATATTATCGAAAATATGTTGTCTTGAAGAAAAGAAAGAAAAACAAGTCGGAAATTGTGTGCCAAACGTGGCAAATGAGGCGCATTCGTACTATAGCTAGTTTTATAAATATTCAGATCTTGGTGCAAAAGCTGTTGCACTCTTATGCAAAAATGCAAAAATACAAAAATTATTACGGTTATATATATTAAATTCAATAATAAGAAAATAATACGAGTCCCTCTTAAGTAGGACGTAATCACCATGGCAACCTGGAATCATTAGCTATCATGGGACATGATTTAATTATTTACGTATGATAGGATTTAATAAAATGAAGAAAACTTTTATTAATTTCTTTTTAAGTTTTGATTCGATTTTCATAAAATTTGAAATGACTTGACAAAATTCTGCAACGATTATATATATTACATTTCAAACCATTCGGTTGGGTAGTTTTTGCGCTGTTATATGCGGACAGACGGAAGGACACGACGTCGATTATAGGTGCTACATATTTATATAATTACGAACGCACCTAAAAATACATACGCGTCGAATAGAGAACCTCTTTCTTTTTAGAAGTAAAAGCACAACAAAATATGAGGTATCATCTCAAAGGTTTTTAATACGATTTTTGAAATAGTGCACTTACATTTCACTAAAACACGTTGTACGATTAAAAATTCCAGTTAATTTCAAATTAAATAAAAAGCATATCCGCATATATTGCATTGCATCTCAAATATTGCCAGCGCGAAAATTTCGCACGGGTCCACTGGTTTATTATTTATTTATTTATTTCTAAAATTTATCAATAAGATAGCTGGGTGAAGTAGGTCCTACAGATTCATCCGGGATAGCTCTTTTGGCAGAGCATTGTCTGCTTCACACAAGAGGTCCCTGGTTCGAATCCTGGCCTGGACATTTTTCGCCCAGTTGGAAAATTTCAACTCATACTATTACAGTCTCATGACTAAAAAGATTTAAAGTGTGCTCGTAAAGTCATGATGCACTTTTGACCGGTCACAGGAAATCAGCGAAACAAGATGAAAATGTGAAATCTTCACCAAATAAAAGAAAAAACTGTCCAAGTTTCATGCCTGTTCAGCGCAGTTCGATGTGGCCTCAATTTTAAACAGAGAATCACAGACGTTATTCAGTCTGTTACACCAGACGTCTTTAATTGTGTATGGGAAGAACTTGAATATCGTTTAGATGTGTGCAGAGCAACAAAAGGAGGCCAAATCGAACTGCAATGAGCAGATATGAAACTTGAAGTGTTTTTTCTTTTATTTGATGAAGATTTCACATTTCCAACTTGTTTCGTTGATTTCCTGTGACCGGCCAAAAGTGCACCATGACTTTACGGACACACTGTATTATGCAAAATTTTATCTTCTAAAAATCTCCATTACTGCATTTTTAATTTTATATAATTATAAAAAGTTAAGACATACGAGTTTTTCCTTTATGTGTTGCTTTCAAATATTGCTTTTCAGGCCTTGATTTTAGCATATCTCTTTAATCGCATAGAAGTAAAAGGTCACGCTATTAAAGTAATAGAAACATTGATAACAAATTAAATATTTTCTTCATTTAAGTGCAAAAATTAAAAGCACATGTACCATACTTTTAAATTTCTACTGAAGTGATAATATTTAAAAATGAAAATACCTATACGCCCCTCCCTCCACCCTCCCCCGCCCGATTTTTAAGAATGGGTGTACTATTGCGCTCTTAAAGCAGTATATTTTAAATACTTCTTTTCGATCAAGTGGAAAGCTAAATGTTAAGCTTTTGAAACTCTTTGTGGAAACGTTTTATTGCATGAATAACTATAAAAGTAATACTGAAAAAGGCCTCAAATGTTTGGTTATAAAATTAAAAAAAAAAAAATAATGGTTCAATAATATTTTTTCTTTTATTGAGAACAAACAGCACATTGACGCGTGTGCAGAAAAAAAATTGTCGTTGCAGATAGGAATAAGTGTTTGTGAATAATTAATTAATGAGTGTGTATATGTATGCATATGTCAATAGCTTAACTCCTTAACAGTTTCATTTTTTTTTGGCATAATAAACTAGGTATAAAATACCACTTTTTCCATACTAAAATATCTGCCTTGTATAATCGAAAAATATATGCCTATTAATAACGCAAAAGCAGTCAAAAATTAGTGGTGTTCAAAAGCTTTTAGTAATGGTGTAAGCAAACTCTTTTTGCGCGAGCGGTTCTCGTCAAAAACTGTTAAGGGGTTAAAATTTCGTTTGGGAAAGTTTCGTTTCCGGCTAAAACTCGGAATTCGGTTTCTGCCTGAAAAACGTGTTTCAGTCGACCTCTATTAATAATACGTTTATAATGAAAAATAACGGTAATTTTAATAGTTGGTGCGCATTAAAAAATTCTATGCATTGTAACAAAAGAAAATTGATATAAAATTATTATTGCTGATAAATTTTTGTGTGTTTCCCCAGGGACATGCATGCTATGGGTTCGCTATTCGCTACAACTGTTCTTTTTCTAATGATAACCGAACAGTTGTAGGGAATCAATCTAGGAAGTAGACAGTTAAGAACGCGAAATATATTTTTACTATTACAAATAGACTAGCTTTTCAAACACCGCATACCAAAATTCTTAAAATTAAAACAAGTGTGTATGTATAGTTTTTTAGTTTCATTAATATTTTTATTCAAACCATGTATGGATGGTATTAAATCCTTACATAATAGAAACAATTACGTCATCGGCGTAAGTTGCAATAATCCTTGCAAATCCGCAGACGTAAACCGTAAACAATCTGTCATTGAACTTTACCAAAGCGATATAAAGCTCACTTCATTTTTAAGCAGTAATAAAGACATTTAGCGCTAATTAAAAAAGATAAAATCAGTTTAGCATGAAGGTTACTTTCAGCATTCCAAAAAGGTTTCTGAGTAGAAATAGGGAAATTTTTCCCTCTGAATCACTGAACTTTCAAGGTTAGAATAAGTGACAAATAATTAGCTAATTCTAGTTATTAATATAATTTAGAGGTTTAGCTATGACATTATATTTCGCAAATGAAAAATATTAGCAATTTAAACTACCTTAAGTAAATATAAATATAATTCAAGCGGAATAACCATGAAGGAAGTCAAGTTAAAATTCACGCTTCTAATTATTTTTTTATTATTATTTAAATAATTAAATTATGAAACAAGGTATTGAAAGTAGCACTTTACAGTGTTTTAGACCTTATCAATACTTAATTTTCAAGGCTTCTGTCGATGGGCGTTCTAAACTTCGTAAAGACACTTCATGCTAGGAAGAAAAGTTCAAATGTAAGAAATAATACAAATTTTCACAGAGAAAAAAAATTAAATGTTAAATTAATTACTATAAAAGTTTCATACTTTAATGAATTGGTGAAATAATGATATGCATATCTGCCGAATCTCACACTGGTGAAATAATGTCATACATACACTATATGGTCATTAATGACCGGGCACTTTCAATTTTAGGCATTTTGTCGAGTATTTAAAGATATTAAAATAACAAAACTTTGTGAAAAATCACCACAAAATAAAACAATACACAGGACGCGTTTCGAGCTAAAAACATAACAGCTCGTCATCAGCTACAACAAACACGTGTCCGCAAGCGAACAAGGTCAAAAATGAACTCAATGTTCATTTCAGTTCATTTTTTACCTTGTTCGCTTGCGGACACTTGTTTGCTGTAGCTGATGACGAGCTGTTATGTTTTTAGCTCGAAACGCGTCCTGTGTATTGTTTTATTTAATGGTGATTTTTCACAAAGTTTTGTTATTTTAATTGCTTCAAATCGCCAGTTTTCGGTGCTGTTTAGCTGTATTTAACTATTTAGATGCTGCACCGTGTTATTGCTTTCCACGTGTTCAAGGTAATTGCTTTCTTTTTTTTCTTCCTAGTTTTTAGTTTTATTTTGAATTTTATTTCATTTTAGTTTTATTTATGAGTTCATTTTTGACCTTGTTCACTTGCGGACACGTGTTTGCTGTAGCTGATGACGAGCTGTTATGTTTTTAGTTTGAAACGCGTCCTGTGTATTGTTTTATTTTATGGTGATTTTTCACAAAGTTTTGTTATTTTAATTGCTTCAAATCGCCAGTTTTCGGTGCTGTTTAGCTGTATTTAAAGATATATTTGTTGGATTTTTCTGGAACTCCAGGATTATGAAGAATGTGTTCTACTTCATATTTATCAATGGCGATTTAATCAAAAAGGCAATTAGGGGGCCAATAAAAAATCAAAGATAAATAATAATGTTTGGGATCCCCCTGTAAAATAAAATGCACGAAATTATCTATCGCTATAGATTACGAATATATGGATATTGTACAACATATGTATTCATTTGTGGAAGAATGGAACGTATATTCATGGAGATATATCGATTTTTTTTTAAGTTTAAAAAAATTTTGCATGTTTTTTTTTTTTGTTTTTTTTTTTAATATCATGCAGCGTTTTTTACCAAATCTAACGCCAGTTTCAGAAAATTTAACAAAATGTAGCAGAAATAATATGGTGTCATTGGAATGCAAATATGTTAAATATTTGATGAAATATGATCAGCTGAATGAAATATTTTTCATCTGCGCATCCGGGCACAATAAAAAGTATTATTTTCAGGATTTGATAATCGACTCTATGGAGCAACTCATAAAAAAAAAAGTCAGTCAAGTATCGTGAAAATTCAGAAAGATATCGAAAAGACAAAACGAAAAATAATTTTCTATTTATTACAATCGAATTCGTACAAATCGTACAAATAATTACCTGGAAGCCATCATAAGAGAATCAATTGAAATAATTGCTAATAAAGATACAGTTTTTAACGATGCACTGTATGGATACGATACCATGGATACGATATCCATGGAGTATGGAGAGATTTTCTGCATAATAGATGAAAACTCGTTTTGTTGAAAATTTGAATAACGTTATATGGCATCTCATCTGACGTACAATCTTTAAATTACAATGTTTTCTTCTGGACAATTCTCGAATTAGCGCAAAGAAAATATTAATAACATTTAAATCCTACTTATGACGGCCTTGGAATGGTTGAAAACGTTCTGGGATTTTCTAATGTATTTTAAGATAATTTTAATTTGTATTTTAAATATCTTTATATTATATGTATGCAAATCGGTCGAGATCATTGCACATGAGCATAATGGCTGTAACGATCTGATAATATACAAAACTCTGGCTGAATATTAAAAAAAAAGGCCTTAATTGTTTACCTGTTTGCAATATTTCAATTTTTTCCTCTTTTACCATGACCTTGTTTGAATGTAATCAGTTTCCCTTCATAACTGGGGACACTCCATGACTTTCAAGCGAACTTTTGATTCATCTCAATGTATTTTATTTTTAAATTTTCTGATGTACTCACTGCAGTTTTCCATTAAACGTTGATATTATGCTTTTCATTAATTTTATTTGTGCAAGTTCATATAAAAGGTCTTGTTTATGTGTACTATTGAGCAAGTTTATGTGTTTTTAACGTATACATCTTATTAACATATATTTCTAGCTTTCAGCATTGTCCTTCCTGTTTTGCATACAAACAGGATTTAAATTTTGAAAGCTCTGAAAAAACATTCTTCTCACGAAATAGTACAAAATTAATAACAGAGGTGGCCTCTTTCTCTAGAGCACCGAGAATATCTCATCACCTCCCCCCCCCCCCTCCCGCCTTCCTCATCCCCTCTCTGCACCATTGGTTTTATGAATGAGTACCTCTTTATCAATTTTCATATTTCCCATACTCTTAAGAAACATAAAATATAATCGACTTTTTCCTCCCCCCCCCCCTTTACCCGCCAACAAAAGAAAAAAAAATCAAAGAAAAAATTACTGTGAATGGCTCATTTCTAATTACCAACATGGCTGATAATTCTGTAGCTATCAAAACTTACCGACCTTTGCTTTTTTTTTAACGTCTATTTCTGAGATTAAATAAGTCGAGGATTACTATTACAATTAAATTTAAAAAATCAAAAAACCCGACTGCGTAAAAAGCGAACTAATTAATTATTTCTCATCAGTGTGAAACTATTTTTATTTCAATTCCTGCTATTAGCTCACGCTCTCGCTATATATGTCTTGTTCAAATATTCAATCGTTAATAAAATACTTATTATTCATCCAATCAAGCTCAAATAATTTTTTTTAAACTTGCAGTGGATGACACTTGATGTTAATCCAGTTTTTTTAAATATTAATTCATTAATTAAATTAAATTAATTAATTTTCAATAATCGAGAGAGCCCTCTTCTTGATCAAGGTATTTTAAGACCGAGAGAGCCCTGTTCTTGATCAAGGCATTTTAAGCGATACTCAAGAGGAAAGAAGCAGGGTTGTGCAAAATTTTAATTAGATTAACGATTGAAAACTACCAATTAATTTTTAAATCATGACTAAAGATTGACCGATTACACTTAGTTTCAATCCAACTCATAGACTAACGATCAGTGATTATTTTTAATGTAATCAATGCTTTGATTACGATTAAATCAATTCAATCCTACTCATAGACTAATGACCAATGATTATTTTGATGTAATCGCTTCCTTTTTTACGATTAAATCAATTCTCAATCTAATTAGTCAATCTAATAAAGGATTTATGATTAAAAACTTCATGTATTGTTCTGGCTTTGAGGTTTTTATTTTATCTTTTTTTCAAGCTTCTTCTGGTTTAATCACCCTTGATCGCTGTTAGGATCCTGCATCGGGTCTTGTCTTGGACCGGATTGTCTTTAAGTACTTTGGGTTTGGTTCGGTTTCGAGTAGGTTTTGATTCTTTCTGGTCGGACCTGGATGACTCGATTTTTTAAAAAAAAGTTCAGAATATTTTTCAAATGAAGAAAACTATATATGAATGTAATTAATGTATAAGTGCTCATTTTTATACAGAATCCATAAAATTGATATTTACCGTATAGATATACAGATATAATCCTAATAAAACGATTTTATGACATGAATTTGTGAAAATATTTTATGAAATTACTGATTAAACGAATATATGTTAAATGCGGTGTTTGTGGTACGCTACTATAATGTAATTTTAGTATTTTTTACAATCACTTACAGCATTTTTTTTCCCCGAAGAGTGTGTATCTAGAGTATCTGTGTACATAGAGGGGGGGGGGGGGGGTTAAAGCGCCGTCCAAAAAAATACTAATATATGTTTGCACATCTTTAACGGTTAGTTTTCTTTTTTTAAACAGGAAGCTCCTCCAGTGGGCGTTACTCTAGCATGTTTCCCTATATAACTGAAATCTTAGTATTTATATTATAAATGAATGTATTTAATAATGGCATTGTTTCTAATCAAAATATTTATATGCATATTGTCCCACAACTTTATTTTAATTCTCATATTCCACGATAGAGGGCGATTTCTTTTTTTTTTCCTTGCTCTTTTTCCCTTTTTTTTTATTCACATTTGATATCATAAAACAGGCGGTGGCAACAAAAATGAATACGTAATCCAATTACAAGATATGAAATTATGATATGGGACTAAATTATAAACGATAGTTAAATAAATGACTACTCTGCCTCGGCATAACTTATTACGATATGAGCAGCAGAGTAAAATTTCTCATTTTGGCATTAATTTAACGTCATTGAGATCCGAGATGAAATTAATGCAAAGTTAAAACTTAAAGAAAGTACTTTTAAAATATTTTTGTAGGACCCACACACACACCCCGGCAGACTAAATTTGATGACAGAAAATGACGTCATGTAGTACAATTGAAACACACTTTTTCATTGTATTATCCTATAAATTACTACGGCAGTGTGTTTCAAAATGAATTAATTATTTAGAAATAGATTATTAAGTGTACATTAAACAGTGTTGATTTGCCGCGTGATATCTTAGTACGATATGAGCAAAACGGGGAGCTAAATCGTCATTCAGAGTTACTAATATGTTATTCGGTTTCGGCATTAAATTTTGACACGTTAAAGATATTGATTAGTACAATACAAATACTTCAGCCTGTTTCTTTATATTTTGATACGGTACGAGTATAACGGCTTGCCAATCCGTCATTTTTACGACACTATCATGTTATCGAATTTCGGCAGGAAATTTTACGTTGTAATTATCGATTAGTATAATATAAATATTTTAATCTGCCTCACGATATATTTTGGTAGAATATGTGTATAACAGGGCACCAGTTCTTCATTTTGGTTCTATCGTACAATCGAGTTTCAATTTGAAATTTTAAAGCATTGAATATGCATATTAGTACTACAAATAATTCAGTTTGCTTTGTGATATTTTTTCTAAGATATGAACGGAACAGGGCACCAATTCGCGGTTTTGCCAGTCATTTTATTGAGTTTTGGCATGAAAGTTTTACATGTTGCAGATTTTGACTAGTTTCATAAAATATTTAATCTGCCTCGTGATATCTTGGTAAGATATGGGAACAACAGAACGGGACCAATGTGTGAGTAATAAGTGAGCTTGAAGCCTCTGGGGCTTTCCGATATTAAAGCCTTTTATTCGCATTTTATCATTATTCGCCTTCCTCGAGCCCGTCGTGCTTAACATAACAAAATTACCTTCAAATTTTCAGGTGGGGGTAGAGGCTTAAATCGTCTGTACTTGTAGCTATCTTTCTTCCATAGTCTTGAAGAAAACAGAAATAAATGGTGTTTTCTTGTATTCAAAACAAAAGATTTAAAAAATTGATTGTTAAAACATTAATTTGGCAACTATTTCATCTCAAAACTTGATGACGAGTTACTACCATCAATTGACGAATTCACTCCCCTTCTGCTCATATCATACCGAGATATCACGCAGTAGACTGAAATATTTATTTTGTACTAGTCAAGATATACAACATACTAAAGTTTCATGCTGTAACTGCAAAATGTGATAGTGCCATCATAATGAGGAATTGGCGTTTCTTTCTTCTTATAACATACCAAGATAAGCCGAGGCAGGTTAGTCATTATTTTATTTAGTAGTAATAATATTGTACTACATCATATTTTTTTCTCGTAATTCTATGACAGAGTCACTTTTATTCACGTCACCCGCTCTATAACCGTTGGTACTTACAACTTGGAGTAAAAAAGATTATCTAAATAATACTAGATAATGAATAATAAAATACTAAGCATTGATTAAAAAACAGAAAAAATAATAAATAATAAAAACTTCTTAAATTTAAGTTTTTGACATTACCCAACATTCCATGTTCCAGGAATACACAAAGGAGTACAAAAAACTTAAAACGGACAGGCAGATTTTAATTCAATATCGGAAGCTTAGCAACTTCATGTGTTGCATTTGTACAGTATAAGTAAGACCTTTCATTTTTTCGGGAAAAGGAAATTTGATTGTATTCCTCTTTTTATAACATTTATAATATTAATTATACATATTTTACCTCTTTAAGTAAGGAGTCAAATTTAAAAATTCAGGTTAACTGAAAATTAGGAAAATTACGTTATAAAAATTCTGTTGCATTGATAAAAATTATAGGGAACGTCCATTGTTACTCTTGTGACCATTAGAGCGAATTTTCACAAATACTTCCAATTATTTTATTACAAAATATAATTAAAACAAAAATTGATATAACAACGTAAATACAATTATATTCCACTCGCATAAAATATATCTAATTTGTAACAAAAAGCATTTCCTTTGTCTATATAGTCAATCAAAAGTTTGTTACTCTTGTAACCAGAGTGTCACAAGAGTCATTTAATATATAAAGTAAAAGGCTTTGTGTTAGAAATTAGATATATGTTTGTGTGTGGAACACATTGGTATTTAGCTGGTTATATCAATTTCTTTCTTAATTATATTTTGTAGTAAAATAATTGGAATTATATATGAAAATTTGCTCTAATTATCACAAGAGTAACGACTGGACGTTCCCTATAGTAGAATGCCTTTTAAACAGAATACAGACATGTAGGCAATACAATTTCAGAGTAAATTTTGGACAAAAATTTGTTCAGCCTGGCATTATTTTAATCCCTTAATTGTTTTGCCCGAGTGCTGAGAGGATGTTTTCTTTCGCCACTATGATTAATTTACCTACATCTCAAAATTTATCGGATGATATGTTTGAAAAGAAACTAGTAATGAAGAATAATTTAAATTACTATAAAAAATAACCATATGCTGTCTAATTGTTAGGGTAGAGCCGATAGGGAGGAAAAAGTAGTTAGTGTTTTTTCATTATTTTATCAGTTGAAACTTGATTAAATTATGAAGACAGGATATTTAAGGTATGTTATGTCTTGTTATAAATAGTATCCCTTATTTTAAAGGTCAAACAAAAATAAATCGTCTTTGTATGACCAAAACATACTGGATTATGATATTTTGAATTCTGTGAATTTTCAGCGTGAACGGGCATTTCCGCCTCACAATAGCTAGCATAAACTCGCATTTTGTCATTTTTAGCAGAGTTATCAAATAAAGAACACACCTCCCAATTCTTCTGTTCAACTTTATTGTTATTTCACGATTAGGAATTTTATTTACATATGTAAATTTATATATAGATATTTTGATTTACGTAATATACATATGATATAGTGACTATTTTAATTCTGTAAATAACAGAAAAAATTATAATTTTAAAAACTGATACTTAATTTAAAAAACATGAGACTGTTTCAAAATCAAAATTCGCTACTCTTTTGCCAATTCACGAAGCCATTTAAATCTGTTTAATGTATAAAACGCTCAGTTGTTTTTATTGAAATGCCAAGAAATCGAACAAAATTACTCATTTTACAAAAAGCGAAAGACCATTTAAAAAATAAGGTCAAAGTGCGCGTTTCGAAAGGTTTATAAACTGTGGAAGTCATAAAAGGGCGTTTATTAATTAGTAGCATTAATAATTAATTAGTATTTACGTAATATACATATGATATAGTGACTATTTTAATTCTGTAAATAACAGAAAAAAATATAATTTTAAAAACTGATACTTAATTTAAAAAACATGAGACTGTTTCGAAATCAAAATTCGCTACTCTTTTGCCAATTCACGAAGCCATTTAAATCTGTTTAATGTATAAAACGCTCAGTGGTTTTTATTGAAATGCCAATAAATCGAACAAAATTACTCATTTTACAAAAAGCGAAAGACCATTTAAAAAATAAGGTCAAAGTGCGCGTTTCGAAAGGTTTATAAACTGTGGAAGTCATAAAAGGGCGTTTATTAATTAGTAGCATTAATAATTAATTAGTCGTATTAGTAATACACTATTATCAAACATTCATTTAGTTGAAAGAAAAATTAAAACGTCGTTCGACTTTTTGGCACATGAATGAAATTTTATGAGTATATTATTGAAATTAACTGGTTTGTCAGTATATTTTGGAAGATTCTTTTTGGTAAAAAGGAGGGGGGGGGGATTAAGAGCAAATCTACTGATTTGTTTCCATAATTTTATGATGTAAAGTCAACATCGAACTGTTGAATTTTGCCTATACAATGTTCTTTTTTCTTCAGCTTGTTATAAGTTTCTTATGGTATACAACAATTTAGTATGATTATTTGCACAAAATGTGCTGCAACAAATTAGTTATCCCATACAGATGTTTTTTTTTTTTTTACTTTAATTCATTAAAATCCTTCAAAAACGTCTGAAAATATGTAAATGTACTGTGAAAATATTCCTGAAAATTTTTGAGTGTTTTAATGAAATTGATTGCTCTGATTATTCTACAAAATTTTGCTTTGGTGAGAAGAAGTGGAGATGCAAAGCATCCCCTATGATTTAGTCTTACACTTTCATGATGTGAAGCTGACATCGAACTGTTGCATTTTGCTTTTACAATACAATAGACTTTCTTCTTCAGTTTGTTGCAAGATTTTTTTTTTTTTTTTTTTATGATATAAGAATAATTCAGTATGTTACCGCAATACAGTATGTTTAGCGTAATTTAGTATATTTATTAAACGCAATGAAATCGAATTTAAGAAAGAAAACAGGGCGGTCATATTTAATTGTCGTCTATGTAATTAATGATTAAATTAATCACGATTAAATTAATTCAGATTGAATTCATGCAGATTGAATGAATCATAAACAAACTTTTTAAAGAGCAATTACTTGTTCAATTTCAATCATGATAAATTGAATTAGGAGTCAATTTCGCATGATTGAATGTTTAATCGACTAATCAATCGGTTAAAAAAGTAATCGATCAATGCCAACCCTGGAAAGAAGAATGGGACAAAAATAAATTTCTCTTATTGACATAAGTAGGAATTGACTTAAAATATTTTTTTTTTATATTACTTGTTTATATTACTTACTTATTTTTTTTATTTGCTTGTATTGATGACTTTTAAATTGTGTTTAATTGTTAGTTCCTATCTATAAACACTGTTTTGATGAGGTCTATAGATGTCTATGATGGTTAGAGTTGCAGTAAAGCTAGAGATCCTACATACACAACTTCCAGGTTGTATAATATTTTAACGGAGCTTCTGTCTGTAAAATAGTCAATGAAACATCGTCTTCATTTTGAAAGACCTATCCAATGATATGCCACTCAATAGGGTGCGTAAAATTTTTTTCTCTACCGCCATTTTGAATTTATAAAAACAAAAATTAGCCTATAACCATCGGGCCGTTAAGACGAATTGATAGAGACCTCATTCATTGAAATCCATCCAACCGTTGGGATATTTCGAGGGTATAAAGCAATCCACATACACAGATACGCGTGAAACATATAACCCTTCTTTTCAGTCGGGTAAAAAATAGTGATATTCAATGTCCGTAAACCTTTAAACCTATGATCATATAAAAAAGAATTAGGTGTATATGAAAAAATAAGATAGTCCTCTGTTTTACTGCAAAGTATCATTAACTTGCAGACATTTTAAGTACACATACTAGCTGTATATTTCAAAAGAGATATAGTCATTATAACAAAACTATGCTTGTATAATAAAAATAATGTTTTCCTACTGGAGGCAGCTTTTTGTTGATGTCTTCGATGAGGGAGGTAAATAGTAAGCAAGTGCAAGAAATGAAATGAAGCAGGGTGGCATATCACCACGATAAAAGTGGTAATTTAGTTCTTTAATGCTATTCTGCCTTTATTTTATAGCGATCAAATAAAGTGTTGAATGAAGTAAATATTTCTCTTTTATCAAGATGCAACTCGATGCTATATATAGAAGTAGCGAAATTATGTGTGTCATAAAGATCGAGTTAATATAGTAATTAAAGTTAAAAGTATCTAAATATCTGGGCTATTTTTAATCTACTTCAAAAGGTAAAAACTCTCCATATCGACTATATTATACTTGTCTTTTGTGTACTCGTACACATAACTTTAGAAAAGGCATCATGAATGTTAATGAGTCTTTTTAGGTGTATTCGTAATTATATACGTACGTAGCACCTATAGTCGTCGTCTAGTCTGTCCGTCTGTCAGTATATAACAGCGCAAAAACTAACCTACCGAATGGTTTGAAATGTAATATATATAATCGTTGCAGAATTTTGTCGAGTAATTTCAAATTTTATGAAAATCGAATCAAAACTTAAAAAGATATTAATAAAAGTTTTCTTCATTCTATTAAATCCTATCATACGTAAATAATTACATGATGTCCCATGATAGTAATGATTCAAGGTTGTCATGGTGATTACGTCCTACTTAAGAGAGACTCGTATTATTTTCGTATTATTGAATTTAATATATATAACCGTAATAATTTTTGTATTTTTGCATTTTTGCATAAGAGTGTTACAGCTTTTGCACCAAGATCTCAATATTTATAAAACTAACTATAGTACGAATGCGCCTCATTTGCCACGTTTGACACACAATTTCCGTCTTGTTATTCTTTCTTTTCTATCATATAGACAACATATTTTCGATAATATCCTATATAAATTTTCGAGAGGGCTATAGAAGACACCCGATGATACCCCGTGGATAATTTCGATATTTAAGAATGTACAATACTGAAAAAAAAAAATCCCTGCCGGCCCGGCTTACAGGCGGAGGTAGATTTCGAAGTTAAGTATACTAATTTCACCAGCAAAAACTAAATCATGATTAGAGATAAACGCACTTTAACAATTTTATCTGGTCGCTTTTGACGAGTTCTTATTTCATTTTCATATAATAGCTGATTTATCAGAATCATGTTAAGGCGGTATTCAAAAAAATACTTTTCCATGCTCAAAACCTCGGAATTTTCTGGCACATTTTCAGATTCATTTTTAATAGAAAAAATATTAAACTTGCTGACGTGATTTTTGAAGAAATTTATAAGTGACCGGTGTTTTTATTTTTCGTTCAATTAATTAAAACTTGATTTATAAACAATTATTTTCTCAGTAGGACAATATTTTTCGTTTCTAACACAATCGCTTCGGTAAATTCTGTTCAAAATGCCCACTTTGACATCATTTTTTGAAATATATTCTGCCTCTATCAAAAAATCGATCATTAAGGTACATTATATAGTTTCTGAATAAGAGAATCTACCAATTGGATGCGTTTGAGAGCAAAAATGAATTTAAAAATGAGTAAGAAAATAAGCAGTTTGTATTTCAATACACCCTTAATAAGATGATTTTTTTTTCTTCAACCGCTATGTATTTTTAATTTGTTTTTGCTGTAAGAATTGGTCCTATCAAAAATTTGTCTATATAAATGTTGTAGACAATATTAAGAAGATATATGATAAAATCATGGGGTTTTATATCTTGTGAATTGACGGAGTTATGGGTTTTTTCTTCTTCGACCCCCACTTTTTTTTTCTTTTTTTTTTTTTTTTTGGTACGAATTGGTCTTATCAAAAACTTGTGAATATAAAAGCTGTAGATAATATTAAGGAGATTTATAATAAAATTAATTGGATTTCATATCTTGAGAATTGACGAAGGAGATTGGAATGGTCTCCCTAAAACCCTATTTTTTTTGCGACCCTTGAGCCCATTTTTAATTTTATCAAAAATCTGTGATACATGAATTTTTGGCCCTATTTTTAGAAGTAATAAAAACTTTAAACTGATTTCATATATACAAAAATTAAGAAGTTATGGGGTTTTTTCTGTTTTCACAAAACCCCTCCCTATTTCCATCCCCTTGGTCCGATTTCGCCCACTAACGAACTTGATCGAGATTTTATGTATCAGTTTGGAAAAGATTAGTGCAGAATTGTGGAAGTTATCGTGTCCAGAAGAAAGTGATATATATAGATAGATAGATAAATAGATAGATAGATAAAGTTTTTTACTGAGGGTGGTTTTCTGTTCTAGGAGTCATGATCGGTGTAGATCTGCAAAAATTTTTCAGAAATTCCAGCATAGGGGAGGATGTAATAGGTAGTATTTCATACGAAATCGACCTAAAACTCCCTATGTTATATTATCTCCAAATTCTCTCATAGAGATGCGAGAGGACCGTTCGACTGGTATATGTGTTTACGTTCCAAATACGTATGAATGCAATTTTTGGAACAGGTGTTGTCCACATAATAAAAATTATAGTAGCTTTGAATGGTAACACCCAACTTTTAATACCATATTTGAGTTTCTTGGATCAAGGCAGGCCGTAAAAATGTATAGGTTACATACTTTTTCTTGAATTGTCATGGAGTTATAAAAGAAAATGAATTAGGAGTCTATCCATAAATTTCAAAAATAAAATTAGGATTTTAAAATTAAAAGTTTCTTAAAAACACAATTAGTTACTAGAATACGGTATTGTTAAAATAACATTCCATAACATTTTTTAATTTCTTTCTAAGATTTTCATTTCTGCATATGTTTTGGTAAAAGGAGACGGTCCTTCTCCCTTTAGACTGTCGAAAAGTAAAATTTACTTGTATTTCAAAAACTAAAGATAGGAATCTGCTGTAAAGTTACACAACCAGGTTTCTGACAATTGTGATTCATTTTATGTAAAATTAAAATATGTGATAATCCATGCTTTAATACGAATTTATCCATAATTTTCGTAATTAAAAATATGTTTTTGAATCGACAAAATACCTGGTATATGTTTTGGTGTATTCATTATACCTCATTAAAAAGGAAAAACTCATTTGGATGATTTCTTGTGGTTAGCTTCGCCGATACAGGTTTCTCCCTCTCCGATCTCGAAATCCCATGTTAACCTGTGGGGAAACAGGCAATTATTCATTCCCTAATAAAACTGTCGAAGTACGAATTTCGCCATCATGAAGTAGATGTCCTATGTCGACGTAATGGCTTTAAATATATATATATATCTAAATTTTAAGAACTTTAAAAAACGCATTAAATTTTGAAATTTTTATTTGAACAAAATTTTCAAAATTTACCGGTCTTCTCAAAAATACTTAAAATTTAAGAAAAATTCACTCTGTCTGCATACGGCGTCTAATTTTTGACAATGAAAACTTTATTTCGATAATTATAGTAGATGATGAGTAATCATCTGTTTAAATTCTCCCGGGAATGCGTTAACGCCATGGAACAGCGAAACACCCTTTTCACTTAGTCGGAATTTCAAATTCAGATCTAAGAGTTATTTTTAATAAATTGAAAAGTGCCCAGTTAAACTGATGGCATTGAGCTCATAAGCTATTCACATTAATTGTATATTATACTCTTATTTCAAAGAACAATGCCCTCGAAAAATAAATTAAAGAGAGATTAACCCCACCCCCCTGTTTCCCATCTTTATACTTAACAAATGAGCCTCCAAATCTCATCAGGGAAGCGCCTTATCAAAATAAACCATTATACTAAATTTCAAGCAAATCAGACAGAAAAACTCATTGTCTAAATTAAGGGGGGTGTGGGGGTTAACCCCCGTTCCCCATTTATACTTAACCAATGAACCCTCAAAACTAGCAAAAGTACCTTATCATAATGAACCTATTTACAAAATTTGAGGCAAGTCGGATAATTCTGCCGAAAAAAACCATTTATAGAAATTAAGGGGAATTTGTTTCCCCGAGCTCCCTTTATACTTAACCAATGAACGCCCATAAGTAATCAGGGAATAGCCTTATCAGAATTAACCTGTTTACAAATTTTGATGCAAATCGGATAATTCTGCTTGAAAAATGCATTTATCTAAATTAGGGGGTCTTAGCCCCCCTAATTTTTCCATGTATAAAAAAAATAATTCTAAAACTAACCGAAAGAGAGAGCTCACACATCATACTGAGACGTTTTATGTATATCAGGCAATCACACAATGAAACTAGCCACAATAACAAGACACAGTGCATTTATTTTAAAGAAAAAGATGTTAAACATGACCACCACCAGGTATTAGGCATGTGAGGCGCTTTTGCGTGACCACGTTGTGTCTGCATTGCATGAAAGACATGCGTTACCTGTCGTCACTTTCATGCAGGTTGGTGCCCTGCCAAACTTTGCCCGTGAAATCAAGACCTACACCCAGCTGTAGTAGACGTATGGTCGCGCCTCACTTGCCTAATACCTGGTGTTTATGATCATGTTGAAAATCTTTTACTTTAAAATAAATGCACAGTGTCATGTTATTTTGAGTTATTTCACTGTCTGTTTGGGTTTGTCTAATTTTCATAAAACGCCTCATTATGACGTGTGAGCACCCTCTTTCGGTTACTTTTGGAATCATTTATATATATATATATATATATATATATATATATATATATATACTAGATAACTTGCCCGGCGTTGCCCGGGTTCCTCAAAAAACAGCACGAATTACGAAAAAGCTCCGGAAATCGCAAGAAGATATCGCGAAAAATTTTAAATCGCTGTACAAATTTCGAAAAGAGAAAAAATATATATATATTGTGTTCAAAGATTGAAAGTTGATTCCTTTCACTAATGTAGGAAAATGGTAGGAAATCGCTAAAATACACTAAACATCACATACAAAATTCCCGAAAAATTCGAAAATTGCTATACGAAATACGAATAAACTTTAATGAAATGAAGACAGAAATTACTTTAGCATTATAGGTCAAAAATGGAATGTCAAAAAATTGCAGCAGATCGCGAAGAAATGTAAAAATGGAATTAAAAATCACAAAAAAGCTCAAAAATCACGATAGTCACAATTTACTATAATTGGACAAAAGTTTCAAATCTAATTCCTTTGACCTGCGGGCTCTCTTAAAATTTATGTTTGGAAAAGCATGCTGTGAAGGCGCCTACCTTCACATATTAATATTAAGACCTTTCCTCTTTCCCCCCTTTAAAATTACATTTTTTTTTAATTCTTAAATTTAATTATCTGTCTGCATTCGGATTCAATCTGTTTTTAGCGCTCCTTTCCCTTCATAAATTAAGCATTCAATTCTCAGTCTCTTTAATATTTTAACCGCAGCGCACTGCAGTTAAAAGAAAAGAAATCATTTCCTTTTCTCGCCTAATAACTGGATTCTAATTTTCATCCTTCTGCCTTAGTTTGATGATATGCAGAAATTAGTCAGACGTATTACTTCTACATTTTTAGCCGTTGGTCCAGATGTTAGATAGATGTGTCATTTTAGTTATTAACCCTGTCTTTATTTTGTTTTTGTTTTTTTTAACGTGCTCTTTCGGCCGCTTCAATCCCATGAGAACTTTAGCAACCCCTATAGAATGTCTTTCGCGGTTTATGAGCTAGAATTCCTACACAGCCATTGGCGTTAAATATTTCTTATTAACCTTTTACATTCCCCATTCAATTTCAATTATTGTACTTTGACCACATGTCTCTCTCTCTCTTTAATCTCGCCATATAGTATAGGTATTTGGCGAAATTGTGTATGTACGCTTGCCAACACTCGAAATTTCGAGAAAGTGTATTTTTGAGTCAGACTAGCTTCTGAACTCGCATGATGTGAATAAAAGAAATGTAACTCTTTGCTCCCTTCTCGAACATTGGCCGTGTAATTCTCGGCGGTGGTGGTAACGATCCCGGTGCACAATAAAGACCTTCAGAAAAATTTTTGCCTTCTATTATCTCAGCAGTTCCTTGCCTCCTTCTTAAAATAATTAACAATTGATTTTTTTGCCTTAGAGTCAGTATTGAAGCTTAGCAAAATGAACCACCTGTGCAACAACAAACAACTACTTTACACATGCTAAGCATTGTATCATGTTACTTTTATTCATAATTTAATTTACTTGGATTCCCTTAAATATAATTAATATAATCCCTTAAGTTAATATTAGTTTTTGTTGCATTAAAATATCTCAATTTGTTGATTTTCTGTAAGCAAGTAATCCCTATTGGTTTACAATGGAAGTCTATGAGAATTTGGCGAAATATTAGAGATATCGCCAAGTTGGCGACAAACTTGGCGGTATTTGGCGATAGAACTGTGTCTCCCACCCCTACGGTAACCCCTTATAGGTTTGGAGATGCATTAAATGCTGTTCAATAATCGCATAAAAAATTCGCTAAAAATTCAAAAATCACTGTACGAATTCCGAATAAACTTTTTTGAAAAGAGAACAAAATTTACTATATTGGGTTAAAAGAAAGAAACCGTATTCTAATAATATCATAAGACGAAACTCAATTTTTCACCTTGATTCAACATAAAATATATAATGTGAACATTAAAAATTCCACAATCTTACTTAAAAGGCGACTAATTTATAGTAATAAAAAAGATGTTACAAGTTTAAAATATACATTTTATTTAAAAACTTCTTAGTACTTTCAAACCTTCCAGGCTCATCATCAGAGAGTATCTTGATAACTAAATGTTGTTTATTTATACAAATACATCACTCTGTTTTGAAAATGAGAGGGCCAATAATTACTAGAGTTGAAAGTAGAAGTAGCAGTAGCAGTTTCATGGATTGAATTTAATTAGAGGAAACATATATTATTATTATTAATTGCAGTTCCATTTATTTTATGACATCACTTTGTTTCTCATACGTCAATTTCCATGGGTAGAAGAAAATATTTAACTTCTGTACTTTAATTTTTTTTTTTTTATTATTACGTCACTTTGCTCAGGTTTGCTCAAAGAAAGAATAAAAGAACATAAAGCAGACATAAAATTTTGTCGTCAATCCACAGCTCTCTCTCGTTTAAGTTTCAAACAGAATATCGCAATAGATTTTGATCAGGCAAAAATCATATTCCCAACATCCAATTATTATGCATCCACTATGAGAGAATCAATAGAAATCCTGTATAAAAGCAATCAAGTTTGTAACGACGCCCTATCGTACAATATCCGGAAAATAAATCCTAAAAACCTGAGCAAAGTGACGTAACAAAAAATAATAATAATAATAATAATAATAAAACAACTTTAAAGTACAGAAGTTAAATATTTTCTTCTACCCATGGAAAGGGACGTATGAGAAACAAAGTGATGTCATAAAAGAAATGGAACTGCAATCAATAATAATAATATATATTTCCTCTAATTAAATTCAATCCATGAAACTGCTACTGCTACTTCTACTTTCAACTCTAGTAATTACTGGCTATCTCATTTTTAAATCAGAGTGACGTATTTGTATAAATAAACAACATTTAGTTATCAAGATATTCTCTGATGATGAACCTGGAAGGTTTGAAAGCACTAAGAAGTTTTTAAATAAAATGTATATTTTAAACTTGTAACATCTTTTTCATTACTATAAATTAGTCGCCTTTTAAGTAAGATTATGAATTTTTTAATGTTCACGTTGCATATTTTAAACCGTATTCTTTTCACTAATGTAGAAAAGTCGCCTCAAAACCTAAAAAAGCGCTAAAAATCGCATAAAAAATTAAATAAAAATTCGGCTTCGAGGTGCAAAACTTCATATATAGACGTACCTTTTCCCCAAATTTTGTAGCTCTACGTGCAGTGGTCTCTTCAGAACACCGTCGAACACTCACACACAAACTCCTTTCCTTATTATTATAGATATGTATATATATATATATATAGTAAAACCTCTAAATAACGGACACCTCGGGAGTGCGCAAACTGTCCGCTATTGGGAAAACTTCAAATTCAAAAATTGCTAAGAAATGCTTAATGTTTGATTAATTAACATTAATTGACTTTTATATGTCCTGAAACCTCTATTACATGATTAATCAGAAATTAAAATTATTTTTTTAAGCAATAAAACTGAAATAAAATTGTTCATACCTTTATCTACTGTTCATTATATTCTTACGAAAAAAATCTGTTAAAAAAGTTTACTTTTGTTTGCGGTTACATGTAATTTGATTTCATTGTGAAGTTTTAACTCCGTCAATAGCTTTAATCCGACTTAATCAAGTTTTTTTTACAAAAAATTTGTGTAACAGCTCACCGTATTTTGCCGCTTCTTGAAAATTCTCAATATTGCAAGAAGCATCTCCAGTTTCAGTGTCTGTTTCGTCATCACTAATAAAGTCAGATTTTGTCGAAAATTCTGAAAGAATATAATCTCACACATTGACTGATTCTTCTTCATTAGGTGGCTCATCATCAATATTAATGAAATTTTTGACAGTTTCTTCACTTTTGATACATCCCATTAATTCACTTATTTCGCTTAATTCTTCATTTGTGTCGGAAATGTGTGTTTCATTTTCTTTTAATAGTATAAAGCCTGCTTTTCTGAAACATTGTCGTATGCTTTCCGGTTTTATGTTTTTTCAAATTATAGCATCAAGAGCATTAAATAATTTTAGGCAGTTCTCAAGTGTATTCATAGAATCTAACTTTGAAAGAATGTGGCGTAATAAAAGCTGTCTGTAGCAGGCTTTAAAATTGCATATTATGCCTTGATCAAGTGACTGGCATACTGAAGTTGTGTTTGGGAGAAAACACATAATTTTAACATTGTCGAATTTCAAATGTTTTGGATAAGAACTTGCATTGTCCAAATCAAGAGAACTTTTCTTTGTTGTTTTTTCATCCTATTATCAAAGGAAGTTACCCATTTGATCATTAAAGGACTGGTCATCCACTCTTTCTTATTCGATCTCCCCACAATACCAAATTTATTAAATTGAATGTTCTTTGGGAAACACCTAGGTTTCAGAGATTTTCTAATAATAAGAGGGATTTCAAATTCTCCTAACACATTGCAACATAATAAAATAGTAAGTCGTTTTTTTGACAGTTTTCCGCAAGTACAGTCATCCTTTTTAAGGCACAAAGTCTTATTAGGAAAAAGTGTCCGGTTTCATCGGCATTAAAAATGTTTCTCTCCTCATAACCTTCACAAATTGGTCAATCCTCCACTTCTTTAAGATCTACAGATTTTGCTTCTCCACATATTGTTTTAACCACACACTCTCTACATATTGTTCTCCACATATTGTTGTGCCGAGATCCGAACTTTTCCAGCCATCCACTGGAAACCTTAAAATCGTGTAATCCAAGTTCTTGCAACTTCTAAAGCCTTATCCTGAATCAAAGGCCCACTGAAAGGAATGTTTTTTTGAACGAACTAAAGTAAACCAATTCAAAATTATAGAATCAATTTCAATGGAATTAGTCTCCCTCAATTTCACATTTTTGGTGTTCTCGTTAGAGTTAGTAATCCACAAATTTCTTATTTCTTCTTTATTTCGTAAAATCTCTCCCACCTGTGTTTTACCTATTTTAAAATGTTCACCAAGTATCCGTAAACTCAATTTCTCTTTCTCAGATACATTTAAAACTTCAAATTTTTCTTTTAAAGTAAATCTTTTTTTTTTTTAGGCGATTCGCGAAATATTAATCACAAACAAGTACCAAACAGCAATCGACATTACGAAATAGATTTTTTCCCTGCTTCCGTCGCATTCTTGGCGCCTTTAATTCTCGCTTTCAATGCTCTGGGGGGGGGGGACGCATTGCCCTGATAAATTTAGAGGCCTTTCCCCTTTTTTTTTCCTGGTTAAAAAAAATTTTCATCCTTTATCCAAAATTACTGCCCCCTATTCGGAATGTCCGTTATTCAGAGGTTAAACATACAAAAAGTTAGGTTTTGGGAGTGGGGAATTGAAAACTGTCCGTTAAATAGAGGTGTCCGCTATTCGGAAGTGTCTATTATGGAGGTTTTACTCTATACGAAAAAAAAATCCAATGTCCCTCTGATCATATTCGCGCAAACCGTATTTTTTTCCGAGCATTAATTTTTTAATTATGATTGTTTAAAGTTTGCACGAAGCCTGTATTTGCTTTGGTAAACATCAACATCAGTATTCTTAGAGGAACATTACTTCGATATCACCAACTTATTATCTGTGATTGTAGATACTTATCAATTCTGGTTTTAAAAATTTATCGTATTTTAAAAATTAACATGGGATTTCGCTTTTGTCGAGGAATGGATCTAAAATATGTTTTGAAAAATATCTAAAAGATATAAAAAAGATCAAATTTAAGTTCTAAACAATATCATACATTTTCCAATGTTTGAATATTACAAAAGTTTCATTTTCGTGAGACCATGTGACGATATTTGCTTTAGTAACTATCCCCATCGATAGTTTCTAAGGAACATTACTCTGACATCATCAACTTATTACCTGTGATTGTAGATGCTTATCAGTTCTGTTTTTAAAAATTTGTCACATTTCAAAAATTGAAAACAATACTATCAAAACCTTAGTTGGCGTAATGGGTCCAGTTCCAAATGACCCATTCCTAAATTTGCTCTGAAAACACACTACTAAGAAACCCAGACTTAAATGTCACGGTTTTTGTAATTTTCAAAATTTTGTTGTATGAAATATTAATTATGAAATTGGTATCCTAAAAAATCAATCAAAGGGGAATCAATTCAAGTCATAAATTCATTTTTATGAGCATGTGCTAAATTTCAACTTTTCCTTCAAGTAGATTTTTAACTTTAGAAAAACATCATTACATGGCTTAAGCGATCATATACCATTTGAATCTACCAAAAATTCGACATTTGTTTCGTTCAGAAATTAAGTTTATTTCTATTCTTTTAAACAAAACTGCATTTAAAATTTTGCATTAGAATAAACATTATGGTAAAGATCTTCCGCTGTCGTCAAACACTTTCGAAAAATTTCCCAAAATGTTGACAAAACCAAAGTTACACTTTTCCTATGCATAACTTTGCATAATTGCATATCAATAGCCTTAAAATATGTTTAGCTCACTTCTATTGAGTAACATAAAGGCATTACAGTTAATTTATCGAATACAATCTTGATCGTAATGCTGATCATTTTGAAAGTTAAACTAAGCTGATTGATACATGCTAAAAGGGATAAAGGGGTACATTTTCATCGCACAAACGGCGACTTTAAAAAGATCTATGTACTAAGAAGAAACGTGTAGATCAGAATAAAGGTATTTATATGCCTATTAAATGTCTACTTTTAACACTTTTAGCATTTATTAGCTTAGTATAATGAATATAAGTGATTTTCTTAGACAATTGAAGAGCTGAGTGGAAGAACATGTTAAGTAACAAAAATTACATTTGAAGAAATTTGATGTGAAAGTTTTTGTTGTCAATTTTAATGATTTACTTTCTGTTTGATACCATGTGTTTAAAATATTAACAGGTGTGGTACTGAACTCTATCAAAAAAAACTTATTCATTTTATTTTTTAAATATTAAAAAATATTAATATTATTTACATTATTAGATATTAAAATATTAAATATTAATGAATAATGTCTTAACCCGGGAGAACTCGCTAGTGAGAATGCCCAATTGCTTTTCTTTTACTTTACATTCATATAATATCAACTTTTTTTTGTTGGCTTAGTACTTTTATTCACAAAATAGGTAAAATAATTGAAAAACATTTTGAAATTTTAATTAAAATGAAAAATGATTTAAATAAGAGTCTTAAAAAAGTACGACTGTGAGAGAAAATCTCATGCAGCGAGTTCTCCCGGGTTAAATCTTCAAGGCTAAATAGAATTTTGTATTTTATATTTACCATATGATAGAATGCCTGATAACGCCTTCGTCCAAAAGATAAAATAATTTTTAAGAAAATGTGTCATAACATGTTCTTCCATTCAGCTCTTCAATTTTATTTTGAATGTTAATTATTTTCAACATTCAAAATGACACACTTAGTGTTATATGATGGACTTTGTTGCAGTAAAATGTATTAGCAGGTTTTGATCGTAAGCATTTATGAATTTTTCAAAAATATCAGAAAATGAGCAATTTCATATCTCTTTACAAATCTATATTAAGAAGCAAAAACATGTCCTTGAGTAACTCTGATATGAAATTGATGGTGACAACACCTGACCAAAAAATTGCGCTTTTTCTTTTGCAAATTTGCAAACTTCTAAAAATCGCACGATTTTAATTTTTACACCGTTAAATAGACAAACAAAATGTAATTTGTTTGAAAATTGTATCTCAATTTAGTTATTTGTTATTGTTTTAAAAATAATTTTCAAACGACATTTTTTTTTTAAATCTATCTCTACCACGCAGTCCAATTACTAAATATTAACCCATTTGAACTTAAAACAAATATAAATAGTTCCGAATTTGTTTCTGGCTAATATTGCATAACGAAATGAACATTTAATCAATAAATAAATAAATAATAAAGCACAAATTTAACAGACATATAATCGACCTAAGCGCTTAAACCATTGAAATTATAAGAATAAAAAAGGCTGCTGTAAATAACGAAATCTTTGGTGATTTCTTCGGCTATTAACTTCTGATATGCGGCTAATACGAAAGATCGTTTTGAATAAATTTAAATTTTTACTGGAACAGATAATTGATATTTTTGTTTGGTGTTGTTGGCGGACAATCTAAAAAATATATATATATTAAATGTAAAAAATCTAATATAGTGTTTTCAGTTTAAAAAAAAAAAAAAAAAAAAAAGTTTTCGCGTTTATGTGCTGTAATCCACTAAGCCCGAATTGGATCCCTTATTCTTTATATATACAGGGTGTTGCCGAATTCGACCAACAAATTCAGAGGGGTGGTAGTAGGCATCAAGAGGAGCAAAAATTGACACAGAACATGGGGTCGTAAACCATTTATTGAGTCACAAATACTGGGTGTTTCATCCTAACTGAACTAGGGTTGATGGTCATAATTTCGAGAAAAATAAATACATTACAATGAAAATGAAACGATATGTACCTTGTTTGTGTGAAATGTTATAAAATCACGAAAAGTTCTGGAAAAACCATAGATTAAGAACCAAGATGGGACATTTACGGCAAAAATCTGTAATGGCAACAGTACTAGCGTCACTATCGACAAGGGGGAAGAACTAATAAACCTTCGAAATTTACCTATGTTGAAGAAATATGTTTATCCTCTATGGTTTGAATATCTATTCGTTCCTAAAACGAAACAGGTGTCAGACGATATTCTATTCATGCTTGCTTTATTTATTTATCTGCTTTTTTTTTTTTTTTACCGTACTTGTATTGTTCATTTTTAACTTACAAAATGATAATTAGACTAATAATATAAAAGAAAGCCTCCAGAAAATTCTGTTAAGAATGCAAATATGTAAGTTTATAAGATTAAATTGTAAAAAAGCAAATTCAGGTATTGTGTCAATTTATTCATATCAAATAAAATTTTATTGAGTGTAATGTCAGTACCTCTATTTATTTTTAACTTTTAGATTTATACAATTCTAAAAATTTTTCGAAAGGAATTTTTCCCTATCTGTAATATTATTATTATTATTTCTTATATGTTAATATTATAAACATTATTGAATTGATTGTACGTTATTTAGATTAAAAACAATATTTTTATTTTATCTGTAAGGAAGTGAAAATGCGTAAATTTTAAAAGATTATTGTAACTATTGTTTAAACTTCATAAATTTATAAAACATGGGCTATAAAAATGTTCCTGCCAAAGGGGAATAATTATGAAATTTTCTGGGACTTGTAGAGTTCAACATTTCGTATATTTTTATGTTACACCATTACTTTTGATATATAGCATTCAAGACGAAATTTTTACCTAGTATTCGTTGCACTTAAAACCGCTCACTAATCATGTAAAAAAAAAAAAAAAAAGAAAAAAAAAAAAAAAAAAAAAAACATATATCCGTGCATGAACATAGAATAGATATTAGATATATAAAATAGAATGTCTATTCTATGTTCATGTATCGGTGTAAGATTCTATCGAAAAAGTAAACATGCAACGTTAAAAAAAGAAAGATCACAATAAGATAGATACTCAATAATAAGCATACTGCAAGGATGAGGAGTTTCTTCCCCATTGTCACTAAGGGCGCTACGATCGCAATCGCATTACCATTACGCTCTATGGGAATGTCCTATCTTGGATGTTAATCTATGGGGAAAACAGGGTGCTCAAGCAATCGATGATACCGTATATGGGCGATTCTCAAAAGGTGGGCACTGGACACAAGTCATAACTTTAAGCCTTTCAAACATTACTTTAATTATCATTGACTTTATTTTTTTATTATTATTATTATTTTTTTTTTTTACACTGAGTTTTTAATTCTATTCAGAGATAGAAAATGACATAATTTATTGTAAAAGCTTTGTATAAATATCTTAAAATTTTATTATTTTATGCCAAAGAGGCCAATTTCGGACATTCATAACGTTAACTGCTCCAATGTACCACCAAGAAAAAGAGTTTTAACTTTTTTCCAGGTAGTTCTAATGGTAAACAACGAATGCATAAAGGAAACGGATGATTTTTTTTATAATTTCGTAAAGAGAGGGCAGGCTGATTTATTGCTTTTTTGAAGATAGAAGGACTTTTCTATAAAGCATTTTTCTGTATTTTGTTATGTCCGAAAGTAACGTACGTAACAAAGCATTTGATTTTATTATTATTACTAGCAAACCCCGCGGCTTTGCTCGCGTAATAGTTCAAATATGCCAAGTGATATTTGCATGACTATTTTTTATTAGAAGAACACTTTTTGGTATAATTCAAAAATTACAAATTAAGCCACAGTTTGACTAAACTTCATTATAAAAGTGCAATAGACAGAAATGAGAGTTAAGCTAATAAGAAGAACTAAAACTAATTCCAAATAAAAGTTAATTTAGAAAGTATTTTGAGACTTTTATGCTCATTTCATACCCTCATTTCAGTATTCATTTGAAGTTTTGAATTTTTTAAAAACCATCTTAACACATTTACATCTTAAAATTAACCATCATGTCAAATTCCAAGCTTCTTGTCTAATAGTCTACCACTTCTCTGGTGTTAGTGGCACCAACATAAAATGCCAAAACAGAGTTAGAATGTCTCGAAAAATGTTGAAACAGAGACTGTCACCATTAATTTGCCAACATTAACCTTGAAATCGGTTGGTATTTCCTAATATTCTATAGAAAGCGGGATTTAGATGTTTTTAAAGACTTTCTTGTTGTTCCTGCCAACCAGGTGGTAGTGACGCCGGCATAAAACATAGCCCGTATAGGATCAGGGACTATCACTCTTGATTCGTAACCAATAACTTTTGTAATCGGTTTATTATTTCCTGAGGTTCCATCCTGAGATTCTACCCCCTTCAGGGGTAGTGGCACCGACATGAAATGTAGCCTATGTTGGAGCAAGGGTTGTCACCATCATTTTTTAACACCATTATTTTTTAAATCGGTTTGGTACTGCTTGAGATTGCATAAAAATCGCCATTTGGAAAGTTTTTGAGAAAGCTTTTAGTGCATTTTCACCCCTTTTAATTTTCGAATTTTTTAAGAAATGTTCTTAGAAATCTTTTATATCTAATAAGTAACTACTATGTCAAATTCCATGTATCAGGGCAATTCAGAAACGCAAAAATCGCAATTTTGAACATTTTTTTGCTCCTGCACCCTCTTTAGGGGTAGTGGCACTGACATAAAATGTAGTCTATGTTGGAGCAAGGGTTGTCATCATCATTTTGATACCATTATCTTTTAAATCAGTTTGGTAATTCTTGAGATTGCGTAAAAGTCGCCATTTAGAACGTTTTTTAGAACGCTTTTTGCGCATTTTCACCCCTTTTAAATTTTGAATTTTTTGAGAAATGTTCTTAGAGATCATTTGTATCTAATAAGTAACTACCATGCCAATTTCCATGTATCTGGGCCCTTCAGTAACATGAAAAATCACAATTTCGAACGTTTTTTTTTGCTCCTGCACCTCATTTAGGGGTAGGGGCACCGACATAAAATGTAGCCTATGTTGGAGCAAGGGTTGTCACTATCATTTTGACACCATTGTTTTTTAAATCAGTTTGGTACTTCCTGAAATTGCATAAAAATCGCCATTTAGAACGCTTTTCAGAACGCTTTTCGCGCATTTTCACCCCTTTTTAATTTCGATTTTTTAAAGAAATGTCCTTAGAGATCATTAGTATCTTATAAGTAACTACCATTCCAAATTTCATGTTTATAGGCATTTCAGTAACACAAAAAGCGCATTTTTAGAACGTTTTTTGCTGCTTCACCCCCTTTTGGCCAGTAGCACGGACATAAGATATAGGCTATGTTCTAAGTTGGAATAACACCATCATTTTGATACCATCATTTTTGGAATCGTTTTGGTAGTTCCAGAGGTTACCTCCTACAAATAAACAATTTTTACCTCTTTATAATATTACTAGCAAACCCCGCGGCTTTGCTCGCGTAATATTTGAAATATGCCAAGTGATATTTATATGTCTAATTTTTATCAAAAGGTACTAACTAAATGTTTATTTTATTAAAAGGTAATATTTTATTTTATTAAAAGGTACTTATTACTTTTAGGAATAATTCAAAATTTACTATTTAAAACACAGTTTGACTAAACATCATTATTACACTGTAGTAGGCAGAAATGAGACTTAAATTAATAAAATGAAATAAATCTAAATAAATGATAATTTAGAAAATATTTTGAAACTTTTATGCTCAATTAATACGCTCATTTCAGTATTCATTTGAAGTTTTGAATTTTTTAGAAACCATCTTCTTACATCTTAAAATTAACCATCATGTCGAATTCCAAGTCCTACCACCTCTCTCAACATAAAGGTCTATGTTGAAACAGGAACTGTCACCATTAATTTGCCAACATTAATTTGAGAAATCGGTTTGTTATTTCCTAATATTCCATAGAAACGTAATTTAAAAAGCTTTTAAAGCCATTTTTTAGAACGTTTGTTGTTCCCGTGAACCCCAGGTGGTAGAATCACCGGCATAAAATATAGCCTGTGTAGGATCAGAGACTGTTACCACTGATTCGCAACTATTACTTTTATAATCAGTTTATATTCCCTGAAATTGCATAGAATCGTAATTTAGAACTTTTTTAGAATGCTTTTCGCACCTCCCCTTCGCTTCACCCCTTTTTAATTCGAATTTATTTTCGACGTTCCTTCGAGGGCATTTATATTTTATAAGTAACTACCATGTCATATTTAAAGTTTCTAGCCTTTTCAGTATCACAGAAATCGCAATTTAGAAAGTTTTTAGCTCCTGCAACCCTCTGGTGGTAGTCGAACAGACATAAAATATAGCTTATATTTGAGCAGGTTCTATCACCAAAATTCGAAATCATTTTTTTTTAATCGGTTTGGTAATTTATAAGTTTGCTTAAAAATTGTAATTTATAACGCTTTTCACTCACTTCTTTTTTTTTTATTTGGAATTTTCTTTCGACTGTTCTTAGAAAGCAGTTGCATCTTGTAAGTAAATACCATGCCATACTTCAAAGTGTTAGACCCCTCAGTTGTGCAAAAAAGTGCAAATTAGAACATGTTTTGCTTTTGCAACCCTCAGATGGTAGTGACAGCAACATAAAATATAACCTATGTTATAGCAGGGACTGTCACCATTGATTTGCAACCATTACTTTTGAAATAGCTTTGGTATTTCCTTAGATTGAGTAGAAATCGCAATTTAGAACGTTTTTAGGACGCTTTTCGCGCATTTTCACCCCTTTTTAAATTTTCAATTTTTTCGAAACTGTTCTTAAAGATCATTTATAGCTAATAAATATGTACCTTGCCTAATTTTAAGTTGCTAGCCCCTACCGATCACAAAAATCGAAATTTAGAACGCTTTTTTGCTCCTGCAACGTCTTGGTGATAGTGATACCGACATAAAATAGCGTCTATGTTAGAGCAGAGGCTGTCAGCATCAATTTTCTACCATTACGTTTGAAATCAGATTCATTCTTCCTGAGATATTGCCGACAAATCGGCATCTAGAACATTTTTAGAACGCTTTTCGCGCATTTTGCTCCTGCATCTCCTCTGGGGTAGTAGAAACAGATATATAATATAGCCTATCCTGGAGCAAGATCTGTCACCATCATTTTTACACCATTATATTTGAAATCGGTTCAGTACTTCCTGAGATTGCATAGAAATCGCAATTTAGAAAGTTTTTTATAACGCTTTTTGCGCATTTTGACCCCCCCTTTTAAATTTCGATTTTTTTAGGAAATGTCCTTAGAGATCATTGATATCTTATAACTAACTACCATTCCAAATTTCACGATTCTAGGCCCTTCCGTAACGCAAAACCCGCAATTTAGAACGTTTCTTGCTCCTGCAACCCCTTTGGGGTAGTGGCACCGACCTAAAACATCGCCTATGTTGGAGCAAGGGTTTTCACCATCATTTTGACGCCATTATTTTTTAGATCGGTTTGGTATTTCCAGAGTTTGTGTAGAAACCACCATTAGAACGTTTTTTAGAACGCTTTTCGCGCATTTTCACTCCTTTTAAATTTCGAATTGTTTAAGAACTGATCCTTTATATCTAATAAGTAGCTAATATTTCAAATTTCATATTTCTAGGCCCTTCGGTAACACATAAATCGCATTTTTAGAACGTTTTTTGCTCCTGCACCCCCTTTGGTTTAGTGACACCGACATAAAACATAGTCTATGTTGGAGCAACCGTTGTCACCGTCATTTTGACACCCTTATTTCTACACCATTATTTTTTAAATCGGTTTGGTATTTCCTGAGATTGTGTAGAAACTACCATTTAGAACGTTTTTTAGAACGCTTTTTGTGCATTTTCACCCCTTTTAAATTTCGAATTGTTTAAAAACTGTTCTTAGATATCATTTATATCTTATAAGTAACTAATATTCAAAATTTCATATTTCTAGGCCCTTCAGTAACGCTAAAATCGCATTTTTAGAACGTTTTTTGCTCTTACACCCCCTTTGGGGTTGTGGCACCGACATGAGATATAGCCTATGTTCTAAGTTGGACTAACACCATCATTTTGATACCATTACTTTTGGAATCGGTTCGGTAGTTCCAGAGCTTATCTCCGACAAATAAACAATTTTTTCCTCTTTATAATAGGAGTATAGATATAGATAGATTAGTATCCTACTGGATAACAAAAAGTTAATTATACATGTAGAAGTTATTGTTTGTAAAATGTTAATATATAGATAATTTAAATAAGTAGACGTTTGAATCACAATACGTACACTTTAATACAATTCTATAAGGGTAACTTTACATCACTTCGTTGATACTTTTCTAAATACAGCACCTTTCTTACTTAAAACTTACAACATATTTCTTACGAATAATTTGATTAGGCTTAACAATACCTTCCTTGGCATCTAATGAGCCGCTGCTTCATGCACAACATTATTTTTTAGACTGACTCTTTTCTAATTTTTGAATATGTCCAAACCTTGATCTCGTGATTGTGAATTTTCATTACTCGTGCTTTCAAATTATGGATAATAAAAATACCAGAGCATCAGTTAATTTGTTTATCATGTACGTCATAAAGAAAATAAAGTATGTTTAAATTTAAATCCTACAAATCGGTCATCCTGACATGATGGTGTCCCGACATTATCATCTTGGCTTATTATTTCTTTTTTATGTTTAAACAGCTACATTCTTGAGACTTTTATACATTTTTCTTTCACATAAAATTTTGATTATAGGTTCAATACACATACACGTATATTTAATCTATCCGACTCGTCCAGGAGTTTAACCCATAGACCACGGCTTCATGTATTCGGCCCCGGTTGACGTCTTCCCTGGACCTTCATGATCTCCTACTTTCTTTACTTCATACCGATCATGATTCTTGGCTGCAGTTATCTCATATGGCCCCAAATATTTTTCTTTAAGTTTGATAGTATTGCCAAATTGCGTCCTCTTTATGGCGACGATATCTCCTATTTTGTATTTTCGTGGCTGTTTTCTTTTCTTATCAAACTGCACCTTGTTTTCTTCTTGTATTTTGAGTATATTTTTCTTTGCTTCTTCTCTCATGTCTTCGCGTTCTTCCATCATACATTCGGTAAATTCTTCTTCCAAAATTTTCTTGATGTTCTGCATGTTACTGTCCTTCATTTTAACTCCTGTCATTAATTCAAAAGGACTATACTTGGTGCTTCGTGTTACTGTGCTATTGATAATTCTTTGTAATTTTGGTACATACTTATACCACTTGGATTCATCATTATATGCTTGAGGTTGAATTAAAATTTCGCCTGTGGATCTTTTTGCGTTATTATATTCTTTTTCTTTAACATTTTTTGTATTATTTTCAATAGGATTATCTGTTATTTTCTGATCAGAATTGTTTTTGGACTTTTTCTTTCTAACCGTTTTTCTTTTAGGTCTTTTTCTACTCTTTTAGGTAGCTTTCATTACAAAAAGCTACCTATTGCAGCCGTTCGGAGGAAAGCGATTTCAAAAAATTTTGGTATATTTTCATCGATCATGACCCCCAGACCCCGAAACCACCCTCCGTTCAAAAGTTGATATATATATATATATATATATATATATATATATATATCCATATATATATATATATATCTGACATTTGTCATACTGTAACTCTCGAATTTATGAACCGATTTGGATGTAATCCGGTATGTACATAGTACATACCAATGTCTCGACCGAGTTCGTTGGCCAGCTTCATCCGCCATATTGTTTCAAAATGGCGGCCATTTAAATTTTTTTTTAAATTTTTAAATTTTAAATGTGGTACCAAAGAATTGAAAATGGAAAAATATTTTTTTCTTATGTATTTGACCTTTATACAAAGATTCCGGAGCAGTTTTTGTTTCGTCTATATCTTAAAAAATGGCTGAGTTATAGCATTTTGAATTTCTAGCGTAGCTGACATTTTGAAACGTCCTGAATTTTGTCACGCGATAAAAGGCGAATTTATGAACCGATTTGGATGTAACTTCGTTTGTACATAGTACATACCAATGTCTCGACCGAGTTCATTGGCCAGCTTCATCCGCCATCTTGTTTAAAAATGGCAGCCATTTAAAATTTTAAGAAAAATTTAAATTTGAAATGTGGTACCAAAAAATTGAAAATTGAAAAATTATTTTTTTCTTATGTATTTGACCTTGATACAAAGATTCGGGAGCAGTTTTTGTTTCGTCTATATCTTAAAAAATGGCTGAGTTATAGCATTTTGAATTTCTAGCGTGGCTGACATTTTGAAACGTCCTGATATTTGTCACGTGATAACAGGCGTATTTATGAACCGATTTGAATGTACCTGGGTGTGTACATAGTACATACAAATATCTCGACCGAGTCCGTTGGCCAGCTTCATCCGCCATCTTGTTTCAAAATGGCGGCCATTTAAAAAAATTTAAAAAAATTAAAATTTAAAATGAGATACCAAAAAATTGGAAAATGAAAAATATTTTTTTCGTATGTGTTTGACCTTAATACAAAGATTCCGGAACAGTTTTTGTTTCGTCTATATCTAAAAAAATGGCTGAGTTATAGCATTTTGAATTTCTATTGTGGCTGACATTTTAAAACGACCTGGTTTTGTCACGCGATAACAAGCATATTTATGAACCGATTTGGATGTTACTTGGTCTGTACATAGTACATACCAATGTCTCGACCGAGTTCGTTGGCCAGCTTCATTCGCCATCTTGTTTCAAAAGGGTTTCCATTAAATAAATTAAATTTAAAATTTAAAATGAGGTATTAAAAAATTGGAAAATGAAAAAGATTTTTTTATGTGTTTGGCCTTGATACAAAGATTCCGGAGCAGATTTTGTTTCTGAAAATTTGTTCTTTTGTTTATATCTTAAAAAAATGGTTGAATTATACCACTTTGAATTTCTAGTATGGCTAACATTTTGAAACGATCTTGTATTTGTCACGCGATAACACACGTATTCGCCTATTTCCATGTAAGAAGGCATGTGGATAGTATACATCAACATCTCAGCCAAATATAAGTTACTTTAAATAAAAGCAGCTTGGATAAAGCTGACTAATTTCGCGAAATTCTCATTCATAATGATTTAATATTGATAAAAATTAGTATTGAATCTCCTATATTCGGTTTCCACTAAATTGAGCTTCGTGTGTTTGAATAATATAAGTTGGCTTTTTTAAAATAAGGAATTTGAAAGCTACCTCTTCCTCCCGGCACTGGCCGGAAGGACTTTTTGTGTTTATTTTCGGTTTCCTTCTCAGTGTCTTTACTTTCGGATCTCTCCTGTCTAGTGATGATGAATTTCTTATCGGTTTCTTTTTCCTTACTCGGGATCACAGGAGCCATAAAATTTGAGGTGCTCCATTTGATGTCATTATCTAAATACTGTCGTACTTGTTTATTGATGATTTCCTTCTCAACTGAAGAGAATCTCTTTTGACGTTCGCAGATAGGTTTTCTATCTTCCGGTAGTATTTTTATGTTTAATTCATTATCTTTTGTTTTGTTCGTTTTGCAGGATTTTATTAATCCTCGTATTTCTTCTCTGTTAGCTAAATTTGTAATATGAGTCAAATCCATTCCGCCATTTTCGCATTCGATATTAACCATATCTTCCCAACCTCGATTATCGTTGCTTATATTTGGTGTGGCTACTTCATCTGTTTTGGAAGGGACTTTATTAATTTTAATATAACCTACTCGTACTTTATTTTCGTTTATTATTCTAACGACATCTTCCTCTACTTTTAACGTCAGGCCTTCGATTGCTTTTCTACCTATTATTAAATCATAGTCAGTTTCTTGTACTACGTAAAATTTATCTTGTATTTCTATACCATCTACATAAACTTTATGCAAGAAATAACCCGTTGGTTTAATCTCTTCTCCACCTAAGCCCGATATAGATATACTGTCGCTGGTTAACTTTGGCGCGTTTATTGCCGTATGATATCTTGAATTGGCGATTGAAATATCACTCCCTGTATCGATTATTATGTTTGTTTTTATTCCTTGAATATTCAGGATTCTTCCTTTCTTTCCATTTAACGTGCCCGTATTAACTACTTTTCTTTGCGTGTTTTGGCTCCAATCTTGGTATTTCGTTTCTCGCCAATTTTGATTACGTTGCGGGTTATAATTTGAATAATTTTGTTGTGTTTTACTTCCCATGGTACAATTCTTACTCACGTGATCAGGTCTGCCACAATTATAACATATTATGCGTGCCTCGTTTCTTCCATGGTTCACATTGTGCCTATTGTCAACTTGGCGCCTTTTCGAATTGGCGTAGTCAGCCACTCTCGATCGTTTATCCTCAAAACTCCCACTTGTATTCCTTATAGCTTGTTTATTGCAAACCCTTCGTGCCGTTTCGTAAATATCTAATTTGTTTACTAATTCGTCTATCTTTTTTATTATTAACAATTCCTCTGTAAAATGTGTCTTTGTTTCCGCAGGTAAATTATGCCTAATTTGATTAACTACAATTAATTCCGATAATTCCTCAAAGCTATCTATTTCAAGGCCGTCGATCCATTGTTTAAAATATACCTTGATCTCATAAGCGAAATCGCGCCAATTAGCCGATGGCTCTTTTTTGAGTGAGAAAAATTTCAGCCTAAACTCTTCTGGCGATAGTTTGTACCGTTTTAAAAGAATACTTTTTATATAGTCATAATCCTGCATTTCGGGTTCACTCTCCCTGGTTATTATATTAATCACATCTAATGGCATTAGGTTAATTAAATAGTTGACCCATTCTTTTTTATCAATGCCCGTTTGCGCCATTTGCCTTTCATACATAGCCAAGTATAAACTAATATCATTTGTACTATCGTATTTTGTTAATAATCTAAGCAATTCATATTGCTTACCTGAATTTGTCCTTGTGTCCACATCGATGTGCTGTCTTATTTTCTTGTAGTTGTATTTTCTTAATCTCAAATTCTCTTTCGCGATCTTTTTCTTTTAATTCTATTCTCCATTTTCTCTCTTCCATTTCCATTTTCAGTTTCTTTTCTTCAAGTTCCGATTGCGCTTTTAGTTTCTTTTCTTCAGTCTCTGCTCTTAATTTCTTTTCTTCAAGTTCTGATTCCGCTTTTCTAGCTGCCACAATTACTTCTAGGCGGTCCTTTATAAAATCTTCATCGTAATCTTCCCAGTTTTTAATTAGCTTTATTAGGACATGGATTGTCGGTTTTTCTGGTGGTTGAATTCCGCATTCCTCACAGAGATCTATTAGATCAATTCTTTTAGCTTTATTTAAGGATACCATGTTTTTCAAAGTTGTACTTGGATAAATATGACTACGGTTTTTACACACTTGCCTTGTTCATTCACAATCCATTTTTTGACACTGGCGATTGACAACAATTTCTCTTCGATTAATATTTTACTATTTATTCCACTAATAGTCGCTTAAAATCCCGGCATCGAGCCCCCAAATTTGTAGAAGTTATTGTTTGTAAAATGTTAATATATAGATAATTTAAATAAGTAGACGTTTGAATCACAATACGTACACTTTAATACAATTCTATAAGGGTAACTTTACATCACTTCGTTGATACTTTTCTAAATACAGCACCTTTCTTACTTAAAACTTACAACATATTTCTTACGAATAATTTGATTAGGCTTAACAATACCTTCCTTGGCATCTAATGAGCCGCTGCTTCATGCACAACATTATTTTTTAGACTGACTCTTTTCTAATTTTTGAATATGTCCAAACCTTGATCTCGTGATTGTGAATTTTCATTACTCGTGCTTTCAAATTATGGATAATAAAAATACCAGAGCATCAGTTAATTTGTTTATCATGTACGTCATAAAGAAAATAAAGTATGTTTAAATTTAAATCCTACATACATATACCGGGTGTCCCAAAAAGGACTGACTGATTTTAAAATTCAATAACTTGCAAACGGTGACAGATATTTAAAAAAATCTTGCAGGAGGGTTATGCATAAGGTCAAAAGTTTTATTACAGTGATTTTCGATTTTAGTTCGAATTACAAACAATAGATGGCGCTGCGATCAATAGACGCTGAATTCAGGCTCGATTTTTGGTACTTCGTGGCCCGGATAATACATTTCCATCTCCTTTTTCAGCATGGAACAAGATAAAGGACCAGAAATTATGTAATTCGAACTAAAATCGAAAATCACTGTAATAAAACTTTTGACCTTATGCATAATCCTCCTGCAAGAATTTTTTAAATATCTGTCACCGTTTGCAATTTATTGAATTTTAAAATCAGTCAGTCCTTTTTGGGACACCCGGTATATATAAATATATATATATATATATATATGTATTCAGACACATTTGCTACATTCTTAGTCTTAAGAATTTTTTAAATACTAAGAGCAACGTCCAAAATCTGTAAGTCCAAAATCTGCAAATGTCCAAAATTTGTAACGTACACAACTGCTAATTAAATGCTTTAATCATTAATTTTCCAGAATAGTTGCTGTCTTTTAATGTTTGTGTATAATTTTGTAGACATACTATTAAAATATTTATATATTATATTTATAGACAAAATACTATACTATTAAAAAATTTTGGCCTTAAATTTGAAAATTTTAAAAATTACATATAGTTAACGTTTAATGATACCACCTTTTGAGAATCTCCCATAAACTGGTAATCGGAACCCAAAATGTGGAGCGTCAAGTGCATACTGATGGAGCGTATAATGGAAACTTCTACCACTTTGTTTAAAAATTATCACATTTAGAACAAAGGTGAAAATGTCTATTAAAAGTTTCATTATAATATACTTCCGTTTTCTGAAAGTTATTACCGTCAATCCAAACTGAATTAGGGTAGAACACTGTGTATTTTTGATTAAATACGTGGTTTGAGACCACGTGTTCTACACTGTTAAAAATTTGCAGCATTCTGGCAGGTCATTTGACCGTTTTTTCCGAAAACGGTTACACAACCGTAATTTAACACTATTCTGACCATATTATTGGCCATTTTATGGTCAGAATACAGTTAAATTATGGTTATGAAAACGTTTTTTCAAAAAACGGTCGAATGACCTGCCAGAATGCTGCAAAAATTTTAACAATGTATGGTAATTTTGCATCCCCTTGAAACCTACTATCACTCCTCTGAATTTGTCGACCAAATCAACACCCTGCACGTAAAATTTGATATTCAAAAGAAAAATGTGGAATGCATCCACACTGTTAAAAATTTGCAGCATTCTGGCAGGTCATTTGACCGTTTTTTCCGAAAACGGTTACACAACCGTAATTTTAACACTATTCTGACCATATTATTGGCCATTTTATGGTCAGAATATAGTTAAATTATGGTTATGAAACCGTTTTTTCAAAAAAACGGTCGAATGACCTGCCAGAATGCTGCAAAATTTTTAACAGTGCATGCTTTTCAACTTTCTCCCCGGAAAATAAATTTTTACCTTCTTCTTTTCTGTATATGCTCTAACTGAAGAATGTATCTTCCTTTTTTATTTGGCAAAATATTTCTAAAATACACTATATGGCTATTAATGACCGGCAACTTTCAATTTCAGGCATTTTGTCGAATATTTTGAAATATACCAGACAGATTCTTCTGGAATTTCAGGATTAAAAAAAAACAGGTATGACCTCATATTTAGCAATGTCAATTTGTTAAGGGTGCAATTAGGGGGCCAACAAAAAATCAAAGAAAAAAATAATACTTGTGATCACCGTGTAAAATAAAATGCACGAAATGATCTACAGCTACCGAATATAAATAAACAGACATTGTGTAATATGTGTATTCTTTTGTGTAAGAATAGCACGTATATTAATAGAGATATGGCGATTTATTTAAAAATTTAAAAAGTCTTGCATGTTTTTTGCTTGTAACATGTAGGGTTTTCAACCAAATTTAACGCCGGTTTCAGAAAAATTGACAAAATATGGTAGAAATAATATAGTGCAATTGGAATATAAATATATTAAATATTTTAAGAAATATGAGTAGTTGTATGAAGAAATTTTTATCTGCGCATGTGCGAACGATAACAAGGATCATTTTACATAATTTAATAGTCAACTCTATGGAGCAACTTATTAAAAAAATCTAGTCAAATATCGTAAAATTTCAGAAAGATGACGGCGTTAAAGTGAGCAAATTTTTAGTTGTTCTCTAAAAGCCGCTGAATGATAAGGGATTTTACACAAATTGTCATTTTCTATTAACTGACTTTCAGAAAAAAGTTAGTATTTAGTGAGTATCAATGAGTAGATTTGGAAAAAATGCTTCGATTTTTATACTTCTTTTGATCATGGTATAGGCTCGTTCTGGTGGTTATCCAAGAAGAACTAAAGCATCAATAAAAAATGAAAATTAAAAAAAATTAAAAATTAAAAATGACAATTTGTGGAAAATCCCTTATCATTCAGCTGCTTTTCGAGAACAACTAAAAATTTGCTCACTCTAACGCGGATATCTTTCTGAATTTTTACGACATTTGACTAGAAATTTTTTAATAAGTTGCTCCATAGAGTTGACTATTAAATTATGTAAAATGATCCTTGTTATCGTTCGCGCATGCGCAGATAAAAAATATTTCATAGAACTGCTCATATTTCCTAAAATATTTAATACATTCATATTCCAATTGCACTATATTTTTCCGACTACATTTTGTCAATTTTTCTAAAACCCGAGTTAAGTTTGGTTGAAAACCATGCATGTTACAAGCAAAAAACATGCAAGAATTTTTTACTTTTTTTAAATAAATCGCTATATCTCTCTTAATATACATGCCATTCTTATACAAAAGAATACACATATTGCACAATGTCTGTTTATTTATATTCGGTAGCGATAGATAATTTCGTGCATTTTATTTTACAGGGGATCCCAAGTATTATTTTTTTCTTTAATTTTTTGTTGGCCCCCTAATTGCCCCCCTTATCAAATCGACATTGTTAAGTATGAGGTCATACCCGTTCATTTCAATCCTGAAATTCCAGAAGAATCTGTCAAGTATATTTCTAAATATTCGACAAAATGTCTAAAATTGAAAGTTGCTGGTCATTAATGGCAATATAGCGTACATGGTTTTATTTCGAGTGTTAAAATCTCATTTACAACTTATCTGCTTCACTTAAATTTTAACGCTTAATACATAAAATTGAGTATGTATTTCAGAAACATTTTGTGAAATAAAAAAGCAAAAAACATCTTTCAAGAAGAGCATATAGAAAAAAGAAGGTAAAAAATTTAATTTCCCGAGCAGTGTTGCCAGATGGGCTACTTTTTTAAAATTCAGATTCTTGATTGGCACCACTTTTTTGAAATGGTAAAATGGGCCGTATTTAATGACATATTAATTAAGGCGAAAACAAAGGTAATTTTACCGTTTCAAAAAAGTGGTGACAATCCAGAAATCTGAATTTTAAAAAAGTAGCCCATCTGGCAACACTGTTCTCGAGGCGAAATTTAGAAAGTACGGATGCATACCAAGGCCATAGGTTTAAAATTAGAGAGGGGAATTTGTGAAAAATCCTTGAGTCTACACGTGCTTAAATTTAAAAATTAATTTTCAAAACTTCTAGCTTGTTATTTTATCTAATCATCACTATATTCCATTTTTTTAACCAATGTAGAAAGAATATTCCGAAGTTTCCAAAAGGTTGAGGCAGTGGCGTAGCGTTTTAGGGGGGAGGGGCGGCAATTATTTTACTACCAGCATTATTATATAGAAAATTTCGCTTTATTTTATCATTGAACGTTAAACGATTAAAGAAAGCTAAATTTAGCATACAATAATACTGGTAATAAAATGATTTGAGCCCCCCCCCCCCCCCCGCCACCAACGCTACGGCACTGTGTTGAGGGCTCCAACACAATAAAAACTACATAAAAAAAAATTCTCCCTATTTTAATACATTTTTTTAGTAAGACTAAAACTAGGAGGCGAAATATGCAAAAATTATTATTTGAAATATATGTGGATCTTAGTTTCGTCTGTAAAAAGTTAATTTTTGTAATTTGAAGAGGAAAAGCGTGAGAAACGTTATGAACTCCATAATGTAATATAGGAATAAATATCATACCGATTGCTCTTCAGTTAACGCAATGAAAATAATAGAGAGAAAAAATTAAGTTTAAAAACTGAAATATTTTTCGATTATTTTTCATCTTTTTAAGATAACTTTTACAAATTATATATAAATTTTAAAAAACGCTTTGTTTACTAAACAGTTAACACACTGTTAATTATTTTGTATGTTTTTGTTTCTTTATTATTTTTGTTGTTGAAGCCTAAGGAAATCTTTATATTGTGGCATTTTGTGCAGGAGATATTCTAATTTTCATGGTTGTAATACGGAGGTATACTCATTACTTTTTGCCAAGGTTGTATATTATTAAGTTTGAGTAAAACTACTAGAGATTTTTTTTTATCATTTTAGTATCAAGATAGCCAAATTTTTAAAATATTAATTCATAATAGACTTTATTTCTATATGGTTGTACTGGTATGATTGTTTTTATATTAACACTAGAACCGCGGTGACGGGTCATTCTGACCCATACCAAATGAATAGACGACGATAGAAACCAGAAAATTCTTTATAAAGTCAATTAAATATAAGATGTAGAATAATATTTTAAATAAATTAGTTGCATAGTTTTAAATAAAAATTCTGATGCGAAATATTTTTATAGAAAGTGAGTTAAATTTCCCGCGGTTCTAGTGTTAAATGTAAATTTCCAACTGGGTGAAAAATGTCCGGACCAGGATTCGAACCAGGGATTTCCTGGCTCAAGACGCCAGTGCCCTGCCATCTGAGCTATCCCGGACGAATCTGGTGGAACTTTTTCACCCAGCTAACCTTAATGATTATAGCATCTGGTCTGAAACCTGGCTCAACTCAACAGAATAAATCTCAGGTAATGGAACTCCAGAAATCGCTGGATACGAAATTACACTAGATTAATTTTAACTCAATTATTGCAATTGGTAAATAAATCATATTAGATGTAAATTTCCAACTGGGCGAAAAATGTCCGGACCAGGATTCGAACCAGGGATCTCCTGGCTGAAGCCGCCAGTGTCCTGCCATCTGAGCTATCCCGGACGAATCTGGTGGAACTTTTTCACCCAGCTAACCTTAATGATTATAGCATCTGGTCTGGAACCTGGTTCAACTCAACAGAATAAATCTCAGGTAATGGAACTCCAGAAATCGCTGGATACGAAATTACACTAGATTAATTTTAACACAATTGGTAAATAAATCATATTAGATGTAAATTTCCAACTGGGCGAAAAACGTCCGGACCAGGATTCGAACCAGGAATCTCCTGGCTGAAGCCGCCAGTACTCTGCCGTCTGAGCTATCCCGGACGAATCTGGTGGAACTTTTTCACCCAGCTAACCTTAATGATTATAGCATGGGAAAAAGTTACACCAGATTCGTCCGGGATAGCTCAGATAGCAGAGCACTGACGGCTTCAGCCAGGAGATCCCTTGTTCGAATTCTGGTCCCGATATTTTTCGCCCAGTTGGAAATTTACATCTAATATGATTTATTTACCAATTGGAATAATTGTGTTAAAATTAATCTAGTGTAATTTCGTATCCAGCGATTTTTTGAGTTCCATTACCTGAGATTTATTCTGTTGAGCTGAACCAGGTTTCAGACCAGATGCTATAATCATTAAGGTTAGCTGGGTAAAAAAGTTACACCAGATTCGTCCGGGGTATCTCAGATGGCAGAGCACTGGCGGCTTGAGCCAGGAGATCCCTGGTTCGAATCCTGGTCCGGATATTTTTTGCCCAGTTGGAAATTTACATCTAATATGATTTATTTACCAATTGGAATAATTGTGTTAAAATTAATCTAGTGATTGTTTTTAGTTGAATTAATGAGGTTGAAAAGTTTTTTTTTTTCCTTTTTCTTCTTAGGACTGTATTCAGTTAACACCGCAACAAAAAATAATAATAATAATACTTTACTCTTACAGCTTATGTTCGCAATAATTTTATTTACTCTAAGATAATCTGTCCAAACAGAATGAGAAATAATAAAAGTTTAAGGTAGTGTAAAAAAATATTTAGAAATCCATTTGCAATTTCAGTATTATTATACGGAAGTTGTTTGATTGCCTTTGTTTAGATCTTTTTCAAAATTTTATAAAAGATCAGTAATTAGTTTTTGTCCAATTTCATTTTGCCGGTATAATATTTAGCATAAGTTTGCGAAATTAATTGGAAAATACCATTGCTATAGCTTACTTTTCTAATCTCTTGCTGTAAACCAGTCTCTTTTTTTCCCAACACTTAAACATTTAGCTTCAAAGATAATCTTCAAATCTCTGTATAATCTCATAGTTTCTTTTTTAAACACTTTCCAACTATGTTGGAAAGTGTTTAGGAATTTGGTGTTTAACCGCCCCACAGTGGTCCCAAATCGCGATTATGTGGCCAAAAATCAGAAAATCGAAGTTTCGTATTTCGAAGTGAAATCTAATCTACAGTATTTAGAAATATCTGAAGATTTATATTCTGTTATATTTTGCTTTTATCAACTCACGTAAATTAGCATTGTTTATGTGAAGTAAGGAGTTTTTAGCGTTTTCTGCTGTTGCGTGAATTTCAGGCAAATTCGCTGCATTCACACCCTAACTAAGACCATTTCAGATAGTTTCTCGTTTTTTTCTTTGCACTTCTCTGAAACAACATTAAATTACATATTTAGTTTGATTTTTCGATTGCAAAAATCTCAAAAATTAAAGAAAGAGGAATTTTTTAAAAAATACATAGTTTTAAGGCATTTTTGTACATAAAAAGTGATATATAAAAAAAGTCCTTCCGAGTTCCTCGGACTTTTATAGTACAAAATGTAGAATGAGCCTTCTAAAATCATATCCCAAGAGATTTATTGCGACTTTTTGAGAACTAGCAGTTTGAAGTTGGACATTGGATATTGCCAGTATTAGCCCAACATGAGTAATCGGGTTTAAAGTCAATCTAATTTCCGCACTGACCCAAAATTGTTAGTGTTTATATATTTCAACATTCTAATTAACACAGCACTGTCAATTTCATTTTTTTAATTCGCGGAGGGAGGGTTAAGAGTTGGGGATATTTATATATATATATATATATATATATATATATATATATATTTAATTGTTTTTACAATTTTTCCCTTGCCTTTTTCGTTTACATAAAAAATAATATTAAAACTTGACCTTATTTTAAAAAGTACATATATATATATATATATATATATATACTAAATTCTAGCAACATGCATGTCTGGGAAATTCAATCAACTGGGAAACACCATTTACTGTTTTAAATTTCCGGATTATTTGATTATTTGAAAAGTAGTTTTAACTACTTACAAATAAATTTTATTATTAACCGTTCGAGACCAGCGGCTTTTACGCAAATTTTATTCTGTTGGCACCACTTTTTTAAAAAGAGTTACCTTTACTTAATCAATCAAAAAAATGCTCTAATTAAAGAAACTAAATATTTAATTTAACTAAATTTTAACTAAACTAAATTAACTAATTGTTTTTTATTTTTTAATTATTTTTATTATTATTATTTTTTTTTTACTGGTACCTAAAATAAATTCTTTATGCTCTTTTTCAGGATGCATATATGCAACCACGGTCCCGAACGGGTTAAGTAGTATTATTAAGTTTTACTTTAATTTTCACGTATCGTCACATAAATCTATTGTAAATTATTTTATGGCGTTTATTTTTTTCAGTTTTTTATATGAATGTTAATTTAATTGTATTAATTTATATGCACATTTAAATTTTAATGAATACTTTAATGCTTTAACAAATTAAAAAATATATGAAAAATTCGCTCAACCCTTGGGATGAAATGTTGCAGTTACTTGAAATGTGTAAATCCACTTTATTGAAGGTTTATTTAAAAAACAGATTTTATTTTATTTTTCAATAAAAAGATATAAAATTGTTTTATATTAAAACACAGTTTTTTTTTTTTTTTTTTTTTTTTTGTAAAAATTTTAAAACTGTTAGGGATGATAGAATTTTATATTGGAGAGGACGGGGGGGGGGGAGAAGCGGAAATTTCAAATATACTAGAAAATTAGTGAGGTAATTATTTATTTAATGTTACCAAAATAAAGTAACAATGGCAGATTCTTCATTTTTATTGGAATTTCAAAGGTATTATTCTCTGTGTAATAGAGAGAAACAAAAGAAGGGGTGGGGGCGAAAATTTTGAAAGTAATATAATTATTGAATTTAATGATTTTATTATTAATTCATAATAAATAGATGTTGAAAACTTAAAAAATAGCGATGATATTTTTAAAATTTCCTTGGTATAGAGATAAATGGAAAAAGGGGAGATTTCGTGTGCGTGTGTGTGTATTGGGTGTGGTGGCAAAATTCAGCTGATTGATTCTTTATGTATTTTACTGATTGCTTATACTCTTTATTGTTAATTTGCAATAATATTAAAAAGAGAAAAAATCAATAAGATTTTAACCTGTACATTTTCAGGAAGGGAGGGACAGGGGGGGGGGGGGGGGTTAAAATTTCACATTTTCATCATCTATTGAATTAGATGATTTGTTTTGAAAAAGTGAAAATATTCCCCATAATCAAAAGTGAAATTTTCTCATTCCTGTAAAAAAAATCCCGTAAAAAAAGAAAATTTAAATTTAATAAAAACTTGGCCCCTCTATTGCGCCTCCTCCCCCAAATCCCCTCCCCTAGAACGTCAATTACATTTAATTTATATTCACTATGTAATGTCATTTAGAATGTTATAAAATTAAAAATGAAGGATATACAACCACCAGGAAAGCCAGAAATGATTTTTGGCCACTTGATCGCGATTTGGACCACTGTGGCGCCCGTCTGACTGTGCTCTAATTCGTGTAAATATACTCGGATTGCAATGTAATTGATAGAGGTTACTGAGGACATGTGTCATGTTCGGCCTGACTATTTCATGTTTGGCATGAGTATGGCATGTTCGGTATTGAAAATGATGTGTGTAACCTATATAGCTCGTTACAAGGACATTCAAAAGAATTTCTTTTCACTATGCCTATAGAGAAAAATCGTTTACAAAGTGTTTTAATAATGTTACACTATTTTAAACATAATTAAAATTTCTATGGAGCTGTGGATTACTACAAGATGCTTATTTTGGAATATGGTGTGCATCACATTTACAGGAACCCACAAAAGAATTCCATTACAATACTGTCTATGAATGGTAATTGCTGAAAGTGAATTTTGAATTGTGGTATGCGTTTTTAAAATTAACTATTTTTTACACATTACTTGTTGTGTATAAAATCTACAGATCATATACAAGGTAACACAAAAGAATTCATTTCCGTTTACTGACTGAAATTTCTGAAAAGGAATTTTCAAGTGTTACACATTTTCAAATTGAACTAAATTTTAGCATTCTGCGTACTATATACTATATAAATATAGCGATCATATACAGGGCTTCACAAAAGAATTCGAATATTTTTCGGACTATAGATGGTAATTGCTGAAATTGGATTTTCAAATGTGTTGTGCGTGCCCAAATTGTTTACTTAAATATCATCTTTCACCTTATTAAACGGATAAGTTTTGTTACAGTATTCTGAATGTGTTGAAAAGTGTTTCATAATCTATGCTTAATGCAGGATTTTTCTATCTTGTTTCTTTTTAAAATAAAATTTGTCAGATTTTGTAGCTTCTTCTTCCTCTCTGCCAAGACAACCTAACCATCTGCAAATTCAGAAAGAGTTATTCATTCGTAAAATTATCAAATCTGAATATGATAACTTACATGCACGAAATGTCGCTAGTTTATGTTTTTGCACCTCTTCCACAAAGAAACTAAATAACAACTTAATAAAAAATATATATAGATATTAAAGTTACAAAATAATCAAAATTAAATACAATTTAACTAAATCTTAGACAAATAACAACCTTGATCATCGAACTATACTAAGTTATCGACAGTGTGACACACGTGAAAAACGAGAAACAATGATTAGTAAATGGTGGTATTTGTGATCAAAATTACTGTTATCCTCGTTTACATCTTCTGTTTTGCATACAAACACTGATGTAATTTCCTGTATTATCTCTCATGAGTATGGGGGATATTTTTAGATAAAGAAGTTCTTTTAGAAAGGTGAATTTAGAAAAAGGAAAATAATTTTTTACATTAAATTTCTCTGAAACAAAATGTTGCGCATTTTTACAATCGCTTGCTGCACATGTAGTTTGTATGTAATACGACGCCATATATCCTCGTAAAAGAATTTAACGACTTATAATTCCACAACTACCCCTCTCAACACATAAACCGCTAATTAAACTTAAATTGTTAATTTATATCACCCATTTAAATTGTAACAAAAATTTCTTATAATTCCAACATGCATTTAAACGAAGCATGGGTTTTTTTTTTTTTATCATTATTCTGTTTATATCTACTGGTACAATCACATTTAAAGATATCATTTATAAATATAGTAGAAATATTATCTACGGCCAATGTATAACACCAGATTTTTCATATTTAAGCGACCAAGTAATTTATTTTCTTAATGTTCACATACAACAAAAAAAAAATACAGGCATCCCTCGACTTACGTAAGTAATGCGTTCCGTAAAGTTTTACGTAACTTGAATTTTACGTAAGTCGAATTTGTAAGTTGCTTAGGTAAAATTTTGTAAGGAATTGCAATATTTATTATATAAACATATACGTATGTACCGGGTGTCCTAAAAAGGACTGACTGATTTTAAAATTCAATAACTTCCAAACGGTGACAGGTATTAAAAAAATTCTTGCAGGAGGGTTATGCATAAGGTCAAAAGTTTTATTACAGTGATTTTCGATTTTAGTTCGAATTACGAACAATAGATGGCGCTGTAAGCAATAGTCGCTAAATACAGGCTCAATTTTTGGTCCTTTCTCTAGTTCCATGCAGAAAAAGGAGATGGAAATGTATTATTCGGGCCACGAAGTACCAAAAATAGAGCCTGAATTTAGCGTCTATTGATCGCAGCGCCATCTATTGTTTGTAATTCGAACTAAAATCGAAAATCACTGTAAAAAAAACTTTTGACCTTATGCATAACCCTCCTGCAAGAATTTTTTAAATATCTGTCACCGTTTACAAGTTATTGAATTTTAAAATCAGTCAGTCCTTTTTAGGACACCCGGTATATATATACATATATAAATTATTTACACCATATTGTTTTATAAATAAAGCGTCATTCGACAGTATTTACTCGTATATAAACTATAAAAGTATAAAAAAATATAAAAACAAACTTAAAGAACACTTTTCAAATATCTTGTGGAATACGAGATTTATAAATCTAACATTGATGAAATGTTTTATAACAATTTTGAATCTACATCAAACAACTATAAAATTAAGAAATAATTAAAGAGGACTTATTTAACCTACTGTCCATGAATTTGTGATGGTAAGACAACTGAATAACACTCACAAAATAAAATAATCCTTGATAAGCACAAACCGCATTTATTATGAACTAGATGACTACTATGAATAATTAACAATAAAAATTAATAAAATTAGCAAATAAAGCCTTTGTGCAACAATATTAAAAAGCAAAAAAACCAACGTTTAAAAATGCACAAAAAATATATGAAAAGCAGCAAACAGCTGTTACGAATCTACCAGCGAGATTCTTCTTCAGTGCAAGATAGGGAAAAAGGAACAGCGTGCTAGAAAAAGCTATAAGGCAGCGCGTCTCTGTCTATCATTTTGCTCAGCCTTGCTTTTTCTAGCACGCTGTTCCTTTTTCCCTATTTTGCACTGAAGAAGAACCTCGCTAGTAGATTCGTAACAGCTGTTTGCTGCTTTTCATATTTTTTTGTGCATTTTTAAACGTTGGTTTTTCTGCTTGTTAATAAAAATTAAGTTGCTTTGTTATAGATTTGATTGTATATACCAATAAAAATATAACTCTATCAAACATATAAACTGTATTACGGTTGTGGGTTTATATCTATAATATTTTATTTATAAAATAAATATCAAAAGTACGCAACTGCGTATTAAACGCGCTAATATGTTCACAAATGTAATTTTCGAGATTTATTATGTAACTCGAATTTACGTAAGTCGCATAAAACGTAAGTCGTGGGATGCCTGTATGGTGTTTTTTATTCCATTAACCGAAATAAAAATGAAAATATGAAGTCATCAAATGTTTAATGATGGAGAAATGCATAACGAACTTTATTTTTACTTTGATGGAGTTCACACAATGTCGCTGTATTATGTAAAAGTTGGTTTAATTTTTGTATTCTTATATAAGATAAAAAATATTACTCAAATATTTGTACACAAATATATAAATTGAAGCACAATGCGCTGCTAAATTTTAGGCAGTAAAACCGTAAACTGTTTCAATCAAGGAATTAAATCTTTTTATCCTTCCAATTTTTTAAATATGTTTTTATTACCTTTAACACTAGAACCGCCGGAAATTTTACTGAGTGTTATAAAAATATTTTATACCGGAAATTTTAATTGAAACTACTTAACTTATTTATTTAACTTATTTCTCCGTGGTACATTTTAAACTTATTTTAGAAAGAAATTTCTGGTGATAATTGAAATATTTTTATTTGGTAGCGGTCAAAATAACCGCTACGGCAGTTCTAGTGTTAAGACACTTTGAATTTCATTTCATGCGAAATAAAAAAATATAAACGGTTTTTCTGTTTCTGAAAATAATAGTACTCAGATGTTTAAAAAAAATCATCGGGAATCAATCAATATTCAGTTTCTGAAAAAAAAAATGGAATTTCTCAATGAAAGAATTAACAAATAGCAGTAAAACATTTCAGTGGGAAGTTGAAATGATTTGGAGAAAAAGAATCTAATTGGTAATGCCTTGTGGTTGCTTAAGAAGGCGTGAAAAACGTTTGCTTTACAGTGTTTTTCTTTGCTTTCACTTCTAAAGCTTACTGAAAGCTTCACAGAAGACCAGTTCTGGGGATTAATATTTTGTTCATAAAAATCTGCTCGTCAAAGATAAGCAGTTCAACAAAAGCTACAGTGAACCAAAAAAAAATTCGACAACAGCTTCTATTGATTTCATTGTTTAATTATTTTGCTATATGTTGTTCTTTAAAAGTAAAAGTTAGTTAAAATAATAACAATTTTTAAGATGATTTACACAGTTTTATTTTACTTTAATAAAACTTGGATCTAAATTATAAATTCATAAAACGTGGTGATGATATAACATTCAGCACCAAATAAAAGCTTGGACACTTACACAATGTGCCAAAAACACTTTTAAATTTAAAGCAAAACCATCTAATGTTTCGTGTGATGTCCTTTTGCTGCTGTTACAGCTTGTAGCTTCTTATTCCTAGAAAAGGCCAATTCTTCGGTTAAGTCTGATGGTAAATTTTGCCATATAATGAGAATAGCAGTTTTTAGTTCATTTTTATTCTTAATCTCCTTTTCTAGTAATTGTTTCTCCATATAAGCTCACAAATGTTCTATAGGATATGGATCCGGACTTTGGGGAGGATAGGGTAGCATTTTTTTCACTTTGTATAATAATCATTCCTGTACAATCCGAGCGTTAGGCTTGGGATCATTGTCTTGAACTAAAGAATAATTTCCATTTAAATTTAATTTTGAAGCTGTTTCTGGTAAATTTTCTTTTAGAATGTTCAAATACAACATCGTACCTTCAATGAACAAAATGATGTACCTTCAATGAACAAAATGATGTACCTTCAATGAACAAAATGATGTACCTTCAATGAACAAAATGATGTACCTTCAATGAACAAAATGATGTACCTTCAATGAACACTAGATTTACAACACCACTAGCTCCCATTGAACCCTATACCATAACGCATCCGCCATCATGTTTCACAGTCGCTTTTATATTTGCTGATTTAAGACTTTTTTTACATTTCTGAGACACAAATATGGCTTTTTTTGTAGTGTGTATGCTCTATAGTCTTTGGAATGTTAAAAATTTCTTATAGTCTGTGGATGCACATTCACTATAGATGCCTCCTTCAACTCTCTGGCTATCTCTACTGCAGAAATTTTAGAATTCTCTTTCACAAATCTCACAATCCGTCTTTCTGTTTGAGACGAGAAAATCTTTTTGGGCCTACCACTTCCACTAGGTCTTTTCAAAAATCTGTACTTTTTGCATGTATTTATTATGTAATGCACTGTTGAACGTGGCTTTTTCATAGTTTCTGCAATATATCGCATACTTTTCTGCTCTTTCCATAGTTTAACAATTAAGTTTTATCATATCAACAGAAGTTTGCTTTTTTTTTTTTTCATTTTTGGAATTTTCAATCAAGCAAAAGGAAATTTCAACACGTTTCAGTCTCATAGCCTTGGGCTAGTGCCAGAAATCAACACCCTCTTAAAAATTTGTATAATGACAATCCAAAATAAAGGTGAAATAAGTGTCCAAGTTTTATTCTGACAGTGAAAAACGAACAATTGAATTTTTTAATTATCTTAAAATTTAATTTAACATTTTATTAAAATTAAATAAAACTATTTCAATCTTTGAAGAAATTATCTTTTTTTTTATATATATATTGTTAGATTACGATATCACAACTGATTAAAACAATATTAAGTAGCAAAATCGAATCTTGTTGCTGTCCAACATTTTTTTTTTCCGGTTCACTGTAGGTTTATTATTTGAATTTATAAAATATTTTTTAGGCATCTCCACATTTGAATTTACCGACAGGATTGTTTTTCTTTTGGCTCAATCATTAGAATTCAGTATGACAAAATGTTAAGGAGAGTTTGTTATCTCGTTCATTCCACATCTAATTATAGCTTTGAAGAAACTGCTTTTGTTGTCTTGAAACGCAGTCTTTTTGGGCGGGTTAGCGGGACCAGTCTCAGGATTCCGACTAGTGTTGCCAGGTCCACTACCCCAAAATAAGTGAGATAGGAAGACAAAAAAAAGCGGTACATAGAAATACAGTAAACCCTATGGAAACGCAGATAACAATGAACGAGAAAACAAACCGTATAAGATCATTGTGTTTAATTAATAAGGTAAACCCTACTAAGACAGAATCCGAAGTGAATAGAGAAGGTTTTCCGTCTTGTCAGGTGTAACTGTATAGCATATTTCCTGTAGGAACCATGAATGTTTTACGTTAAGGCTGCTATTCACACAGCTTCCGAATTCCCCTCACTAAATGTTAAATCTGTGGGCTTTTTTTGCATTCGTATAAAAATATCTCCTCGGAAAATGAATATTTTTAACTCATTTTTTCTGTGTACTTTTCTTAAAGCATGTATCTTTTTTTCTTAGTTCTCAAAATATTTCTAAAATATATATTTAATTTTATATGCAGCGTTAAAATCTTACTCGCTAGTTCGTCAGCCTTTAATACATAAAATATTAAATTAAGCATATACTATTTTAGAAATATTTTGAGAACTAAGAAAAAAGCAATTAAAAATATTGATTTCCTTCTGAGATATTTTAAATATACGAATGCATTCTGCGCCTATAGACTTAGCATTAGCGATGGAAATTCTGAAGCTGAGTGACTAGCAGCCTTAACGTAAAAAATTCATGGTTCCTACAGTGAGGTTCTACACAGTTATATCTGACAAGGAGGAAACCCTTCTAAAATGGATCCTTTTTGGGATCATCTGTGTAAGAATACCACGATATTCATAGAAATGTAAATGGTTCTTTAAAAAATTCAAGCAAATTCCGCTTATGTTTAGTTTATAGCATGCAGGGTTTTCAACCAAATTTAACACCACTTTCTGAAAACTTAGTGCAGTAGAAATAACATGTTACAATTATAAAATAAATGCATTAAATATTTAATAAAATATGTACATCTGTGTGAAACAATTTGAACTGCGCATGCGTGAACGATGACAAGCAATTCTATAAGGACAAAATCTAGGTGAGGCCCCGTGTATAAACAAATTTGGAACCCATTTTTTTTCATTTTGCAAATAAAAAAAGGTATTTTAGTTTTGTTGAAAATTTCTATTATACGCGGCCCTCGTGCATCGTACTCGCTAATCGCCGTCCCTCCCCTTCTCTTGAACCTAAATGTAGTGCTGCTAAACTTTTCTTCATACTGTGAAAAACTAATTTCAAATGCGAAAGAACTGTCTGCTTGTCGAATGGTTAGAGCTCTTGTCTAGTGATCAAGAGGTGCCTGTTTAAAATGACGTTCAAATATATTTGTGGTGATCTGTTAACCATTTATAAGTCATGTGCAAAAGATGGTCGTAGCGGCCCCAAACCAACTAATTTAAAATTTTATTATTTTAAACTCAAATATTGATATTGGTAAAGATATCATACGAACTGAATTTTTCCAACTGAGTTAAAAAATGCCCAGGTTGGAAGTCAAATATAATACCTTTGACTTAAATTGTTAACCTTTTACCTATTGTGCTACCTAGACTGACAACCGTCAGGCATATATCACTCAGATGACCTAATTGGTAATAGCATCTTGTCTGTCATTTAGACAGCTCAACAGACTATACCGCAGGTAATAGAAATCCATTAAAGTGATTTATACGTAGATACGCTTTATTGTTTTAAAATCAATCATACTGATTGGTAAAGATACTACACGAATTGATTTTTTCCAATTGGGTTCAACTTCCGGCCTGGGCATTTTCCCACTCAGTTTAAAAAATTCAGTTCGTATAACTTAAAATGCTACGATATTTCGACTTTGAAGAAATACTGCTACAAATAAAAGTGAATTTTGTCATAAAGCTTTAGGGGCAAGCTTGGAAAATAAATTAATCCGATTTATTCAAAGTTTCATGACACAAAAGGCATTTAAATAGAAGGCATTGGTGAATGACATTGAAGAAATGATCCAAGCTTCATATTAGAAAAAAAAAAGAAAAAAAAGAAAAGAAAAAGGATAAAAGAAAACTATGAAAGATGCTTATGTGAAGTCGGGATGAGTTAAAAGATGTTTGATATTTTCGTGGAGAGATTTGTGCTCAAGGATGTTACACATGATGCGATGTTTCTAGGAGATAGAGTTAATTGAAATTATATGTTACATTAAGCTATCTGATGCTTCTGCACTGGGTAAACTACGTTGTCATTATCCTATATCAAGAATGGCAACACGATTTTTATCCTTTGTTTTTCCTTTCATTTCAAAATATTCTAAATATTCGTCAAATTACATTTATTTAAAACATTGTACTTAAGCTTAAAGGAAAGCAAAAAATTAAGAAAGAAGAAAGAAAGCTAAAAACAAGGGATATTTTGCTATTCTTTTTTTTTTACTCGTAGTCTTTTATTATAAATTACGGTCATTTTTTTTTCTTTTTCCCGCTCTTCATATTAAAAAATCGTTCTTAAAAATGTATTTGGTGAAAATAATCCTGTTATCTATTCATTAAAAAGATGTGCTCATAAACCTGTTCTCTGTTTTTTCTGGGTTTTATTTCTCACTGAAATAATAAAACGAAATTCTAAAAATACAATCTCTTCCACGGATTTTTAGTTCAACATCTTGGATTTTAACATCGCAATCTTTTTCATGATTTTGTTCAAATTGACTTTAAAATAAAAATATAGTTAAAATCAACAAGCATTTCCAAATGTTTTTACTCATCTTTTATTTTATGCTAAGGAGATGCAGGTAACATTTTACCCAGACTTGTGCAGCTCTTTTTAATATAAATATTTGTTAAACTCTTTATTAATTAAACTTATTAACTTTACATTTGTTTTCACAGGTGTTGTGTTTATATCTGTTTCACATATCTTAAAGGATTTCACTGGAATTTAAATTTTAAAATTAGGTAAAATAAACAAGCACCTTTTACAAGCTAGAAACTGTTGATTTGTCTACCTATTTTTTTTTCCACATTACTATGGATATTGTGTACTATTTTATATTTAAAAAATATTGTTTGCCTTAAATAAAAGTTTTAGAAGGATTTAAACAGTTAACTTTACAAAAGAGCGAAATTACATTTACGAGGGCTGGTCAATAAAGAATTATCATATCTTTTTTATATCAACATGTCCTCAGTCATCGTCTAATTTTAATTGTATTTTTCAAAGTACTAGTTCATATTCAATGCAATGCACTTGCCCACATTTTTCCACGCTTCAAAAACATGCTATCGTAACACTGACGTAATAACACCTCGTAAAACTCCTTGAACAGCCCTCGTAAAATGTATCATAATTTTTTTTTATAAAAATTAATATATGGGAAAATATATATTGGTATTATTCACATATACTAAAGAAAAAGTCAGAATGTGATTTTATTTCGTTATTTAGTGGTAATTGCAAATTCTCTTACTCATCGATCTTTCTATCATTGATTTTCAAACATTTTTATTAGCTCGTAAAGTGTATCATGATCTATATTGGTGCATTTGACTGGTTGTCATAATCCTTCCAGATCTTTTCGGAATATTGGCTGTCTGAAAATCATCGATTTATCTCGGAAGATTCGAATTCATCTATAGAATTTGGCAATGAAAATTTGAATTCAACATTAATTTATTAAAAAAATTAAAATTCCAAAGAATTTTTCAGAAAAACTTCCCTTTTTTGCAAAACATTTTTGTGTTGTATGTATTCTTGCTCTTGATTTTTTTCATCTCTTTTCTTATTCAGTTGGCAGCATCCAACACAGCCAGTAATTTCGTTAATGCTATCATATATGCCATACGATCCATGAAGGTTGGTGATGGCACGTGGTAGGCACGTGGTAGGCACGTGGATCACAACTGGGGAATGGAATACATGTTTCATACGGCCAACATTTTTATGATTTTTAATTTCTTTTCACCATATTTGCTTGGAATAATAAATATCAAGCTAGTATTTAGCTATAGGTAAAATTTATTTCAATATCAACTAGACAGTAACTTGAACTTGATCTTGCATATACCATAGTTAAAATTATTTTTCTCATCACATTTTTCTATATAGCTCAATTTAAAGAGTTGTATGATTCTCATATCCATCGATTAACAAATCGGCGTATCAGTAAGAAATACCCCGCTACAAATTACTGAAAACGTCATCATCAGTGTGGCATTTAGAGTTGTACACCATGAAGACTCAATGTCAAGTTTTTCTTTTCATTTCCTTATTAAACGCATTTAGTTGTTGGTTAAAAAAATTTCTCTTAATAATTAAGACAGTTGTTCAAAATTTTTTATTAAGAGGTTAACTGTAATGTTAATACTATGGAGCGAATTTGGAACCAGAAGAATCTTTATACTATAATGGATGCATTTGAATTTTTTAAACATTTCCAAGTTAACACGACCCGACCACAAGCACTTAAATATTTGTTTATATATGAATGCACATTAGTTTTACATTACAAAAACAACCCCAAAATATGAATGCAAATACAAAAGTGAAAAGGACAAAAAGATTCTTTACAAATACCAAAGCAGTGCGAATGAATATTTCAATGTTTTTTCACTGGATATCATAAGAGCAAACGGTACAAGAAAAGAATATTTTCTTTATTTCCATCAAAACCAACATTTACTATCCGTGAGTGCAAAATATATAGTTATACCATGGAGGAAAGAGATAGATGGAGATGCAGTATGCCGTAAAAATGGTTTGCAATATGATGCGCGTTATTGCTCAAATTTAAATGCCCTCACTCGGCCCAAACAAAACAAACACCTGGAACATGGGCCGAATTCACCGAATTTGACATCACCCGTGCATTTTATCTCTAAATGAAAGTGATCTGCTTATTTTTAAGCATTCTAAAGCAGCATTCCATTGTATTATGAATTAAAAATTGTATTACTCAAAGTGTTCTTCTTTTTTTTCGTGAAAGAACGCGTGCTTGTGTTTGGGCCGATTGTAGCGGATTTTAGGGTTAGTTTTTTGACTTCACCCCCAGCCACCTTACTTCATCTCTATTCTTTCTCTTTATTCCATGAGTTATAAATATAAATTTAAAGACACGTCGTGAAAGCAAGAACAGGAGTTTGTGGCAGCATATAGCGGACGACACCTGTCATAGAATGAAATGAGACAGTCGACTGTGTGCCTGTGCATTGATCTGATGGCTGCCGACCAAAGTTGAAGATAGTAGCAAAGTAGTTAAACATGTTATATTTTTACTTACCACGATTTAAAAAATTAAAGGAGACATTTTAGAAACTGAAAATCCTGAAACCCTATTCAAAATAACGCAATTTGAGGGTGTTATTTTAAAAGTACCAGGGTAGGCTGATAAGTAATGCACACTTGTAGAGCGCCAACGAAATGCCCTTCAGAAGCGCACCCGGTGACATGTAGGTAAAAGTAACATTCCTCCTCCATACGTATGTGCCGATTTGAAGTCGCTGAATTCATCCAGTGCGTTTTGAGATGCGGAAGTATGGAGACGTGTTCTAGACGTGTTCTGTCAACGCCAGCTAAACAGCGTGCTGTTACGAATTTTTAACTCCTGAAAAAGTGACTCATGCTGAGATTGATCGTCGTTTAAAGATGACGACGCTGTTTATAAGTCTACTGCAAGTCGATTGGCAGGAAAATTTTGTGATTGCGAACCTAGAAAGGCCATAATTGTTGATGAAAAACGCACCGGACGTCCGATCACTGCCCAAACGATAAACATCGAAAACTCGCGGACGATTTAATTCAAAATGATTGGCGAATCACTCAAAAGTGCATCGCAAGATATATTGGAATATCCAAAGACCGTGTCGTCTTCATTTTTGAACAATAGGGATACCGTAAAATCCGTAACTGCAGAGGCTCTGCGAAACCTGAAGTTTGAACCGATTCCACACCCTCCTTACTTCCCCGATCTTGCACCTTCAGATTTTTATTTTTTTTTCCTCTATTCAAGAAAGACCTCAGGGGGTAATCACTACACTTCGGACGATGAGGTGAAGGCAGCTGTGAAATCCTGGATTCTGGAAAAGTCGGAAGAAATTTTCAGCGATGGAATAAAAAAACTTGTTGGAATAACTTGGAACACGTAGAAATTTGTTAGCCTTAACGGTGACTATGTTGAAAAATAAATATATGATTTTGAAGCTTAAGAATTGCACTTTAATGTACTTTATGCCCGATCTTGTAATTTTATTTTATTTTACTGTGTGCTCTACAAGCGTGTGTGCATTTATTTTCAGCCTACCCTCGTAATTATTCATTCTGAGAGCCATGAGAATGAAATGAGAGAAACTGTTCTAGAAATCCTCCGGAATATTTCAGACGCAAAAGATTCAACTTGAATGATTATTATTTTATCAGTAACTTTAGTTAAATATATATATATATATATGTACATTTTTACAAGTTTATAAAACACTTTGCATCAACGCAGATTAAACTCTTTAACATGTTGTAGCAATTTTAATAACTGTCTATCTATGCTGGATTTGTACAGCTTTATAAAACTCTTTTTGTGTAAAAGATAGTAGGGCTTTAGGATCTAATTTCATGAATCACTTTACATCTATACTGATCTTCTATTGATTTATGAAACATCCTGTATGAACGCTGATTGAATAAATTTACGCTTACTAACTTCATAAATTGCCCTGTATTCATTGTGGGTTTTTAATAGTTTTTCAAATCAACTACCGTTCATTAATTTTTCAACATTTCTGATTTTGCCTGTCAAAATGTGTATTGCATGAGCTTTGGAGAAGTATATTTTTCAAGTTAACAAAATGGAAAAAGGTTTTGTTAGGAGCACTTTGACACTAAAAAAAGACAACCAGTATAAACTTCACATTTAATGAATAGTATTTCAAAGGCATAGTAACCACATTTAACACGTAAATGCATAGTACAACTCAGGAGTTACTTGATCTTTTTATACCATTTGGCGCTTTCTATTGGTCTTTTGGTGAGCTATTACGTGCTACTTATGTGTGATAACATGCATTTAAGGTCGCGAAGTCTGTTTTTGTTCTGATTTATTATCATGGTGAGGTTATAACAACTTTTGTTGATACAGTAAAACCTGTAAAGTTGACCACCCTTGTAAGTTGACCACCTGTCTATGTTGACCTCTGTTGTCAGGAACCAAATTTATCCTATACAAAACTATAAGACAAACCCTTTGTAACTTGACCACCTGTCTATCTTGTATCTTGACCTCTGAAATTATACAAATTTGACTAGAACTATTATAAAATGACCATCAAAACCCTTCATAACTTGACCATCCAAAAAGCTAACAAATCATGAATTAAATAAAAAAGAAAAGTGCCCAGTTAAACTGATGGCATTGAGCTCACAGGCTATACACACTAATTGTATATTATACTCTTATTTCAAAGAATAATGCCCACAAAAAATAAAGAAATCGACAAAAAAATGCAAATTCCGATCATGAGAAATACTTTTGATACAAACTAAATACAAATTTAGAGTTTCAGTCCATCCTTTTATTTTTAGAATAAAAATATGTGATCCATCTATCACTAAACGGCGCTGTTCATCTTTATGAATTCCAAATAATAGACTACAATAAATATGCCAAATGTAAAACTTCCATTCTAATTTCTTAACAATATAATTATTGTTCAAAAAAGAATGATCACGCATCAAGTTTCATAACAAACAGTTTTATTTATGTAAACAGAAATAAATATAGGTGTATATTTACAAGGTTATTAATAAAACACATGTAAAAGCGTTTACGCAGAACCAAATCATTTAATAAATTTATATTCTGATGAATATAGAAGTACTAAGAAATCTTAGTTTGTTATGTGATAAATTTAAGACATAATTCGAGAAAATCACAAAATGTAACTAACATATCAATACCATCATATATAACTAATACACACGCATAGGGCATTATCACCTTTTTTCACCTTAAAAGAATGATCACGAATCAAGTTTCATAACAAACAGTTTTAATTATGTAAACAGAAATAAATATATGTGCATATTTACAAAGTTATTAATAAAACGCATATAAAAGCGTTTACTCAGAACCCAATCATTTAATTTAATAAACTTATATTCTGATGCATATAGAAGTTTTAAGAAATCTTAGTTTGTTATGTGATAAACTCAAAACATAATCCGAGAAAATCACAAAATATAACTAACATATTAATACCATCAAATATAACTAATACACACGCATAGGGCATTATCACCTTTTTTCACCTTAAAAGGAGGATCACGAATCAAGTTTCATAACAAACAGTTTTATTTATATAAACAGAAATAAATATAGGTGTATATTTACAAAATTATTAATAAAATACATATAAAAGTGTTTACTCAGAACCCAATCATTTAATAAATTTATATTCTGATGAATATAGAAGTTTTAAGAGATCTTAGTTTGTTATATGATACACTTAAAACATAATCCGAGAAAATCACAAAACGTAACTAACACATTAATACCATCAAATATAACTAATACACACGCATAGGGCATCATCACCTTTTTTCACCTTAAAAGGATGATCACGAATCAAGTTTCATAACAAACAGTGTTAATTATATAAACAGAAATAAATATAGGTGTATATTTACAAAGTTATTAATAAAACGCATATAAAAGCGTTTACTCAGAACCCAATCATTTAATAAATTTATATTCTGATGAATATAGAAATTTTAAGAAATCTTAGTTTGTTATATGATACACTTAAAACATAATCCGAGAAAATCACAAAACGTAACTAACACATTAATTAGATGTAAATTTCCAACTGGGCGAAAAATGTCCGGACCAGGATCTTACATCTAATATGATTTGTTTACCAATTAGAATAATTGTGTGAAAATTAATCTAGTGTAATTTCGTATCCAGCGATTTCTGGAGTTCCATTACCTGAGATTTATTCTGTTGAGCTGAACCAGGTTTCAAACCAGATGCTGTAATCTTCAAGGTTAGCTGGGTGAAAAAAGTTCGACCAGAATCGTCCGGGATAGCTCAGATGGCAGAGCACTGGCGGCTTCAGCCAGGAGGTCCCGGGTTCGAATCCTGGTCCGGACATTTTTCGCCCAGTTGGAAATTTACATCTAATATGATTTGTTTACCAATTAGAATAATTGTGTGAAAATTAATCTAGTGTAACACATTAATACCATCAAATATAACTAGTACACACGCATAGGGCATTATCACCTTTTTTCGGGTGAAATAAAAATACAAAGCCTTACTGTACCAGAAAGAAAAATGAATCTTTTAGTTATAAATAAATCATTGCTTACTCTATGCATTATGTTATATCTACCTGAGCATGAGAATGTTCAGTCCTCCTGCAATGAGACTAATATTAATTTTTTTTTTAAATGTTCAACTTTGACAAAGGAAAGAGAACTAAATAGCTGATAAAAGAGTTTGGGAAAAGACAAATGTTTTTAAGTAACAATTATTGCTTCAATAGCAAATAATTACACTCAATAATAATAAAAACGAGAATACACTTATATTTGATTATTTTTAGGCCAAACACAAGAAATTGCTTTATGGTAACTAAAAATAGATTCGTAATACCAAAATTCTAGGTTTTCTTCATTTGTATAGCAAATATCTATCTGCGTACATTCATTTGTTGAAATTTCGTCAGAGAAAACTTTATTATATAAGCTGTAGAAAGCTAATATTTTATTTATTTTTTGAAAATCGGCAGATTTTCTTTCAATATTGAAATCACCAGCAACGATAAGTTTACAGTCAAACTGCATCAAATTGTCTAGAATTTCTGTCATTAATGATTCCAGTAGTTTGATTGATGCCTTCGGAGATTTGTATCCAAAAAGAACAATCATTTGACCAAGTTTTACGGCACAGAATTCTGCATGAGCTCCACGATCATGTCTTACCCAATTATTTATGAATTGGCACTCGTGAACAGTGGCGTAGCTACAAATTCAGCGCCCTGGAGCAAGTAAAGTTTGTGCGCCCTCTTCTCACTCGAAAAGTTATGCGCATCTTTTTTTTTTTTTTTTTTTTTTTTTTTTACTTTAAAATTTATATACCATATACCATTTTTAATTCGATTTAAAACTTTACTTTTATTTGAAAGTCAGACGTACTTAATAGTTCAACACGTATTAAATACAAATTATTAAAAATACATAATGAATTGTGAAATGAATTATAATTCTTTAAGTAGGGAGTACCTACCAATATTTTCGGCCAATTGGTCGGGAGTTTCGTTTTAAATCGGCCAATACAACCTGCCGCCATTAATATGTTTTTCCTTTCAAGGGTTTCAAAGATTTGTAGAATACTAATAAAAAACCCACTATTGTCAATTTTTTTTTTTACTTTTCGCATATGGATGAAACACGTTTTGCTGTTTTTAGCACCAGAAAATAATAAAATTCATATAATTCGAAGTATTATAACTTAGTAAGTTTTAGTCATACAAAAGAGAAAATTTTATCATTTTACACGTAATACAGAGAAGCTTTTCTAAATGTAACGTATAGAACCTAGGGACCGAACAAAATGTAAATCCCGTAACTTGTGTCAGCCAAGTTCGCCTGACATAGCCGTGTGTTATTTACACGAACCATTTCGAGCTGTTTTCATCTAATTTCAATGCTCTACAACTGAAAATCTATGAGACCTACGTACTTGTTATACGAAATGTGTAGTAAGGTCACCCTAATTACCTAAAATCCAAAATTTTATAAATAACGCATGATTAGTTTCCGAGATAATGACATTTGAAAATGTCTGATATCCGATAATTTTACCACTGACTGACTGACTGACTGACTCACTCAAAAAGATCTTGTATATCTACTGCAGCTACAGACTTCAAATTTGGTGCGAAGTTCGTTTACACTATAAAACTAAGGAAAAAAATAAAAAAATTGTGAAAATCGATTAATTACCCACCCGGGGGTGCCCATTTTTACTTTACCATTGCGTCTATTAGGCGAAATTTTAATTTGCCGTAGGAGGGGACGCTGTTCTGTCGCCAAATACCGCCAAGTTTCTCGCCAACATGGCGATATGTCACCATATTTGGCGACCAAAATTAGTCGCCAAAAGTGACGCCACCTTGGCGATATCTCTGATATTTCGCCAAATTCCCATAGACTTCCATTGTAAACCTATCTACTTTCTGGTGGTTTATCTGGGTTTACTTGCTTACAGAAAATCAACAAATTGAGATATTCTGTCCGTCACAGAGCCCGTTCTCAGAAACTATAGATGTTGGAGGCGTGAAATTTTGCATATTTACAGCTGAACACCTCACATCAAATGACAAATCATAAAATTTTGAAAAAGTTGTAAATTTAACCCTTTGGGGTCTCACATGTGTATTTTAAACAATCCTTTCTAAGTGAGTCCCTAATTAGGTTGGAGGCGTGAAATTGTACATACTTATAGCTGAACACCTAACATCAAACGAGAAATCATAAAATTTTGAAAAAGTCGTACATTTAACCCTTTGGGCTCCCCCATGTGTATTTTAAACAATTCTTTCAAAGTGAGCCTCTAATTAGGTTGGAGGCGTGAAATTTTGCATACTTATAGCTGAGCACCTCACATCAAACGGGAAATCATAAAATTTTGAAAAAGTCGTACATTTAACCCTTTGGGCTTCCACATGCGTATTTTAAGCAATTCTTTCTAACTGAGCCCCTTATTAAATTGCAGATTTGAAATTTTGCATACTTATAGCAGAACACCTAAGGCTAGGCGACAAATCATAAAATCTTGAAAAAGTCTTACGCTTAACCCTTTGAGCTACCACATATGTATTTTAAGCAATTCTTTCTAAGGGATTCCCTAATTAAGTTGGAGACATGACTTTTTGCATACGTATAGCTGAATGCGTCAGAGCACACGACAAATCATAAAACTTTCAAAAAGTCTTATATTATTTACTCCTCCGGGCTCTAACTTGTGTATTTTAAGCAATTTTTCTAACATCCGCCCTTTTCACCCGGGGAGCACTTTTCCAACTTTTGCTGACACCCCTTTGACCATTCTTTCATATTATGCACCATAGTCTTACATATTTTAGTTCCACTTTTTATCGCCAGGAGCACCTACTTATCTCGGGTACTATGGGCTCAATCCACTCGACTAATATATCTACGGATAATATTTAAAACGGAGTTTCGTTCGGATAGAGGTTTGTTTAGAATAGAGTGCGCCCCTGGTTGCGAAATGTGGAACTAACAGATTTTTCAAAAGGATAAAGTGTTTTGAAAGGAATATTAAACAAAACCCTCTGTGCGATCTGTGATCACACTTACCCACTTGTTATTTTCAAAATCATCAGAGAAAAGTTTATTTAGTTAATTAAATTTAAAAATCCAGGAGGGGCAATGTCCTTCCTCTGCACTGCCTCTTTGCCCGCACCCATGGATGAATGATACATAGTGTGGCATAAGCACATAACTTTATTTTTCACTTCCAGTACAAAAAAGCAGGCCCAGCTATAGGATATTTAATTGGAAAATTTAATAGGAAAATTTAATATAGGAATTTAATAGGAATTGTTGTTTCAGAAACAATAAAAATTTCGAATCAATACATTTCGTTTCAAAACATGCATTCAGTGTAGCAGTATTAAAATATAGATTTCTGCCGCAAATTGACAGCCAAATAGTTTGTTGTAGGAAGTTTAAATTAAAAGTTGCTTCGTGAATAAAATAGTCTGATGTAAACACATTAAAAAACGTTAAGTAAAGTGTCTAAATATATTGTAACTTTACAAAAAGTAATGATATCTAACAAAAACATAGCTGTGAAAAAAGGGAGCCAAGTTCTGTAAAGACAATGGCAAGAAAAGAAGTGATATCTAAGTGGGTGCCAAGTTCAAATAAAATTCACTCAAACTTACCTACTGAAGTATTATAGCATTTTTTAAATTGTTTAGAAATAAAAATTATTGATAGCATATTAATAATAAATCTAGAACTTGGTAAGTTTTTGATACATGCTATGCCTATCTATTTCATGTCTTAATAAAATGATGATGATTAACAACAATGTCATTATAAAAAAATTTATATAGTTATTATTATAAACAAATGACTCATGTTAAAGATTTGATAAACCAATAAATACACAAATACATTCCCGCTCGTCTTTGGTTATCATTCTAGCCCCCACCCTTCGGAAACCTCAATGCAAACAAACTAGGCCTGAGAAAGAGGCCTGAGAAGGCAAAGCCTGAGGGCCTCAGGAAAGGTCTGAGAAAGAGACAGTTACCTTTACGCTTGTTCTTGGTCATCCCTCTAGAGACTGCACCCCTTTTTAACCCTTCAGGGGCAAAGAGCTTTTATTCGTGACATGCTGAAATGATTCAATCACACCAGAATTTAAAAACAAATTTATTTCAAAATGGGTAAAAGCTTCTTTTCACGTATTTAATAAAATTAAACTTTTTAGTCCTGAATTCTAGTGTCAGTGTGGCATTTTGCAGTTAAAATTAGGTGGGATATATTTTATCACACCATCCTTCAAGAGGAAGGAGCTCACTCAAATGAAGGCTTTCAAACATGAAATAACAAGTTTAGATATAATAATGTCATTAATAAAAATAAATGACTTGTAGGTAAAAACTTGCCAAGTTCTAGATTTATTATTAATATGCTATCAATAATTTTTATTTCTAAACAATTTAAAAAATGCTATAATACTTCAGTAGGTAAGTTTGAGTAAATTTTATTTGAACTTGGCACCCACTTAGATATCACTTCTTTTCTTGCCATTGTCTTTACAGAACTTGGCTCCCTTTTTTCACAGCTATGTTTTTGTTAGATTTTATTATACTGAGACACATTTCCCTTGAATTATTCAATGAAACTTTCCTTATAAAGGTAAATTCACATTAAAATCATAAAGTAAGGGAGTTTTATTTCAGGCTTAGACAGTCTTAATAACCAAAAAAAACTTGATTAATACATAAATATATTTGGTAAAAAGATTGTGATTACCAGTGATACCAGCAATATCTTGTTTTTTTTTTTTCAGAAATAAATTTATATTTCCTTCATGAAAAACCATGAGTTCAGTCATATTATCGAGAAATACATATTAAAATACATATGGAATAATATGAAACTAAAAGTTCTGTAATTTTGCCAATAAATCTTAATTGAAAGTTTCATTGTTTTCATCTGTGATAATGTGTTTATTTTAGGCGTTTGCGGATTTTAGGGGGTGTATTGTATTGGAACTATATTTCTACAGCTACTGGTTTAGAAAGTTAACCAATGGACAACGATAAAACACCGGTGTTTTCACTGGCTTTTGTCTAATTTGAGTAATTTGGCTAATCACTAAAGAAAAACTAGCCAAATTCAAATAATGGTAGTAATGGATTCGCCATGAAACACTAAGAATATGAAAACACAAATAATGAGTTACACAGAAAAGGTTTAATCGTACAACAACATCATTGAGAGTGTCGCCGAAAGAAAGAAAACATCTGTTGCAATTTGACGATTTCAGTTTATTTTTCTCCCCAAATGAAACATTTTGGCCGCCCTGCAGCGAGAACCTAAACTGACAGCCTTATATAATGCTCAAGATTACAGTTTTTACTTTCCATACACATATACCATGTAAGGAAGGAAATAGGAAAGCATTGTAATCACACTAAAAATAAATGAAAATAATGGTATATTTTTACATTTTCAGATACTTTTGAATCCGTTCTCACAATTTTTACAATGATTAAATACGTATGTGTGTATCTTAGAATTTCTTCCGTTTTCAGACTTCCAGAGCAAAATTTGGTGTGTTTTTGATAATGTCGGCAGGTATGTTATAAATCTGTCGCAAGAATTGTATTAATTTTCGGTCGACGTATTTAGTATCTAAACTGTTTTTCAACCATTCTGTGACGGTAACTGATGAATATTTTCTCTTATATCTCAATTAAATTATTTTTATTGATCACGTTCACCTATACAGCATTTCACCAGGCAGACTGTGGCGGATCGACAAGGGGTTCACAATCACTTTACTACTAATAATTTCACACAAAAAAATCTCTTTGTTTAATCTTAGAAAATTTTAAGGTTAAAACAGATCAGATTTTATATATCTGCATTCTGGTAGAAAAGTGATTGTGAATCCCTGAGGACCCGCTACTGCACGTAGGGTCGGACTCGGTTACTGTGAAATACGCAGACATTGGATTTATGGTAGGCACAACATTTTAGAAATTCATTATTGTACCACATTGCTAGTAGAAATCAATAATAACCCTTACCATTTCAGTTTTTTCTGGGGATGCTTTCAATTTCGGAACTGGATCCGAATTTGAAAGCGTTCTTAGACATAAAAAAAAAAAAAAAAATAGAAACAGCATAAAGATAACCGTTTAGACATCGACCTTATATATTCAATGCAAAAAAAAAATATATTTAAGAATACTAAAAAGGAGAAATTTGCAAAGAACTTTGCCATTGGTTTAACATTAACTTGCAAATGGCTAGAGTCGGATTCTAAGTATAGAAGAATTTTAATACTAAATAAGAACGATTAATTAAACCCATTTTGAACTATTTTTGCAGCGGGAGGATAAAAAATCTTGAAGCTGGTAGTAATAATAAGAAACGTGTGAATATTTAATTTGATTTTAAAGCAAAGTGTATTTAAAATTTTATTTAGAATTTTATAGAGTAAACTCTGTCTAAAGCTCTATCAAGACAGATTTCCGTGTTGTGCAGAATCTGCCTTAGGCAGAATGTACTGTATTTAAAAAAAATCCTTAGCAACAGGGTATAATGAGCGGGACGCACAAAGAACATTCAAAGGGTTGAACAGTCTTGTTTTAACGTATATACAAAACAGCAAAACACCGTTCTGATCATCACATTTATAAAAATCACTGAAACAACAACAAAAAAAATGTTTGATTTTTTTTCTTTTTTTGACGAAAATATTTGTAAAAAATATTTTTGTGCTTCAAGCACGAAAAACAATATAATAAAAATTTCTATAGGTTAAATCACAATCACAGCATTGTACGAATACACGCAACCTACACATTTCAATCAAATACATAATAAATGATTTTACAAAAAAATTAAACAAAAAAACCGTCTATATATTTTGAAATACAGGCGACGCATGGCCTCTGAAACGAAGAAACTTCAAAAAAAAAAAAAAAAAAAATCAATTCTAATTTTCAAAGAAAAAAAATCATTAGTAAAATAAAATGCTTCAAAAAAGTGATTTTTTTTAAATTATTAAATAATTTAAGACTGTTCAAATCTAATGCTTGTAGCAAATTTTGTGACTATTAGTTTCACCTCAGGGAGAGCGCAGCTTTACTTGGTTTAGGGCTCACCAACCCGCAGGTCGGTTGCCCGGCGGGCCATTCTAAGTATGCCAGGAGGTGACTTAATTTAGTACAATCCTATTTTTTTTTTTTTTTTACTTATAGACCTTGTTTAAGCATGGGCTTAATGAAAATTTGTTGAAAACTATGCATTAGAAAAATGTTTAAGCTTTATGAATGAAAGATAGCATTTTTTTTAAAACACGAGGTCTTTATCACCAGTGGAAATATATCACCTTTGCAGGAAATTACGATCTAAGTTTTTATTCACTGTTATACTGTTTTGATCACACAGTATTTCTGTAAACTGTTCGGAAAGTTGAGTGGCATAACTCCAGATTTTTTTTTTCATTTTATCATTCCAAAATTCATTGACTACTAATTGTGCGATATCAGATGGTGGTGGTCTGTGGGCAGAGCCTGATTAATGCCTCAGCAAACTCAAGTTATTATTTTCGGAAATGTTATCCCTTATTTGATCCTAAAATTCTGCGATTAAATAAAGTTTAATCTGGAAGAATATTTTTCGGAAAAAGTAGTTGTCCTAAGGAACACTGAATTGCATACTAATTTTTTTCTCTCTTTTTGAAAGAAAATGCTTATCAATTCTGCATTTGAGATTTACCATATTTTCAAAATCTGAAAACAATATGCGCAAAAATTATTTTGCCGCTCCTCCCTCAACCCATATCTAATTTTTATCGTCATGGGCTGATGTGGAATATGCCTAAATCTTTTGTAATCTGCATTGATGCATGTTTAGTTTCCACAAAAAAAAAAAGATTAAAATTTTCATTTTTTTTAACCACTTGGAAAAATCGTTATTGTCCTCGTCGGGGTAGGAAATCAAAAGCATATCTGAAGCTTTTTATTGGTTTAATTCGCATTTTATTCGTTTTCTGTTTGGTCCATACATTAATCTGTATTTCCCTTTACTTTTTACAGAGATGGATACTTCTGTTGCCACTATGACAAAAAAGTAATAAAAACTACAAAAAAAAAAAAAAATTAATAACTCAGAAACAAATTGAGATACAGCTTTCAAACAAATTGCATTTAAAAGTACATTTTTTTTCTCTATACGACGGTGTAAAGGTAATATTGTGGAATGTTTAGAAGTTTAAGAATGAAATTTCATTTAAAATTGGTCGTCAGATTTCCAAGAAATCTGACGATGGAAAAGCCTTTTCCCGAACAGCCAATGAAATGCTTGGATAATACGTATGTTTCAGGTGGATACATAGAAGTACCAATAATTGTTTGTAATTCTATGGGTGGATAATACAACGTAAGTTTTAAGAAATCTGACGGGTCGCAGGCAATTTTTGTCGCTTGCCATTTTTACGTGTAATAACACTATTAATGTTTAATTCATGGCCTACGTAATGTATGATTAACTCCGTGCGATTTTTTATGTCTTAAATTTCAGTCTTCGAAAAAATCATTTTACAAATGGTCGTTGTAATTTGTTAAATTGCTTTTTTTTTTTTTTTCAATGGACAATAATTTTCTTCTACTTGTCACATTATTTTTTTTTTCAAATCGTAAAATAACTAAATAGCTAAGGCATTGCATCTAAACATACTGTTAAATAGAAATTTACCAGGAAGATTATTGTTTGGGAATAGTGGTATCCAATAAGGTGACCGATGAGAGCTCTGTAAATAAGTTTTGAGTACTTTAAAATTTGAAAATCTCCAACAGTCGTCTACGAAAAAGTCACAGAGAAAAAAATCCGACGTGCTGAAATGGTGTTGGAGAAGTTATTTGAGACTGCAATATGGTATGAATTAAAATTAAAACTCCGCAAATAGAAGTACTTTCTGTAAACTGTGTATGAAAACATGTTTTAAATCGAAATAATTGGGGTTAAGCAGAATGTAAAATATCATAGAAATATGCCGGTTGTAACAGGATTCGTTTATAATTTCTGATTAATAATGAAAAAAAAAATGGGCAAATATTTTTAAAAATCTTTATTTTGATCTTTCTAATTTTGCGCCCTTAGGATTCGTGCGCCTGGAGCAGTTTGCTCCAACTGCTCCACGGTAGCTACGCCCCTGCTCGTGAATTATTTCAGTTTTAGCAGCACACATCAAGCCAAAAGCCTTCCGTTTACTAACACAGTCTATGCGAGATATACACGTGAATTTGCCATCAAAATCATATACATCATCTTTCAAAGAAAAAGGTTCCAGAAAACATAAAAGGTGTGCATTCATGTAATGTGGGTCCAATTTTATGTCTAAATAATGTGCATTCAATGACTGGACATTATGAATAACAATTTTGAAGTAACTGTCCGGCACCTCATCCATGAACCTTAAATCGAAATGTTTTGGATGATTTTCTAATCTCGACAGTTCTTTTAGTACAGGATCATTTTTTTCGGGGGGTTTTGGCGGTTTAAAATCACCATCAATATATAAACCCCCAGCGGTCGTTGCTCGACTGCATGCGACATACACCTGAGCTCTCTCCATTTTTTTTGCAATTTTAACCGTTACAAAATTATGTGTGGCGCTTTGACCCTTATGAATAGTTCGTCCATTAGCGGCAATTAGAGGAAATTGTGTCCGAACAACTTGTAAGTCACGTCCAGGCCAAGTTTTAATAATTTTAACGAGTGGATAAATTGGAGTCCAAGTTTTATCTATTCCTTTAGTTTTGAGAAGATTTTCATACTTTTTCCTCATTTGTGTTCCCACAAGAGGATCGTCCAGTTTCAAAAATACCATTGTCGGTACCCTTTTACCCGTATTTGTATTTCCATATTGTATATGTTCTAATGTCCCTGTTGTCCCATTAAAAAGCCCGTCTTCTACATCTATATTGCACGTAATCATATAAATTGCTGATATTTTTAATTTAACGACTGCGGGCAAACCATTTGTGTCAGTAATTTTAAGATTTTTAGCAGATTTTAGTATTTCTTCCTTACTAGATTTTTTACCAGATCCTTGAGATTTATCAAAAGCATATGCCACGACTTCTTCTGTCTGTAATTTACTTTGAAAAAAGCTATTGTACTTGTCACATTCTGCATTTGTTGAAAAAAAAGAGATTGCATTGATAGGTGGTTGATTTGATGTTGTTATTTTACGCGATTTTATTAGTGTAATATCTTTTTCCGTCATTGCACCGACTGAAATATTATTTAATGCTTCTGCAAAAGCACGATCGTTTTGTTGTCGCATAATTTCCGTTAATTTGTACATTGAAAACATGTGCCAAAGATAATTGTGAAACAATGGTTTCCATCGATTTCAATAATTTCACCTTCTTCTGGATTCGTAAATACAAATTTACCCATTACTGGTCGTAATTGCCAAAAATCACCAAGAACAATTACGCTAACGCCACCAAAAGGAAAATTATTATGGAATATCTGCCTTAAACGATTTTCGACAAAATAAAAATCGCGTAGTTTGACCATCGAAATTTCATCAATTATAATCAATTTTAAATTTACAAGTTTTGCAGAGAGTTGATTGCATATATCATCACTTAGTGGTTTTAGAGAGTTTTGATTTAATGGGAGATGAAAAACGGAATGTAAAGTCATTCCTCTAATGTTAAATGCTGCTTTACCAGTTGGCGCGCATAATAAAATCTTAATGGAAGAAGGATCTTCTCCTGGAAAGGAATTGAAGTATCTTAAACCAGCTTGAACAATTGAATTAATAAGAGTACTTTTACCAACTCCTGCGCCACCTAAAACAATTTCATAAAATGGAACTTTTCCGTTTTTTATTTTAAACATTATATCCATAAAATATTTTCTTTGCTTGATATTTAAACTTCGAATGAGATCCGTATATTGATATTCAGGAATTAGCTTTGGACTCAAAAATTTTTGCTGTTCCTGTGGAACATCTTGTCCCATATCGAAAAGTATGTCAGATTGAAGCGTATCATTCATTAAAATATATTCTTCATCCAATTTCTCATCTATTGTGTTACAGAAGTCATTTTCTTCTTGTTCAATTTCTCGCACCATACTTTCTAATTCTAGCGTTTCATTAATAACATATTTACTTTTATTGGCATTTATGGATCTACTATTAACATTATAAATTTCTTCTACATCTTTAGATATAATATCATCGTCTTCATTCCTGTATGGATGGAACAACATCACTTGCTCTCTAAAATAATTATATGAATCCTGTTCGCGACCATATCTTCGGTATCTTATTATTCTGGCTTTTGTCCGTTTTCTTATATAGCCTGACCTATCCAAAAGTTGTAAACACTCAGAAATTTGGGTATTTTCTTCGGTTTCAATAGCTGGTTTATTTAAATCTATCCCTTGAATTTCTTGATTATCATGAGAATTGACTGCAGAAACATATTTTTTGTCACATTTTACTTTAGAGTATGTGTACATTGCAGCAAATTCCGCGAGACATAAGTGATTTAATTCATGCGGCCTTTGTGCATAATGATCTAATATACATTTGACTCCGATATCTGTCGAATCATCCGATAATTGTTTCAAATCTGTAGGGGATTTTATCATAAAAACACGAGAATTTGGGTGTGAGGTCGGAATGTAAATGGAATCGCGACTACATACAGACAATGGCAGCCTCAAAACACCGTATGCTGCTTCTTGTGCTGATATTTCTGTTCCATTTAGAAACACATTTGCATACTTACGGAGTTTTTGTTTTATTGTAGTATTCCCTCTTTTCATGTCTTCGGAAGCATCTTTTAGCAATTTTGACATTCCTCCGTATGATTTGTTAATATAAGCAACACAATACTTGGCACATGCATACGGATCCAAGATATATTGAATGTCCATATTTGCGCGCCATGCTTCTATCATTTTGATATTGTACGCATTAATGAACATTGCATTTACATTTCGTTTAAGAAAAACGGTGGGTCTCTTTATAGATGATCTGATAGCAAGTACATATTCAGACTCAGAGATGTTCAAATTCTGTAAAAATTCAGTAAAAGACATATCACCAGTGTAATTTCTACCGAGATCTTTGCAATTCATGTATGTTTTGATTTCTTTAAATATTTTTTTGTATTTTGTCAAAGTCTCTTTATCTGTATCTAAAGCTAATGGAAGCAAAATTTCAGTTGAATTCATTGGAGGATGTGGAATGCCGAATCTACATATTTTGGAACCATTTTTAGATTTTTTTTAGACATGATTTAGAATGACGATGATTTTGAAAATTTAAAACTTCATTCAAATTTTCATTATTCACGTTCGTTCTCTGGCATGTAATAAACTGATCAATAAATTCCGTGCAATTTGACCAAGTTGAATTTTCTTCCGGATCAAATACAGGGGCATTTTTTTGCCAAACGAGCATATGAACATGAGGTGATCCTCGGTGTTGGAATTCAACTCGATAATAATAATCCAAAATAGTTTTATCTTCACTAATAGGACCACAGTTGGATCTCAGTATCAAGTTGAGAAACATTCTAAATCGATAATCAAAATATTCTGCACAAGTAATAGGGCCATTACGGATAAGTTCTGATATTGAATTAAAATCTAGGTTGTATGCATCTTCATGTGAAATAGTTTCCTGACGCAAATTCTTTGCCAAAATTACAATTAATTCAAGCCACTTTGTCTCTGCGGCAGAAAATGTCAAGAACAAAGACGGTATTCCAAGCTGTCTTATCATGGCGTTTAAATTTTTTTGCTTATCTTCCCAATACGCTGGTGATGATCTTAGATTTTTTAGAACTTTATAGCCATCGTCGTGTTGAATAAGTCTATCAACACTCTGCGCATTCTTCAAATCGGCCGCTGTAATATTAGTTCCATATTTATTTGTTTTTTTACGTAAGCAAATATTAATTTCTGAAGCAATTCTCTTATTTTGCAATAATTTATATGCGTACAATATTTTGTTTGGCTTGCACGCTCTTCTGTCGTATCTTTTTTGCTTCAGAATTAGCAATATCTGAATAATTGACATGGATAGAGTCTACGAATATCCTTGCGGTTCCACAGTAAATAGATGGAAAAGATAATTCTTCCACTTTTTCGTCGAGTAATAAAGACATTGGGGATCTACCCTCTCCAGGCGCAAATTTAATTGCAATATTATCTGTTTCTGTTATTAAAGTTTCCAACATACCTGAGTTATGTGGCTCATCATCTTCAAAATCAGAATCATCAGAGTGTAAAAAGTCTTGAATAGCACCATCCATTTCCTTTTCACTCAATTTTATTTGATTTGCAATCTGTTCTTCCAAAATGAAATCTATTGTTTCAGTTTCCAGTCGGTTTGCCCATTCGTCGGAAAGTACCACACCTTCTTCTTTATACAAGTCTGTATTTGCTAAATATTTAGCGGCTGCGTAAACTTTTGCTGGACGAATTGTTTCGAACATATAAGGGCGATTATATTGCAATCTTCTCATTAACATTAATTGGATAGTCGAAGTTTCGTTGAATTTTCTAGGTAGAACTGTGACTGTATCATTTAAAGTATTTAATATATTTATAACATTTCCATGAAGACCAATTTGTCGGTCAATACCAAGACGTCGAATTTGCATAAATGGCAGGCGCAATGCAACCAATCGTTCTTCTAGGGGTGTCAGATCAGTCAATTCAGGTGGAATTGGTGGAAATTCAAATCCGTTTCCCAGCCATAATTTGGGAATTTTGTTTAATTTGATTTGATTCCAGCAGGTGTTACAGAAACAGTATGGAGGATTGGAATTCTTCAGAAAAAGAGATTTGTTGACGATATCTTCTTTAATATTCGCTTGTAAGGTATTCAAATAACGGTACGATACTGATTGCCTGAACCATAATCTCCCACAACATGAACATATGTGAGTGGGACCTTCACTAATTATATTTTTAAATTCTTCCAATAAGTTACTCCAGTTAGATCTTATACTTTGCTGAATATAGATCTTTCTATGACGATCTGCTACACGTTCATTTTCGCGATATTCTTCTCCGCTTCTCAAATTCTCCAATCGATTACGATTCTGTTTCTTTTCTTTTTCACGATATTCATCATTTTGTCTTAAATTTTGTACTCTGCTTTGATTTTTTTCATTTTCTTTTTCACGATATTCATCATTTTGTCTTAAATTTTGTACTCTGCTTTGATTTTTTTCATTTTCTTTTTCACGATATTCATCATTTTGTTTTAAATTTTGTACTCTGCTTTGATTTTTTTCATTTTCTTTTTCATGATATTCATCATTTTGTCTTAAATTTTGTACTCTGCTTTGATTTTTTTCATTTTCTTTTTCACGATATTCATCATTTTGTCTTAAATTTTGTACTCTGCTTTGATTTTTTTCATTTTCTTTTTCACGATATTCATCATTTTGTCTTAAATTTTGTACTCTGCTCTGAGTTTTTTCATTTTCTTTTTCACGATATTCATCATTTTGTCTTAAATTTTGCACTCTGCTCTGATTTTTTTCATTTTCTTTTTCACGATATTCATCATTTTGTCTTAAATTTTGTACTCTGCTATGAGTTTTTTCATTTTCTTTTTCGCGATATTCATCATTTTCCTTACGGCGTCTTTTAATTGCCTCAGCTTTTGATCTCAGACTTTTAGATTTAGTTTTCGGCATTTCAATACTTCATAAAAAATCTAATTATGGCGGCATAGGTAAATAATGAAAATTTAATTAACACGTTCGTTTAATTTAATACATTATAAACTTTATTTTTTAGCTTGATAAAATTCAAAATCGTATTTCGTAGGTAACATACACGCAAACTTGTTTAGACTAAGCATATAACAATCTTAAGTGTACCAAATATATATTTTATTTCTCAGCTTGATAAAATTAAAATCCTATTTCGTGTATAAACATACATGTAAACATGTTTGCCCTAAACACACAACAGTCTTAAGTGTACCAAGTATATCATTTGTATTATATTATCTTTAAGAGTAGTTTGCTATACGGTGCTATGTAGATTCTTCAGTAAAAAGATAGTTTAATAAATTATTCGATACAGTTAACACACATTTTAGAAATTTAAATAGAACATTGCAAATTCTTCAATCAAAATATATGCAGCATCACTACTTCATAACTTTCTTGAATAAAATAAACACTTGATCATTATTTAGAATATATTTAAAATTTTTAAATTCTTTCCGTGCATAATTTTAGTGCATTACTTAACGTAGCAACTCTCATTTCAGTTTATATTTTCAAACAAAATGCATTTTCACCACAAGAATAAAAATTTTTAAAAAAGATTAAATAGTACTTTTTTTTGTATTGAAAATAATACAGAGATTTGCAGTTTTGTACTTACGAGAATTTGAAACTTTAAATAATAAGCACGAAAAAAAGCATTTCACATAATTAAAAATATCTCAAACCTCGAGCAATCGATCGAATAATAAAAGAAAAATATGTTTATCTATTCTGGAAACATCTGTTGCCACAAATGAAAGAGTAACGCTTTGAATGTTTTTTAAAAGAAAAAAAGGTTAAATCGCAGATGATTTATAAAAAAAATATTTCATATAATCACAACCATCGTGGAGGAAAGAGACAGATGGAGTTGCAGTATGCCGTAAAAAAGGTTTGCAATATGAAAACATTTATCGCTCAAATTTAAACGTCCGCAGAAAGCACAAACAAAACAAGCACCTGGAAGGGATTTTGTATTAATAAGACGAATTCAAAGAGATGAATTACAGCTGAAAAAAAAAATTGGTACATTTTTTAAAGAGTCTTTGTTGTGTTATTTATTAAAATAAATGTTTGCTTTTAAAGTAATTGGAATTGGAAAATTAGCAATAAATAAATGCCAAAATAAGATTAAAGAAAATATTGAAAACATTTGATATGAACTAAAAATTGGATTATTAAAGTTTTCTTTCTTTAACACTTTCCAACATAGATGAAAAATGTTTTTGTCTTCAGTTTGTCTGACCTTCTGGCCGAGCTCTAACTTTTGTAAATATACTGGGATCACCCTGCATTTTTTATATGTTATTGACGTTTACTATAGCGTGATCGCTATTTGAAAAAAAAATGTGTAGCACTTATAGTTCATTTACAGGGGCGGTAAAAAGTATTCTGTTACATTACGGTCAATGGGAAAAATCGTTTCAAGTGCATTTTAATGATGCTAGACAATTTAAAAAATACAGAAATTGATAATTTTATAAAGTGCAGTAAAACATGCATTTTGTAGAATACGGGGTTTACAAAGCATTTATTATTCAATTACAGGGCCACACAAAAGAATTCCGTTATATAATGATATATGGGGGTGGGGGGGACTGTTTACAGCGAAATTATATCACTGAAATATAATGAAATAGACATTTGATGCAAATCGGATAATTTTGCCTAAGAAACCCATGGGGGGGGGGGGGAGGGGAACTGTTTACAGCGAAATTATATCACTGAAATATAATGAAATAGACATTTGATGCAAATCGGATAATTTTGCCTAAGAAACCCATTTATCTAAATTAAGGAGGTGGATAGCCCCACTCCTCCCCCCCTTTATACTTAATGAACACCCAAAAGTATTCAGAGAATACTTTTGGGTGTTCCCCATTTATCAGAATGAACCTATTTACAAAACTTGATGCAAATAGGATAATTCTGCCTGAAAAACCCATTTATCTAAATTAAGGGGGGGGGATAGCCCCTGTTTCCCCCTTTATCCTTAACCAATGAATCCCCAGAACTAATCAGGGAAGTTTCTTAACATAATAAACCGGTATACCAAATTCGGAGCAAATCAAATAATTCTGCAGGAAAAACCCATTTATCTGAATTAAGGGGGGTGGACTAGCCCCCCTTTTCCCCTTTTATTCTTAACCAATAAACCTCCAAAACTAATCAGGGTAGTTCCTTAACATAATAAACCGGTATACCAAATTCGGAGCAAATCAAATAATTCTGCATGAAAAACCCATTTATCTGAATTAAGGGGGTGGACTAACCCCCTTTTCCCCCCTTTATCCTTAACCAATGAATCCCCAAAACTAATCAGGGAAGTTTCTTAACATAATACACCGGTTTACCAAATTCGAAGCAAATCAAATAATTCTGTATGAAAAACCCATTTATCTGAATTAAGGGGGGTGGACTAGCCCCCCTTTCCCCCTTTTATTCTTAACCAATAAACCTCCAAAACTAATCAGGGTAGTTCCTTAACATAATACACCGGTTTACCAAATTCGAAGCAAATCAAATCATTCTGCATGAAAAACCAATTTATCTGAATTAAGGGGGTGGACTAACCCCCTTTTCCCCTTTTATTCTTAACCAATAAACCTCCAAAACTAATCAGGGTAGTTCCTTAACATAATACACCGGTTTACCAAATTCGAAGCAAATCAAATCATTCTGCATGAAAAACCAATTTATCTGAATTAAGGGGGTAGACTAACCCCCTTTTTCCCCCTTTATCCTTAACCAATGAATCCCCAAAACTAATCAGGGAAGTTTCTTAACATAATAAACCGGTATACCAAATTCGGAGCAAATCAAATAATTCTGCATGAAAAACCCATTTATCTGAATTAAGGGGGGTGGACTAGCCCCCCTTTTCCCCTTTTATTCTTAACCAATAAACCTCCAAAACTAATCAGTGTAGTTCCTTAACATAATGCACCGGTTTACCAAATTCGGAGCAAAGCGAATCATTCTGTATGAAAAACCCATTTATCTGAATTAAAGTAGTGGACTAACCCCCTTTTTCCCCCTTTATACTTAACCAATGAACCCCCAAAACTAATCAGGGAAGTTTCTTAACATAATAAACCGCTATACTAAATTCGGAGCAAATCGAATAATTCTGCATGAAAAACCATTTATCTGAATTAAGGGTGGTGGACTAACCCCCTTTTTCCCCTTTTATTCTTAACCAATAAACCTCCAAAACTAATCAGGGTAGTTCCTTAACATAATAAACCGGTATACCAAATTCGGAGCAAATCAAATAATTCTGCATGAAAAACCCATTTATCTGAATTAAGGGGGTGGACTAACCCCATTTCCCCCCCCCCCCTTTATCCTTAACCAATGAATCCCCAAAACTAATCAGAGAAGTTTCTTAACATAATAAACCGGTATACCAAATTCGGAGCAAATCAAATAATTCTGCATTAAAAACCCATTTATCTGAATTAAGGGGGGTGGACTAGCCCCCCTTTTCCCCTTTTATTCTTAACCAATAAACCTCCAAAACTAATCAGGGTAGTTCCTTAACCGGTATACTAAATTCGGAGCAAATCGAACAATTCTGCATGAAAAACCATTTATCTTAATTAAGGGTGGTGGACTAACCCCCCTTTTCCCCTTTTATCCTTAACCAATGAACCCCCAAAATTAATCAGGGAAGTTCCTTAACATAATAAACCGGTATACCAAATTCGGAGCGAATCGATTAATTTTGCATGAAAAACCCATTTATCTGAATTGAGGGGGGTGGACTAACCCCCCTTTTCCCCTTTTATCCTTAACCAATGAACCCCCAAAATTAATCAGGGAAGTTCCTTAACATAATAAACCGGTATACAAAATTCGGAGCGAATCGATTAATTCTGCATGAAAAACCCATTTATCTGAATTGAGGGGGGTGGACTAACCCCCCTTTTCCCCTTTTATCCTTAACCAATAAACTCTCAAAACTAATCAGGGAAGCGCCTTATCACAATGAACCTAGGAAAACAATTTGAAGCAAATCGGATGTTTCTATCAAGAGTTATCGCGTTACGTACATACGTACATACATACATACATACATACATACAGAACGGGCGGGCACATTAGCTCTCAGGCTTTGATAGCCTGTGAGCTAAAAAAAGTAACTCTCCACGAAATTTTTTTTTTCTTTTTAACTAGAATTTCTAAAAGGCTGAAATAGTTCTTAGCCTGGGAAATGCTTTTAGCAGTGATAGGTGTAGGTAAATAATTCAAGGCTTATCTATTCTTACATTGTTGCTCTTGTGGATTTGGCTTTTCAACCCTCCCCCTCCATTCTTTGATTCTAGATTTGTTTCTTCTATTTCCCATTCTCTTATCATTCCTTCCCTTCTTTCCATAACCCCAGGTGCTATTTGGTAAGCAGAAATATTTTTTTATGTTTTTTATAAATTATGTGTAATAACTAGTATAGTTTGAAGAATCACTAATAGGCTGTATATTGATTGTTTTTTTTAATAAATAGTAGTAATACTAATTGATTTTAAAATTGATACAAAACTATTAATTTATTCTTATAGTTAATCTTTTCTTTTATAAGGTGTTAGAAATATGCGTGGTAATACAATATTATTTTAAAGCCTGTCAATAAATAAAATTTTTGTGGGAAAAAAATGATATGGTATGAATATTACATTAAAAAAAGTAAATTTATCATCACCCTTTATAAGTTGACCACTGAAGTGCGGCACCGCAAGTGGTCAACTTACACAGGTTTTACTGTACTGCTTGCAATGTGCTCGACTAGGGTTTTTCTCTGTCTTTATAAAGTAGTAATTATATTAATTCTGAAAACTATTAAAAGATTATAAAAATTATAATATCGTTGAATAGTTGTTATTGTGCAGTATAAACACGTTAAAGTAAGTATATAATTTAAAATTACCAATTTTTGAGCAATTTTTGTTATGTAACTCAAGAGTGAGATTATGATATTATGTCTAACAAAAACATAAATAATTTTTTCCACTATTTTTCTATTTGATAATTAACAAAAATAGACTTAAATTTAACGTTTCCCGAACAAAATAAAAAAAATCATGCAATGGATTGAGTAAAATATACATATTATATATTTCTAAAACCAACTACCAAATATGTATTATAATAAGTATCACTTGAAGAAAAAAAACATTTTTGATATCTTTCAATAGAAATAGTCATTTTATTACAATTTCGCGTGCAAGAAATTCTTCAAACATTTCACCTGCGGTTTTCAGAAAAAATTCTCTGTAGCTTCATTTCATTTTTATTATTAATTATAGATAGCTTCTAATGCAAAACGTGAAAGAAATACTAAAACACTAAACTTGCGAACAAATAAGAAATTTAAACACACATGAATGGTTTAATGTGTAGGTCGAATTCAAAAACGAACAAAATCAAAACAGACGCTTTATGCTTGTGGAAGTGGTGAGTAACGAGATTGGAGGTAGAGCCGTGCATCGGTTCTGATAACCCGATTTTACCCAAGCCTGACCTGAACCGAAATTTAGGACGCTATTTTTTTCCCTTTTATTCGTTGAAAGTCGGGTGTCGGATTCGGTTCAGATTCAATTTAATTGTTTCCGGTTCGGGTCCGTTTCAGGTTGGGATTTGGCTCTTTCCGATTGACTCAATATTTCAAAAGAATCAAAACATTTGTTCAGATGAAAAAGCTATATAATTAAACATTAATAAGTATATATACGTTCATTTTCCAACATAAAAGACAAAATTACTAGTATCCGTCAGGCCGAAATGTCGGAGCATGGAGTCATATAAACTTAACACATTTTAAAATTTTAAAAAAATGCTTAATTTTCATGATTACTGTTTAATAGTACAAAATTAAATTTGAAATAACACTTGTTGAATCCTCATTTTCTAGTGTTTAATTCAGTCATCAGTTGCCTCAGGTAATGCTCAAATGGTAAATTGTGGCATGATAATCAACAAAATGAGCCATTATAGCCTGTGGCAAGACTGGGAGTTGAAATTTCGGATCATAGACAGTATCTTTTACCGTACTCAGTACATCGCTTATCAATCCCCACTCCATCCAGATATTGGTATGTAACATAACTCTGCATCCAACTGCTGAAAAAAGTCCAGCTTGAAGTCCAAACACGTGATCATCTTCACTACATCTTACTTTTAATTATTGTGGTCTGCTAACATTCTTGTCATTGACCACTTTGATTTAAGAAGTATTTCTTGATTATGTTCTTTCGCTTGCTTGTTTTTGGAAAAAAGACATGTAGCATCTTGAAATCATTCAAGTTAAGCCGGAAGCAGTGTAGCTTTCCACCGTTGCATAAGGGATGAGAGTAGTCTGAAACTTGAACCACGCAACGCGAATATAGAGTCTTTCGATACTGTCTTTGCTGATCGTCATTTTGTCTGAATGAGTTTTGAATGAGTTTGAATGAGCAATTTTCAAAAGCTCTAAACATTTTTTTGTCTGCGAAAAGTCAAAATGTCTTTTATAGAATGTCTGTTATATAGATGAATGTCTTTTACGCGATGTAACTACCTAATACCTCCAAGGATTTAAACAAAGTATCTTTGCGACGTCTTTGTTCAAGTTCAGCCATAAGACGACAGTTGAAAATTCGTCAATAAAGATAAATAATACTGTATCCATGCTGAGCTGTAGATTTCTTTCTGCCTGACTTTTTAAATCAGCGAACTATTTAAAACACGGTGGTTTTTTAAGCACTGAGTGAATTAACTTTCCTTCGACATTAAGCGCAGCAGTACCTGTTAGTGCACCAAAGAATGACAGCTTCTGATCCTAACTGCTCTATGATTGTTTTACTAATTTCTTTGATTATCCTACTTTTTCCAGTTCTTGCTTTTCCAATAATAAAAGTTGACTTAGGAAAAATTGTAACTTTTGTTTGCAATGACGAAAGCTGTTCTGTGCATAACTAAAGTATTTTCTGCTGCTCATCTGTAAATCTGATGTCACAATTATGAAAATTTTCATGCAGCGTGATTTGTTGTTCTTTAAAATAATTCAGAAATGTTAAAAGTAAAGAGAATTCGTTGAATAAGAGAGTCTACGGTAAAGAGAACGAATAACCACCGGGGATGTGTTGAGCGATTTTGATTTGTTTAATGTAGCTCCGATCTTTGAGACAATCAAAAATTGGAACTGGGTCCATCGAGCTAACGGCAGAAAACTTCAAAGCTCCTTCAAAGACTTGCATGTCTGGCATAGCCCAAAATTATTTAATATGCTATAAGAGAAAGGTTTGTAACACGTATATATAACACGCACACATGGGTAATCTGCTGTACTCCTCTATCAAACTTGATACTTTTGTTCATCTGAGATATTGTTATATCGTTATTCGCGCAATTACTCGTACGCAGCTGGGCTATTTTTATGTGACTTTTCCACATAGAATTACGCTGAATAACTCTTTTCCTCTCAATTGCTTTCTTTTAACCGGCATTTTCAAAGCTTTTGTGTATAATGTTACACACATAAAAATATGTACATTCTTTTAGAGATGTTGATTTCTCATGAATTATCTTTCATTTTTGTATCCATTTTCCGATTATAAGCATAAAACTATATAGTCAAATACATTAACGTCAAAATTTTCGCCAAGCTTGGAGACATTTCGCCAAATTTGGCGACCAAAAATATGTTGATATAAATGCAGCGAATTTGGCTGTAGCTGCCAAATTTAGCGAAATTTCCACTGAAATTCAGCACTGATGATTCTTCCCTAATCGGGTTCTTCACATTTTAGCTTAGTGTTTTACCGTAAAATTAGCTAAAATCTTAAAATCAAGAAATAAGTAAGTTACCTTTTCCTTACGCTTTTAGGACTTTTTTATTTTGTTATCTACATATTTCTGTTTTCAAGTGTACATCTAGGGCAAAAATGCTTATCTCATTCACTTCAGAATGTTCACAGGCATTTCAATTGCAACAAATTCACTTACGGTGAATAAAAAAAAATGAGTAACCTTCTGTAATTAGGACCACTACCAAATTGTTATATTTGATCATAAAACAGCGCTCACTAAATTATGAAATTTTCTAAGAACCCGATTACGGAAATTTCCTAATACAAACATACATACCTCTGAATAAAAACATGCATAAGAATACATATATATAAGTAATACATACATAACATTTTATTTTTCTCGACTTCTTTTATTATCATTCGATGCCATGCGGTTAATACTGAATCTGTTATCATGCAACTAACATCCAAAATCGTATTCTCCGTATTTGATTTCTTTTTATTTCTCTTAATTTAAAATTTAAAGTGAATTGCATCGATTTGGTAGGTTACGGAAAAGTTCACTTGCATTTCAGTTGCAGCACATTCACTTACGATGAATTAAAAAGAAAAATTAATAACCTTCTGAATTTGGGACCGCTACCAAATAGTTAAATTTGCGCATCAGACAACGCTCGCTAAATTATGAAATTGTCTACAAACCCGATTACGGAAATTTCCCAATACAAACATATATACGTTTTAATACAACCATACATACATAAAAATACATACATATAAGTAATACATACATGACATTATATTTTTCTCGATTTCTTTGATTATCATTCGTAGCCATACGGCTAATACTGAAATCTTTACCATGCGGCTAATAAACGAAATCGTATTCTCCGTATTCGATTTCTTTTCATTTCACTTAATTTAAAATTCAAAATGAAT